>JAMZRA010000006.1:4673433-4939242 GCA_024499935.1 Tyrophagus putrescentiae | reverse complement strand
CCGATCACAGAACACACAGTCCAGCCGCTATGGCGGAAATGGCCACAATCTGATAGGTCAGGCTAATCACCAGGCCGCCCTTATCAACACTCTCAATGTTTCCTTCTTCAGAGGAGGAGGAAGAGGAGGTGTTTTTGGTGAAGACGATGGCAGTCAGCAGGTAAATATTATAAGGGGTGACGTATGTCATCACCGCGGCGGCCGCAGAGCGGATAATGTCGCCGTTGAAACGGTCCACTGAGGTCATTATCTTCCGGTGGGCCACCCAGTGGTAGGCCAGGGAGCTGCCCATTAGCCGACCTGAACTGAAGTGGCCTGCTTTGATTGAGCTGACCAGCTTGGAGAAACGGACATTGAGAACTTTCAGTTGAAAGTAGTACACAAAGCCAACAAGAAGAAGGGTGAAGCCAAAGGCGAAACCGGTGTAAAGAAAGTAGAAAACGGCGCTGAAAAGGGCGACCAGGTCGAGGTTCACCTGGGCAATCTTCAGCAGGGGGAAAAGGTGGAAGGCGTAATTGTTGGCGAGGATCAGTATGATGAGCAGCCACAGTACTGATAATTTAAGAAGATGGCAATGTATAAGATTCTTATACTTGTACTATTTTTTTCACTTGCACTCACCAGTTCCATTGATGTGACTGAGGACAATCGTCTCAAGAAGCCCGGTCAAAAAAACCGCCTTTCCTCTGATTACCGGCGTGCAGGTAGTAAGGTCAAAGTGAGCTAATTGGGCAGAAGCAAATCTTAGCACCATTTGACCTTTCCAAATAGTTTTGCAGTTTTTGAAATATCTTATCAACCGCCAAGGATAGACCAAGTGATAGAAAGTAACTTTGAAGCGGTCATTGAGCAGAAAGAGGCTCTCCATGTTGACCACCAACAGATCGTAGCTTTGGCAGAAGAACAAACAGTCGTACTTGTTGGATAGGATCCAGTCGACAGTGAGGGCAATGCCAATTACTAGAGAAACGCAAAAGAGCGTGAAAGCATTACGTAAGTAGGCGATTGAAGTAGTCATCAAGGTGATTGTGGCGTCGTGCTGCAAAAAGGCAGTTTTTAATCGGGTATTTCCAGTTTGAATTTGGATACTGGTCAAAACTAGCCGAAGTGCCGTTAAGCAAAAAGTTAACACGTAAAGCCTGTGCCAAAGTGGTCTTTTTAGGCAACTTTTTGAGTAGTTATCGTCGTAGCAAGCTAGGTTCAAAGCAAGTTTAGCTTTGAGGTGCTGTTTCTGGGCCAGGCGCCGCATGTTGCTAAAGAAAGGGCCTAAAAATGAGGATATAATGTCCATAATTTAATTTGAACTGTTTTGATTTGTTTGAAAAAGTTTTGAAAAGGTAAAAAAACCAAATTCAAGTTTTGTGTTAAGTACTCAAATTTTTTATGCTTGATGTTTTTTGCAGCAATTTATACTTTTTTACATTTTTGAACGTTTTAGTCTACTTTTTTTGAATTGCAAAATATTTTGAATAATTAGGTAAATTGCTTTTATGTTAAATGTCTGACGTACTAAATTTTTTTAATTATTCTGCGCTGGCCGACATGTCAGGACAAGTCTCTCTAATATCAAATTGGCAACTGCTATTTTTGTTTTTTACAATTAAAGTGTAGAACATGTACTCTTTATTTTCCTTTTTAATGTGTTTGTGCTTTGGTATTTGTAAAATTATTTGCTGCAATTACTGGTTTTGAGAGCATACAAACCGTAGTTTTACAACTAATTGCGTGTTTTGAAAAATTTTGTAATTACCAATATTTGAGAACAACAACAACATATTCTCGGTAATTTGTGCAATGTTTGATACATTTACTTTTAAGTTTACTCAGCTTTTAGTGTCAGTGCAAAACAATAAAAATTAAAACATTAAAACATTAAAATTTTTAAATTTTTGTTATAGAAACGGTAACTAAAAAACATTACACTAACTACCAAATGTAATCATGTTGACCTCTGCTTGGTACGCACCATTTGACACATTTTTATTTGAGATTATTTGAGATTAGAGCAAAAATTAAATCTATGTTTTGTACAAAAAAAATAAATTTTTAAACAATGTTTCTTTTCTTTACTTGAAAACTTTCAGAAAGTTAACCTTCTTTATCTTCGTTTAAAGTACTCTGTTTTTGACCATTTTTTCTTCCTCTTTTTGGATTAGCAAACTGAACCAACAACCAAACGGCAACCACTCGATAAAGTAGTCCATTGGCGAGCAATGCCAGCCACGACCGATAGAACCGGTAGTGATCATCCTCTGCAAGGTCCATCCAGGTGAGCAGCGCCTGAATCTGACCCTCTCCACACCGCCCAAAACCGTACTCCAGCAAAAAAGAGGCCTCATTGGAGAAACGGGAGAAAGACAGGTCGGCCACCAGCTGGTACAGGTAGTGCATTCTATTCAGCGTCACCGGAACATTTGAGAGGAGGAAGGAGCCCACAAAGGCGATCATGTTGAGAAGGATCACCGAAGAGAGGGACTGAGGCGCAAGGAGGACAATAATGTGGGCGAGGCCCTGGGCGGCGAAGACTGCCAGCGCAAAGGTGCCCAACAGGGGCCAGTAAATTGACTGTTTTAGGTGTTCCGAGTAGATGTCGCAAAAGTAGACGTAAAGTGGAAGTAAAATGGTGGCCGGCACAATTTCGGTGACGGTTTTGGCAAGATAAAAAGCACCCGAACTGTAATAACCTAAATACAGAAAAAAACATTAAAATAAAACATATTTGAACAAACTTCTAAACATTTTTTACCATTTCGATGTTCAGTAGCAAAAACCTGCAGGTCGGCAAAAAAGAGGAAAGTGGTCTGCATAGTGACCAGAGCGTAGAATCCGTTGTTAAAAAAAAGGTTGTACTTGAGATTATTTTCTAAACCGCGTTCAATGACTGATCTCCTCGCCGTCTCATTAGCCGACAACAGACAGACGTTTGTAGTGGTAAAGTCCTCCTCCAGGCTGAAGCAGCCATCTACCTGGCCGATTGACGGGTCAAAGAAGAGATGCAACGCCGACGTCCAGAGAATGTAGATGCCGAGGAAAGCCACAGCTTGGCTCCAGAGGTACCCGGTAAAGTGGGGCAGGTAACGACGAAGAAGAAGCAGTGAAGAGGTGAGCGAAAAGCGGACCCGAGGAGAACAAGGTCCTTCATAAACTTCGAGGGTGGTCTCCTCAGAAAAGAGTTCCTCTTTTTCTTTCTCTTTTTTAAGCTCACTGTTAACCTCCACCAGTTGGCTCACCGTCGGATGATCGGCCCCTAGACAAGAGTACCTTACCAGAACTTCAATCGGGTACCTCGATTCAGCCTGGTCAATGGCCGGCACTCTACTCAAGTGGGCGGAGATGCCTGAGGCGGGCCAAAGTAGGCGCAGGCGCCGCCGCCGGCAATGACGTAAATTTGGTCAAAAGCCGTCGCCAACAGCTCAGGACTAGGCTGATGGACTGAGGCGAAGATGGCAATGCCATGCTGACGGGAGATTCGGTGAAGGGTGTTGATGATCTGAGGAAAATAAAAAATAAAAGTTAGGGTTTAATTTAGAAAGAAGGTCTTTTAGAAATCATACCATTGAAGCTGAAGTGCTATCCAGCCCGGTAGTCGGCTCGTCACAGCACATCAAGGTAGGCATCGTCTCTTTGGTAGAACTTGTAAGCTCTACGGCAATTGATAAACGACGCAATTCACCGCCGCTGCACCGCTGTACGGCCGTTTCCGCCGCCTCCAACAGACCTAGCTCTTCGAGTAGGTGGTCAGCGATCTGTCGGTGATATTCTTCAGCTCCTTTATCACCACCATCACCGCCACCAAACCCGTTACTATTTTTCAGCCTTGAAGCGTACATCAATGTCTGTCTCACCGATAGGCCAGGTAACAGGGTTACCTGTTGAGCGATGAAGCAGGTGAGCACTTTGGTGCGGGTGCTAACCCGGAAACGGCACCGCTCATCAAGGCGAGAACTTAGCTGGCCGTTGAGGACTCGCAAGAAGGAGGTTTTACCTAGATTATAGAAATTGAAATAAAAGTAAAAAATGTTGTTCACTTTTTTAACTTTCCTTTATTTACCTGCTCCAGACATGCCGATTAGCGCAGTGAGACTTCCCAAACGGAGGTGACCATTTAGGTTCTGCAAGATAGGTTTTGGCGATGAAGATGAACGCTTTCTGCTGCCAAAGAGAGACACGCTTCGGTGAAGTGTCAATTGCTGCCAGGAAATTAAAATTTGGCCTTTTTCCTCTTCTTTTTCATTCTCAAGACTTTCTTTTTCTTTGAGAGTTTTAATGTTGTTTTTGTTTTCATCAACTAATTCCTCTCCTTTGATAGAATCACCTTCAGTCATGTCAATGGTAACCATTGTTGAGTTACAGTTGCCTTCAGAAAATAGTTTCAGCTTGAACTTTTTATTCTGTTCCAAATCAGCAGTGGACTTTTTCTTCTGAAAACAGCTTTTTAAACTTCCAAAAACGTCACCAAACCGAGCGTACATAATGGCCAGCGTCACCGCCCTCATCAGGAAAATATTGACCAGCACTCGAAGAATGTAAAATGGAACCGCCTGCGGTTTGACGTGATGTTTTTCCAGAAGCCAACTCCTTGATGCTCCACACCGATCAACTCCATAGAAAGCGTAGAGCATATACCTGGTCAGGTACTTGGTGGCCACCAGTTCGGAGACAAACACAAAAACGGGACTTCCAAAGTCGTCCACTTTGAAAAAGTAGTCGTCGAAAATGTTGGCCATGGGAATTAGCGAGTAGCCGAGGGCCATTGCCAGGTGAAGGTGATCCAAGAGGACGACACCCACAAACTGCCCAATTGATTGGTGGAAAAGGTAATAGAGCCAAAGGGAGAAGGTGTAGTGACCGAATCGGGTCCAGTTGAGGGCGCCACCGTCGATGGCCTGCTCGCCAATGGCAAAGTACATCATCGTGGCGATGACGCCCACGACGAGGCTCATCTCCAGGAGACTGATCAGCGAAGTGGCCCAGTAGAAACTGCTCAGTGAGTACCATTCTAAACAATAAAAATTTAGGAAGATTTACTCAGATGAGAACTCCTATTTTTTACACTTACTATTCCGATGCTCACTGCGAAAGACCCGAGCAAGCGAGCCAAAAGCGGCAATGCTGTTTAGCATTAGGGGGAACGCCTGAAAGATCCGCCCAAAAGCAAGGTAGTTGACGTTTTCGACAATAAGCAGCTTTTCAGTGAGAGGCGTAGCGTCGCAGAAGTTTGAAGAAGAGGAGTTTGTAAAATTTGAAATGGAATTCTCTTCATCATCATCATCAACTGAAGATAATCTTGAAGAAGATGTCATCGCTTGAAAACAGCCATCTGGAGGGATCATTGCTCGGTCAAAAACGGAGGCAAGCAGAATGATGCTGCCAATGTAGAACGCAAGCTGAAAGAGAAGTGTCTGCCAGCCGGAGAAGAAGTTGCGTGAAAATTGGCGGCTAAAGTGAGTAGCGAGGTCCACCAGGCGAAAAGATCCTCTCAGAGAAAATGATGATGATGATATTTGGTTTTGAGTGCTTTTGTGCTCTGTTGAGATCACTTGTTGAGATAAAGATGATTTTTGGTGAGAGAAGGAGAAGTTTAAGGAGTTGTACTCTCTTGTCAGAACGTCATTTGCGAGCGCCCGCCGAGTGTCTTCTGAGCCGCTGAAGGCTACCTTGATGGCCACTTCTATTGGCTTCTGGTGGTGTGCCACCTTAAGGTCGAGCGCCCGCTCTAGCGTGGACTCTAGCGCTGAAGGTGGTCCTAAAGCAAAAAATCATAAAAAATTAAGTTTTTTTCCAAACTCCACACTTTAGTTTTTTGTCAATACCTGAATAGATGCACAGTCCTCCTTTGGCGAGGACCACCAGCTGATCGAAGAGCGCCAGCGTCTGCTCATTCGGAACGTGAATCGAGGCGACGATGGTGATGGGCTGAGTCAGAGCGAGCCGTTGCAGGCACTGCATCACCACTAGCGCCGACTGGCTGTCCAGCCCCGAAGTGGGCTCGTCAATGAACCAAAAGTCGGGAAAGCGGCAGCCTTCAGCCATCAGCTCCTGAGCCAGGGCCACCCGACGCTGTTCTCCGCCGCTGCATTTTGAAAACTTTCGCTCCAGAATGTCCACAGGGAGGGCCATCGCCTGGAGGACTTCAGTCAGTTTTGTTTGATAAGCTTTGTTGTTGTTTTCACCTGTTACACAAAACGGCAATTGACCATTTTTGAAGCAGTAGGCGTAGTGGAGCAGATGGCCGACGCTCAGTTCGGGTATGATGCTAGACTCATGAGCATTTTGTTCGATGAAGACGATGGAAGGTGGAACTGACGAAAAGTAAGATGTCGTTTTTGCTCCATTAGATGAAATGTAGGGGTTGTAGGAGATCAGTCCGCTGCTGGGACGGTTGCGGCCACTAAGGCAATTTAGAAAGGTAGATTTTCTAATAAGAAAAAATTATAATCTGTTTGAAGCATTTTATAAAGTTTTGAAGCAAACAAAATTCCACTTACCCAGCGCCCGAGGGTCCTAGAACTCCATTCAGCGAGTAGAGGTGAAAGTGGCCGCTAAGATTAGGAAGAATGGTTTTCCGCTTTCTTTTAGGTATTTTAGTAAGTAGTGATGAACTTTTTGAGTTGAATTTGCTATTAGTTTCCCAAGCAGAAACGGTCACTCGAAGGTTGACCCAAGAAAGAGAAATGTTTGATTTTAAGTTTGTGTGTGGAGTTTTGCCATTGTTTAATTCAGCACTGGTGGCCTCGATGGCAGGAGTTGTAAGACACATTTTTCTGTTTAGTTGTTGTTGAGTTGGTTTCATTGAAAAAAAGTTGAAGATCTTATATTTCACTAGTATTTCGAAGTAGTTTAATAAAATTTATTACTACAAGAAAAAAACATTGAAAGAGTGTAACAGTTTTTGCACAACTGTTTCCTCGCCGCTAATGAGCTTTTATTAGTAAGCTTTATGGTTAGAAGAGGGAGAATGAAAAACCAGAAACACGTGAAAGATGCGGTTTGTGGTGGTGAAGAAAAAGGAGGGTATTTGTTGTCGTCGTCTGTCAGTCAACACTGCTGATAACAGTCATCACACGTAAGTCAGACGGCAAAAGAAAAATAATAGTTAAAGTGAAAAAAGTAAACAAAAGTAAATAATCTTCAAGGTCAAAAGGAGGAAATAGTCAGTGGAAATGCACACTGAATGCATAATCAGCAGCAGCTTAGCAATTGAAATGCAATTGTCAGTGGCTAGCCAGTTTATAAGCAGATCGATATGTGGTCACAGTGACGTAGACGACAAAGTTGACTGATGCAACTTCTTAGTGCAAGCAATTAGCCGACTGAATTAATTAGAAGAGGGGTTTTAAAAAATAAACATGTAAAAATGTAGGCATAATCACTCAGAACAAAAACAATAGCAAAATTTGTAATCAGTAAATTTGGTTTGATATGGCGTGCTATATTTGTCAGTATTTTTGGTTTGTTTTAAAAGGCACTACACTCTAAAAAATTTTAAGGAAATATAATTGCAAAGTCTTGAAAAGGAAAATCTACGGTCTAAAAAAATTGCGGCGGGAGATATATTTTCCAACAAATCGGGAAATCTAGCTTCTAACATAGTTTTTGAAAATCCTTTTCCAGTCCTATCCCTTTTTTACTTTTTCAAACCACCCCGTTTCAAAATACATGCTACTTTTAGTAAATGAGTTTTATTGGTAAATGATAAGTACAAAAGTAAAAAATTTGAACACAAAATAGCGTTAAACAATAAAATTTAAAGGATAAAAGTTGAACGACTTGAAACGTTTGACTTGTGGGCAGTTAAGTTTTTCTTGCTGGTGCTAGAAGTAAGCACTGTGTACATAAACACAAGTTGAAAAAATTGAAATGCAACAATTGCAAACAGATGACAATGGCCGGTAAAATTCATCAATCTTGCATAAGTTTTTGTTAGTCGATAAATAGGTTTTAAATTGCCGTACGCAACCATCATTTGATGAGGAAAAATATTGGGAAACAAAAGGTAGCTTCTGCATTCTGGCATACTTCGGTACATTGAAAATTAGGCGACAAAACAGGACTATATGCTTGAGTTTTCATATTCAAAAAGTAGTTTTAAACAAAAGAATAGGTTTTTAAATTATGAACGACACCAGCATTTTGAGAGCAGTTTAACAATGATGAAAAGTTAGATGAATGCTTGGACACGAAAGGGAGTTTTGAACGACTTGGGTTTATCTTCAACTGCTTGCTCCAACTTGGCATCATCTTTTTCAAAGCGTTTCAAACCTAGAAAAACTTAAGTTAAAAAAAGTAAACAAGTATTTTGGTTACCCGGTTTTTCCAACATCTTCAGATGACGATGTACTTCAGATCAGGAAGATGTTCTTGGGGCGAGAGAAAAGGTTTTTCAGATAGATAATCTTGGCGATGGAGCAAAGTACTTTGAAACGAGTTGCACAGACTTAGAGCAAAAAATGATGAAACAGCAAATTCTGCTGCAGAAGATTTTTGTTTTGCAAAAATAGGCTTTTCATAAATGATGTAACTGGTAATCGGGAAATATGTTTTCCAATGCAGTTTTTTGAGTAAATATACTGCTTTTATTTTTTTGTGTAAAGGAAATATATTTCCATAAACTTCGTTTAGAACATAGGCTTTCTTAATTGGAAAATACATTTCCAAAATGCTGTTTTTCGGTAAATAGGCTGCCTATCATTTTTTAGAGTGTAGTTAACGATTGATTGTTATGCAAACGGATAACTAATAGATTTAATAATTTCAGTCAATATTTTTGCACTGCACTGACACATCATTTTCACGCACACACTCAAGTTTATTCTTTTACATTTATCATCCTGACCATAGCGTGTCAACTTTTCACTTTGTTTTTGCCATCAAATAAACAGCTTTAATATAAGCACACTTCACTAGTCGGTTACCAGTTGGTTACCAGTCAGTTACCAGTCTGCCACTGGTCACTCACCCTAACGCACCTTTTGGCATTCACCCATTCATTTTTACCAGATCAATTACCATCAATAAATTGTCTCACCACCACAAAGTCAACGTTTTTATTTAGTTTTACAAAGCAGTTTATCGGTCAAGTACGTTGATTAAAAAGAACTTGTTTATTTGTAAATTGATTTGCGTTTTGCAAAAATTTTCCACAGTAGGGTCATTGCTCAGTAAAAAACCGGTGACTTTGAATGGAAAAAAACATTTTTAATTGGCAATAATACTCATCAGCAAATGTAGATAATAAAAGTAAACGACGCAATCAAGTTTAAACGTTTCTAAGAAAAAAGCAAACTTTTTCTGATGATTTTGCACTTTTTATAAACTTCAAAAAATGTACTTTTGATTAGAAAAAGTTAAAAACGACAAAATAAGTGTAAAAATCAATTTTAAAAAATATTTTTAGCATTCTTACTACTTTTGTTTTTATGAGTTACCCTCTGTTGTCACGCACTGTTTTTTTCCAACACTGCTTCACCTGTTGTTGACAAATTATTTTGTAGAAGAAATAACATGCAACAGGCAATACGAGTTTTTTGCTTCATTTGCATTTTATTACTCACTTTCACTGTTTAATGCTGTCACCGCCGTTGCAAAACTTTACAAATCATAACAATTGTGCACAAATCAAACTTGTTTTGCCCTTGAAATGAAAGAAACCGGCAAAAAAACCGTCAAAAACAAACAGTCTTACTTTGACGGGCAAAACGTGCAATCTTTTCTCTTTTTACATGTCTGCTTTGACCAAAGTGCGAGCTAAAAAAGTGATGAATAAAGCAAGTTTAAAAAAAGCAGCCAAAAATAAAACTAAAAAGTATTTTTGTCAATCAATTTATCACAACCACCCTGTAGTTTTCCATCTTCTTTTCAAGTTTGGCACCCGTTGTTGTTGCATTGCATTTTTTTCACTTTTGCTCTCTCTTTTTATTTTGTGATTTTTTCCGCTTTTTATCCTTTTCAATTCAATCAATAAGGGTATTTTGGATACAAACGAGCATTGTTACTGTCTTCTGAACAGCACAAATCAAAGTTCAAATTAAGGATTGTTTTGGAGGGTAGAAAATGATAGGAAAACAGAAAAAGTCGTCATCAAAACGACTTAAATCAGATTGTAGCCAAAATGCCATCAGTTATAGTAGTTTTTTCCTTTTTTTATTGTTGCTAAAATCGAACTAAAGTTGAACTTTGAGTCATGCAAAGAAAAACATCAGCAGCAACAGCATTAACCGTAGTAACCGATGTACCCAAAAATAATAAAAATTGGACACTGATCGCATGATTGATTAGCGTGATCATTGTGACTGTGACTGCGCTATGTTACGTGATCACCACAATCGTCATGAAAAATGTTGTTGTTGTTTGATTTTTCTTTTTGGTTTCCTCCGTTTTGACCGACTGATAAAAACGAATAATAATGTGATTTAGTAATAATTTAAAAATCAAAACATGTTTTTGAGAACAAGTGCAATTAATATTTTTTACTCTTGTTTAACTTTCTAGTCTTGTTTTTTGCATTAAATCTTGTCTAAAAAATTGTTAAAAAATAAAAACAACTTGCAATGTCAAAGTCAGATAGCAATGTTTTTCTGGATTGTGTTTGCTGCTGTTATCACTCTACAATTCATGCCACATGTATGTAAGTCAAATGTTTGTAGCTGTTTAACATGCAAATTATATCATTGTCATTTGACTAAGTTTATCTTTTGCTGGCTACTTTTGGCAGTTTAGAGCGGTTTTTAGTTACTGTACGGTACAAAAGACAAATTTTGTAATCAACTTGAAAACAAGAACTTTGTGCCAAATAAAAAACATGCGTTTCTGGTCTCATGCAATCCATATATCAACTTTTTTGGCCTACTTAAGTTTGCGGTAAGCAATAGAGAAAAGTTGCTGATAAACAAAATTTTATATTAATGAAAGTGAAATGAATCAAAATGCATTTCTTTAAAAAGTTGCCTCTCTCTTTACTTAATTTTCTCTACTGTTTTGCTTGCCTTTTTAATGTTTCAAAACCTTGTTAATAAACACAGTGAGTACTGTCACCTTGAAAAAGTTGACAAATCACAAAATTGAAGTATTTTTACAACTCGTTTTTATAAAAACATTAACAACCTTGTTTGTTCAAACAGTTTCATTGGTGAAAACACCAGTTTACAGTTTGTACGATCAATAGCCTGTACAACGGCTAATGATGCTGATAATGATGGCAAATGGAACATTTACTGCCCTAAACCGTGTAAGTTTTAATGACTGAAGTTATTCAAATGTAATTTTTAATTTTATTTTAAAACTAGATCGACACGACGTTCACTCTTCTAGGCAATCAGTATTTCGGTTGATTGGCGCGGTGTTAAGGCAACTCACCGGGTCGGTCAGCTGTACAAAACACATTTTCTGTGAACAGTTCTGTTTGGATGGCTTGGCCAGTCCAGGACGGCCACTTTATCACTACATTCAATCGATGGACAAAGATTCAGTTCTAGAATCTTCTTATGTTGATGCTTTTGCAAAAGGTGAAGCGTTGTCGTGTTTCAGTCAGCCTAATACAAGCTTGTACAAAGCTGAAAACTGTACGACTGACTGCTTAGCTCTTTATCCAAAATGCGAAAAGCAGTTAGACAATAGTTTAAAAGCGTTGTTTTTTTACAACTTCTCCCGAACCGGCCACCTAATTGGAATGGCAACATTTTCCTTTATCTGGACGGTAGTTGACTTTGTAAATGCAATATTCATCTTTAATCTGTAAACTTTTGTTTTGGTCGTGCTGTTAGCTAGTTGTGCAGTTCAAAATAAGATTTTGACAAAACAATACAAACAAAATAAATGAAGTCAATTTAAAGTTTACCATAAACAAACAAATAAATGTTTTTGTTTAATTTATTTGCAACAAAAATTAATTGTTAGTGATTAGACTAAACTAAAACTGAAATCATTAAATTAAAAAATTAAAATTAGACATTTGTTTAACAATAAATTTTACAAATTTTAAAATATTTGAATGTTCTTTTCAAAAACTTTATTTTTTATTTTAAAAGTGCCAAACTGTTACTTTTTCATTAAGTAAATTACGGTCAATTTAAAAACATTTCAAGAAAAATCGTTAATAACAATCAGTTTGCATTTTTTATGTTTACGATTTACAATAAAATTTTGCACTTTTTACAAAAAAGTTTAGCTTAATCAACTGCTAAAGGCTAATCAACCAATTCAATATATTAGCTGATAAGTATATAAACTCAAAAACACTAATCAATATAATATTTTTGGCAAAAAAGATATGAATTTCTTTAAAAGCATTTTTACTTTTCTTTGTTTAAAACGTCTAAAAACCTTTTTGTTAACTTATTTTTACACCTTACTTTTTGACCTTGATCCAGTCAAAGATCAGTCTCAGCATGGTTTTACTAACAAGTCTCAATTGTTGTCAAAACATTCACAAAAGAAAAACGAGTTCATAAAAAGTCCTAATCAAAAACTAAACTTTTTATATCTTTTTCCATTTCTGACTATGTTGTACTGCAACGCCGAGACAAACCTTTTTTATGTATACGCTTATTTATCTGCTTCTTTGAGTTCAAAAACTAGGAAATTCAGTAATTATACCACAGACACGCAGTTTCTTTTCGGTCATCGGGTTTTTCATCGCTTTTTTTGGACGCAGTCAGACACGATGATGGAATTTGGGTTGTTGATGACTGGTGTTATTTACTTTTTGCTTTTCTCAGCTTCACCTTTACAAAACAAGTTTGTCATGTACCTCTTTGTTGATCGTCAAAATGAGAACGTAAAAATTGTGCAAAATGGAAAAGGTATTTTTGTCAGATTTGAAAACAATAAAGTTTTAAATCATCATTTTTCAATAGTTCTTGACAAAACTGAAACAGAGTCAATTGTCCTTTACCGAAAACGGGCAACAAAATTTAATCAAATTGCTATCAGTATTCTTTATTCTAGTTTGGTTGCTTTTTTCTTGGCCAACATGTTTAGTAACTGGCGAGGAACACTTTATGATTATCTAACTTGGCCAATTACATTGCTTGCATCCATTTATCTTCCCATAAGTAATTATTCTTAAAAAATGTTATTTAAATTTGTAATAAAAGTATTTTTTAATCATAGCCAACTTTTTTATGATTTTTTTCTTTCTCATGGTTGTCCGGTACATTCGCATCAAACAGCAGTGTATAAAGGTGAAAGTGGTTAAAATCTTAAAGAAAAATCAAGCTGACTTTTCTACATTGAAAACAACATCTGGTATTTCTCATTCACGTCAAACCTCATTTAAGCGGATTAACGCTAAAATGTTATCAATTTACGAAGAAATCAAGGGGCAGAATCAATACTGGTCAAAATTTATTACCATTTATTTTGCCGTTTATATAATGGAAATTTGTTATCTAAGCTATGCTTTCTTTTTTGTGCCCATTTCTGAAATAACTTTTTCAAAATATTTTTTTGGTTTCTTTTCAGCCGAGTTTACCCTCCTTTTACTTTATGTGACGCTAGAGTGCAGCCGAGTAGTCAGCCTTAATGTTCAAATGCATCGAGATTGCTTGAAAATGGCCTTAGAGTATACTAGAAAAGCCGGAATAGGTGTTGTGTTAGGTGGAAATAGTCGCTCAAAAAGAAAAGTTCGTCTGTTGGCAGAACTTTTGCAGTTAGATAACATGGCAGCAAACAGTCAAAATGTAAACCGGATTTGTTTCAAATGGACAAATAATTACCGCATCAACTCACAAATGTTTGAATTGGTGAGTTAAAAAAATTTTGTATTGTTTGCAATTTTCAAATTAATTAACATTTTTACTATTTTGAAACTTTAATATTTAGCTTTTCTACTACATTTCCCTTTCCTTTGTCATGATTTTCAATGAGCAAAAGAAACGTTAATTTAAACAAGTTTATTTAATAAACAAGTAATTTTTTTATCTTGAATTTATTTGTTGCAACAAAAACTACTTTTGCTAATTGAACTAAAATAAAACCAAAAACACTAAAAAAGTTTTGTTAGTTAAAATCGGCCATATGTACTTCTGGACTGTGAATAGTGCAAGTTATAAAAAATAAAGTACTTTTTATAACATTAATATGAATTTTTCAAATTGTTTTTATTTTAAAAAGTCAAACTGTTACTTTATCAATAAAAAACTGAAATTATTCTAAAAACACCTAAACAAAAATCGTTAAAAACAATTTTTTGTAACTTTATTTCTGTTTAAATCATCAACAAAAAAGTTTTTTCAATAATAATCTAAACTTAATCTAAATGCTCAGCCTTCAACGTTTCAATGTTTTTCCCTTAAAAGTATTTAAATTTTTAAATTTTATTTAAATTATTTTCAAAAATAAAAAATATGAAATTTTTAAAAAACATTTTTATTTTTATGCGCCTAAAACGGTTAAAAATTTCTTTAGTAACTCACTTTCACACATTACTTTTTGACCTTGATCCCGTCAAAGATCAGTTCCAGCATGGTTTTATAAACAAGTCCCAGTTGTTGACAAAAAAACATTTACTAAAAAAAGAAAAGTTTTTAAAAATTTCAAAACAAAAGCTAAACTTCACCTACCTCCTTCCATTTTTGACAATGATGTATAGCAACGCCGAAACACACCTCTTTTATGCTTACGCCTATTTATCTGCATCTTTGAACTCAAAAACTATGAAGTTCAGCAATTATACCTCTGACACGCAATTTCTGGTTGGTCATCGAGTGTTTCATCGCTCCTTTTGGACTCAATCAGACACGATGATGGAGTTAGGACTGCTGATGACTGGGGCAATTTACTTTTTGCTCTTTTCTGCTTCAGCTTTAGAAGACAAGTTTGTTATGTACCTTTTCGTTGACCGGCAAAATGTTAACGTAGAAATTGTGCAAGGGGGAAAAGGTATTTTTATTAAAGTTTTTATTTATGCAAAAAGTTTTTAATAATCACTTTTTAACAGTTCTTGACAAAGCTGAAACAGAGGCAATTGTTGTTTATCGAAAACGGGCAACAAAGTTCAACAAAGTTGTCATTAGTATTCTCTATTCTGGGCTGATTGCTTTCTTCTACGGCAATTACCTGTTCAGTAACTGGCGAGGAACCCTTTTTGACTACCTTACATGGCCAATTACCCTGTTGGTAGTCATTTACTTGCCCATAAGTAAAATACCTAAAAATTTTTTTATTTAAATTATTTATTTTTATTTTTTTAAAATTCTAGCCAACTTCTTTATGCTCTTCTATTTTCTCATGGTAGTTCGGTACGTTCGCATCAAGCAGCAGTGTCGACGGGTGAAAATAGCCAAACTCCTAAGGCGAACTCAGGCTAGGCTTTCAACTGTAAAGGCACTATCTGAAACAAACTCTCATCAACTTTGGACTTATTTTAAGCGGATCAACGTTGAAATGTCTGCTGTTCACGAAGAGATCAGGGGGCATAATCGATACTGGTCAAAGTTTATCACCCTCTACTTTGTCGTCTACATGATGGAGATTTGCTATCTTAGCTACGCCTTTTTCTTTGTTCCCGTTCCTGAGACCTCCTCAAAAATCTTTTTTGGCTACTTTTCAGTGGAGTTTACCCTCCTTCTACTTTATGTGACGCTAGAGTGTAGCCGCGTTGTCAGCCTTAATGTTCGCATGCATCGAGATTGTTTGAGGATGGCGCTAGAGTTTACGAAGAAGGCCGCCGGTGGAATTGTGTTGGGTGGAAATAATGTCTCAAAAAAAGGGGGAGTTCGTTTGCTGGCAGAACTTTTGCAGTTAGACGACATGGCGGCAAACAGTCGAAATGTAAGCCGAATCTGTTTCAAGTGGACTAACAATTATCGCATTAACTCGCAAATGTTTGAGTTGGTAAGCTCGCAAAATTTTGTTTTTTTTGAAAGACACAAGTTAATTTATACTTTCACTATTTTGTATTCACTTTTTAGCTTTTCTACTACATTTCTCTCTCTTTTATGATGATTTTCAATGAGCAAAAGAAGCGCTGATTAAGAAAACTAATACCACTGTATTGTTGAAGCATTTTTTCTTAGAATGATTTAAATTGAAAGTCGTATTACTATTTAACTGGGTGATTGCAAAACTTACTAATGTGATTCTATTGAAAATATAACTATAATTGCATTTAATGGAGGACGGCAATAAAATAACAAAAAGTACTACATTGTAAAACTTTTTCTTAATTTTAAATTTAAATAAAGTTTGTAAATGTTGTTAAATGCCAAAACAAATGCAGTTCATGAGCAGAACAGTTTTTAACAAAACTGCAAATATGCATTTTGTTTGCTTGTGCAAGTGTCTAAAAAAGGCACAAATATTTTCTTTGCTCAGTTCAGTTTACTTGTATCTATTTTCAAATTGCAGAAACCTTGCAATTGTCCAGCACAAAAAATCAAACCACCAAAAATTCACATCTAAAGTTAAAACTTTTTGGCATCAACTTTATGTGCTCGTCATCTGTTCAATGACTTTTAGACTACTTTTAGCCGCTTTTGCAGCTCACATTTTTTATAAAAAAGAGTATTTTAAAAACAACCCTTACCCTTTTTGGTGGGATCCCTCAATAAACGTTCTTTTTTCATCGGTTTCTTCCTTTCAAAACGCCACAATGCTGCTCTGTATGTCTCTGATGGCCGTCATTGCCCTCACACTAGACCGTTTGATTTCTACAAAGTTCAATTGTCTCTATTTTTGCCAGAGCTACGATTTGCTGGTGGTCAATAGTGCCAATGTAATTTCCAATAATAATCACCTTGTGCCACCTGCCTTGTTCAATGTTAATTTTAAAAATTGGCAACCATTAGTCAGAGAAATTTTTCAAGTGTTACGTTCCATTTGGAACGGTCGTCAGCTGCTCAAGTTTTCTTCCAAAAATTTGCCCCATTTTGATCGTTCCACTTGCACAAAGGCGGTCAGAGGTCGTGCTTTTTTACTTGGGCAGTTTTGTGAGGTGCTCGCCTCTTGGCACTTTGCTGGATCAAGTAGGTAATCAAAACAAAAAAGTTTAAATTATTGTTAACTTTCAACTTTTGTCAGTGTTTACTTTCATCCTCATTACGTTTTTCATTAATTTCCATTTTATACCAGCTAAATCGTTTTCACTTTTAAGCAAAGTGCTAATTAACCTAGACTTGTCAATCGTAGGTTGCACTTTCTATTATTTTTTTCAATGCGAAATAATACTCGCTTTTACACTTTTGCTCATTTGTTTTGTCTACAAATATCAACTTAACATTTTAAATGGTAGATTTTCTCGTTCAGTAGAGTTCATCAAAGGCGGAAACCGCTCTAAAATGTGCCAACAATTTAAACCTCGTAAACTTTCTGCTCATTTGACATCTCATCATTCCATTATAGCCGCTTTTGATTATTTAAATCGAGATATTGTCTCAAAGCAATTGCATCCGTGATGATCTTTCTCACGCCGTACAATATTCACCTAGTGACAACATTTCTTATCAGCACCAAATCAGGCAGTTCTACTGCTTACTCAGAGCTGATTCTAATTGACAAAACTGGTCTAGTTTTCAGCCTTGTTTATCAACTTTTTCTGGTAATTTTGATGGCCGTGTCTTTTTGTTTTCTGGTAGACAGTCTGCACGGATCAGCACGGGAGATGCATGGGTTGCAGCTGTGGTTGATAAGCAGAAGCAGCAACGAAAAAGAAGTAGTTAAAAACTGTAACAAATTGGACGTTTCTCTGACTCTCAAATGGAAGTTGGCGTTTCACTACGAAGTAGTGCACACAGTGAATGAGAGTAGGCACAACTTTACCGTCGGACCGCTGGTCCTCACAAAGCGGTCCGCTGTTGAGGTAAAACTTGTGATAATACCAATTTGTGTTTTAATTTTTATAACTTAATTTTTTGAAAATCAATACAGTTTTGCCTTTTCTACGTTGCCAACATTCTCTTTACGGCCAGTTTTAATTATTAATGAAAAAACAAATTTAAAATGTTGCATTTTAAGAAAATCAATAGTTTTGAGTTAACATGAATGTGTTTGAAATTCAATGTTAAATTATTGGGACAACTCAAAATATGCGTTACCAAGTGCTGTTCATCAAGCTAAAAGTACAATGACATCAGAGTAACAACTACAATTATTGTTTTTGAAACTGGTTGAACTTTTCCGCCAAAAGAATTTGTTTTAAAAGCAGCTTTCCAACGATTTGAAGTGACAGGCTGAAATCCGGTAACAGTAATTGAGCAACTGTAATTACCGGCTGCCCGACTTCCCAATGGTCGCCCTATGATTCCAAAAACCGGATACTTTTGCGTGCTGTTTACTACAAAAAGGTGGTTAATGACGGTCATGCGAGTCCAGATTGGCAGACGGTTATCTTAAAAATAAAGCAAAAACTTTATAATTTTTAAAAACAGAATTACATTTGTTAAGTGATGATTACCAAACACCGACCACTGTCCCAGGTTGCGTCCATCTTTGTCAAAGGAAACAAAGTAGTCTACCAGAGGATTGGGAACAGTCACCGAGCAGTTGGCAGTAAAGTTGCGTCCTAAAACCAGCTTTTGAGATGGCTGTACGTTGAAGCTGGCAGAAGGTAGAGCTAAAGCGAGCACTGAAATTTCAAAAAAGAGGCAAATAACCAGTAAATAGAAAACGACCATTTTGTAAAACTTTTGTTTATAATCAAATAAACAATCTAAGTTTGATGTTTCAGCAACTGTGTAAATGCAGTTTTACTAAAAACTAACATTTAGTTGATCAATTTGCCTCTGTTTCAAAACGCCCATCAACTTTTTCCCATCAACTTTTTTTTGCAAACACCCAATGCTTTCACTATAGTTGCTCTACGAGCAGGCAATAGTAACCCGTTTCAGTACTTTATTACACTGTTTTGATCATTAATCATCTTCAACAATGATTTCAGATGATTTTCAGCCTAACATCATCAGTGTTCGGCAACAACTGCGGCTGCAGCAAATCTACCATACAACGATTGCCCTAATCAGATAGTAAAACAAAAAGTTAAACAGCAACAGCAACAGCAGCAATGTGATTTACTGTCTTTGTATCTACTTTTTTGGTACTAGGCACTAGGTTTTCTTTATCAGTTTGATCTATCTTTATTTCACCTACGATCAAAACTAAACCAGTGGCCATTAAAAGTCGACCGTATCTACGACGTTATGTCTTTCTAATGTTGCTGTTGTTGTAGTATACTATTTTGTCATTTATCGCTAAATTATAACCAAAGTATGAGATGATCTATTTAACTAATTAAACTGCTTTACTACTCAACTAGTCTAGTAGTATCCAACTGAAACCAGTATTTCTACTACTACTAAAAATGAACCAATAACTTTTGTGTACTTTTATGTCAAGTGAGAACTCAAAAGTTCCAGTAGATGCTTAATCTGTTTCTAATCAGCTGACGTAAACAATAAAAAATAAGTAAAAGGATGTTTAGTAAAAAGAAAACTGCATCACTAGGTTTTTTGGATTTGCAACCGACTTCCACTAATATACAGGGTGGGCCAAAAGTTCTGTCACTACTTTTTCCAAACGCAATATCTTTGTAAAAATAAAAGTGTTTATTAAAACAAAAAATACTCTCGTAAAGTACTCTTCGACTACTTACAATTTAAATCATTGATTTGACCAGTAGTTCTAAAGATGCGTCAAAGTTTGGGCGTCCGAACTCGGTCTATGGGAAACCTGCTTTTCAATGGGAGCAGCTAAATGCATTAGAGTCAATGCAACAGAATTTTCATTTTTATTTTTTTTGCGCAGACTCCGGTTTTTGTTTTTATCAACTCTCATTGATTTTGCTGGCTCCATTGAAATGCATGGTTTTCCCATAGACCGAGTTTTGGGACGCTCCAAATTTTTGACAATATCTTTGGAACTACTGGTCAAAATCAAATGATTTAAAAATGTCAAGTAAATCGAAGAGTTACTTTTACTGAAAGTATTTTTTGTTTTAATAAACACTTTTATTTTTACAAAGATATCGCGTTTGGAAAAAGTAGTGACAGAACTTTTGGCCCACCCTGTACATTAGAGGGATTAGCACACCATCAAAAAATGTGCGTGTTGAAAAAAAATGCACCTAATCCCAATTGTTGTTTTCCCTATCAAGTATAAAACTGGCCACAAAAAATGGCGGCAAGTTTTGTCGATCGCGACAACTGTTTCAAAACTGTTTTTTAACTTTCAGTTTTATTTACTTTATTTGACAAAAAAGAAATCAAAATGCCGCTTACAAATCACATCTTTTTCCTCATCTCTTGTTTTAGTTTTCTAGTCGCTGTCACTGCATCAAACATTGTTCACCACATAAACACTAGCTCAACTCCTTCTCACACAGCAACTCCTCTCATTGCACATCACAATCTTCCCCATTCATCAAACTCTAATAACTCCCATCACCCTCAACCACCACCACCGCCATCACCACATCACAAACATCTTCACGCCCACTGCAAAACTGATTTTGAGTGCGGTCAAAACGCTCTTTGCATTGGAAAACAGCAGCAGCCACCGCCCCCAAAAAGTTGCCACTGCAAACTGGGCTTCAGCCAGGCCCCAAATAAGATTGACTGCAAGCAGGTGCACTGCTCGGCTGATGCCACCTGCACCGCCCACTTTGGCCACCGAACAAAGTGCACTCGCTCCCACTCGCTAGAAAGCTACTGCTCCTGTGCAAGTGAAAAGTACTTAAAGTTGGATGAAAACAGCCAAACTTGCGTTCCGGCCCGATGTGGAAAAAGTAGAGGCAGAAATTGGGGATGCTCGGAGGGCATGTTCTGCTACTATGGCCGATGTCGCTGCAAACTGGGCTACCTTCCACTTCCAAACGGCTATCAGTGCAAACTGGCGCACTGTAGAGCGGATTCAGAGTGTAAGCGCTTTGACTACAATGCTCGGTGTTTTGCAAGTTCTTCTTCAGAAAATTCTGAATCTTCAGTCTTTGGCACCTGCGACTGCGACCACGGGTACTACCTTGATCGGCGATCTCATCTCTGCCTGCCAAACCTGGAATCTTTTACGACGACGCGAAACGTCTTCTTCATTGTCGCCTCTTTTATCTTCCTCATTCCAACGGTCATCTGCCTGATTCGAGCCTGTCAAAGTCGACGGGAACAAAGAAGGAGTTTAGGAAGCGATCAAGTTGAGGGCGTGGAAATGGCTGCTACGAGTGGAACTGCTAGAGTTTCGAGAAACGGAAGTGGAATAATCTCTCCAGTGAACAACGCCGTCAGTCGGCATCGCATTCTGAACGTTCTAGTTCGGTTGAGCGGAGAGCGAAGACAACAGATGATGGTGGCTGGAAATGCAGCTCAGCTGGCTGAAACGTTTAAACCACCGATTCCTGATTTGCCACCCTCTTACGAGGTCATTTCCGCTGAGAGCCTAGAAATAAAAAATGCGGATACTTTAGTTAAAATAGCACCCATAATAAGTCCCACAACTCCGCCACCGCCCGCTTATGAAACCGTCCTTCACAGGTGACAGTACCTTCTGAGTGTAAGAGTGACAGTAGATAGTTGTAAAAACGATAAACTTAAATTAATATAATACCGTGTGTTTTTTACTTTTCATTTTCCAAACTATCTAAACTTTCTAAGCTAATCAACTCAAAGGTCAAAGAGTTGACAATTTTCAACTCGCGTTGATGAAACCGCCGAAGAGTGGATCGGTGACCGACGCTGACGACGGTGATCTTCAGCTTTTGGGTCAATTCCAGCATTATTTTCTCCTCCAGAGAGATAGGAATCGCCGAAGTGGCCTCATCGAGAAAAGCCACCGTCGGCTGGTGATAGAGCGCCCGAGCTAGCTGAAGTCGTTGAACCTCACCGGCGGAAAGAAGGTCTGCCCAGTTGATAGCTTTGTCGGCGTCATCCTCAAAGATGTCAGTACAGCCATGAGCTAAAATGGCCTTTTCAAGTTCTAGAAACTGCAGAATCGCTTCAAGACGGGTTTTAAGCTGCTGATTACGCTCGGCACTAGCTTCCAGAACTTCCGGATAAATCATCTGCTCGGCGAGAGATCCAGCGGTGGTCAGCAGCGGCCGTTGAGGTAGAAATAGCACGCTTTTTGGGTTTTCGACGTCCAGCGAAGTTTGTGAGTTCACAACGATTCTCCCCGAAACTGGCCTCCAAATGCCTCTAATAGTGCGCAACAATGAGCTCTTTCCGACGCCGCTAGGGCCGGTGATAAGGAGGCTCTGGCCCGTCTCAATGCTGAAACTAAGATCGCTTATTAGTGGAGGAAATGTTTGATTGACGGCTTCATTAGATGATAAGAGGAGAGGAGAAGTGGGCGGTCTGATGGTCAACTTTCTAATATCAAAAAGGACCATTTTTTCGTCGGTTGAATGGTTTTTACATTCGCTGCTGTTGCTTATTTCTATAACTCCTTTGCAGTGGCTACTCTTTCCACCGGTCCAGCGAAACCAGACGTACAGCTCTCCAATTCGAGTCGCCGTACCAAAGAAGGTTGACAGGTATCCGGAAAGGTCAATCAGTCGAGTGAAGCAGTTGATCAGATAGATTGTGAAGAAGGCATTTTGACTTATCAACCGACTCAGTTCAGCCGCCGTTAGGTGATCGTAAAGGCCGGAAAAGAGCGGAATAGCAATGGCAATAAAACTGAGGATACTTCCGAGATAATCTGCCAAGTAGATGGAAACTTTGAGGGCCAGCTGATGCAAAAGAAGCCTCGTTTGAGTGCTGATAAGCCGATCCAAAAGGTGGTTTGATTTAGTCTTTTCTAAAGTAGTTCCGCCGCCGAGGAAAGCAATCGACTCTGCGCCGCCTCTGATTCGCATGTGCTGGTAGCGAAAGTCGCCTTCTCGTCGTTCTTGGGCGTACACGTAGAAGGAAACATTTGCTATTAGGAAACGGTTTATCAGCGTGCTTATCAAGAAGAATGCCAAACAGCCCAGAGGGCCGACCAAGCCGTTCAGTTGGAAACACTTGTTGGCGTAGAAAACTAAGTAGGAAAAAAGGTGAACAATCATTTGTGAGCCAAAAATAAAGCTGTTGATTTATCAAAGATTAATACTGTACCGATGATAAAAGGCGCCACGAGGAGCTCGGGAACGATAACGCCCAGGCTGGTGGTCATTCGCTCCACGTCCTGGGTCAGTCGCTGGTCGACGTTATCAGCTGCGTTTCTCTTTTTCAGCTGCTTATCATTTGAAGCAGCAGCAGCCGAACTGGGCAACACTACATTAAGCTCATAGTACGCCAGATTGATAAAGTAGTGGCCGTGGAGGTCCTCGGTGAGTTGTTTTCTCCATCGAATTGAAAGGAAAGTGGCCACAGTTTCTTTGAAACTCTTCAAAAGGGCCATGGCTGCAAAAAGCGTACATGTCAACAAGAGAACAAAATTTAACTAGAAAGAGCGTTTACAAACCAACGATCAACAGCACCGACTTGATGGTCTGCCGGATGAAACCTCGGTGGTCCTTGTTGTTCAGTATCTCGTAGTAGTCGCCGGTGATGAGGCCAATGTGGTAGATGGCCACCTCATTGGTGATGGCTAACAGTAGCAGCAAAAAAAGCAGTCCAACCAACAGTTTGGTGCTGTGGAGGACGCTGATGAGGCGGAGAAGGACTTTTAGTTTCATGCTTCAAGAAAAGTGGTTCAGTTGAGTATAAAGTTTTAGTTGGTGTGCAACAGCTGAAAACAGTATCACAATATCATTTGTTGCAGCAGGAAAAGTTTGCTGTAAGATTAAACTTTGAGAAACTATGAATCTCTTTCCCTCCACTTCAAGTGCAAAGTTAAATAAAAACACAGGAAAAGATGAAAAAGAAAACAGACAACTTTTTTTTCCTAGACTGCGCAAAACTAAACACACATTTATAGACTGTCAGTGTCACTAAGCGACACAAAACTAAATGGAAAGCACAATACAAACGGGTGTAAAATTCTATCCTTGTGCTAAAGTTAGTTTAGTGATAGCTTCGCAAAGCAATAATCCCAGTTGAGATAACAAGTGAGAAGGAAAAAGTACAAAATTGGGATGTGCTTTAGAGCGGCATTTTAAAAAGAGAGGACATTTCGGACTTTTAATTTGTTTGTGTTAATTAGTTAGTGGCTAGTATTTACAGTTTGTGGATCAAAGATAAAAAAGGTGAAAAGAAAATAAAGCTTCAAAACTGACAACCGTTTTTTGCTGTTGCTGTTGGTATAGTGATTTGTTTTTAAATCATGATAAAATGAGGAGTTAAATGCTTTAATTTTTTGGAAAAAGTGTTGGCAAGGTAAACGATTCAAGTGACCGTAGAGTGGGTAAAGTTGGCGTCATGTCGGGAAATAGACGTTTGAAGAACTCCATAAACAGATTGATGATTGCAGTCAATCCAGCCACAAAGAAGTCAGTTTTGAAGATTTCACCAAAGCCAGTGACAACTAAAAAGTTCAACAAATGATATTTAAAAGTTCAACTTTTTATTTGTAAAAAACTTACTTTGTGCCACTTCTGAGATGTACTGCAGATCAGCTTGAGCTGAGGTAAACAGCGTGCTCACTAGAGTGGCAAAAAATACTAAAAAGATGACTGATTTACGCATCTTTTGTGGCTCTTTGTCAATTGATAAAACGATTGACAAGATTAAAATGATTTAATTTTGTAAATTTTTTTACTGCAGTTTTTATACTTTTGAAAAATTGAGTTTTTTGTGTGTGATCAATTAATTACTTAACAGTATAATTTGATTTACTGTATGAACTTTTATGTAAAAAACTATTTTTGGGACAACTGATAATAAACATTGCTAAAATTACCTGTGCGACCGTTTCGCTTATTTGCGGCCTTTTTACAAAGAAAATGCTGTGTGTTAGTTCCAATGAAAAATGTTTAAACATGTTTGTGTGTAAAAATGTCAATTTATTTTGAAAATAACTGTTTAGTTTTTGTTAATGAAAACAAAATTTAACACTTTTAATTGCTGAAACCGGAAGTTAAGTGTAATAAGTTTGTTACAATTGCAAACAAGTTGATGGCCAACAAGCATAAACTTAAACTTGTGTCTTTAAAATTGACACGCTTCATTACACACTTAATGTTTATAAAAAAACTAAATCTTAATAGCGTGTGAACCAATTTGCAGTTAATTAATTAGTTAAGTTGCTGTAGTACAATGTTAATAGGTTAACCTAGCAAAAGAGCAAAAGGAAGAAAAGCATTGGCGGTCATAAATGGATGAACAATTAAAACGGTAAAATGCAAACACAACAGAGAACATAAGGGTATATAAGCGGCAAGTTCAATGCTGTCAAAATCATGTCGCATTCAGTTCAACATCAGCAAATAACAAACAGCAAATTTTAAACTTAGCTTTTACTTAAATTTTAAAGCAAAACCAGAAAAACCTTCTTAAAAGATGTCTTCCAACAACAAGTTCCTCATCTTTGGCTGCTTGCTGTTTGCGGCTATTTTGCTGTTGAACACCTCAAAAGTAGTCGACGCCAAGAAGAGCAAGATTATCATCGGTTCCTTTGGTGGCAAAAAACATACTACTTACAGTAAGCACTTTGATTTTAAAACAATTTTATTTTTTATCAAATTTTTTTTCAGTTCCTATCCCAATTCCATATCCAGTCATGATGGGCGGCCACGAGAGCCACTATCACCACACTACTTACCACCACGACGGCGGATACGGTGGTGGCCATGGCTACTAAACAGATAGATCACTTTACAAAACTTCATTAACTTATTAAATGCACTCAAGAAATCATCACCCCCATCACCCTCATCATCATCATCATCAAATACTAAATTCCTTATCATACATTTTTTCTAAAAATCTTGTTTCATTATCAAGATAACCCCCTCAAAATTGTTGCCACTAAATTGAAATTCAAATAAAGAATCGTTCATCCGATATGTTCACTGATTTTTAATTGCCACCTGTTTTCGCGCTGCTGCAAAAAAAATTCAGGTCGCGCCATCTGCAGAGAAATTTCTGTACGGTTGGTTGGATTACTCAGACTTCTCTTCTCTCTCTCTCTCTGTTGCTTGGCTCAGCAGCCTGACAACACCGCGCACAAAACAGCACATCAAATCCTCACCGGTGGTGATACTATTAAGTAATATTATCTTTTATCTGATAAAGATTATGATTGCAATTAATGCTTACCTTTTCCTTCTTCTCTAGAAGTTACCCCCGGCAACCTCGGTATAAAGAGTCTGCAGGCTGACTATTTCATCCCATCCCAGTGTGCTCCGTTTGTTGTTGTCTGCCTTCTGTCCAAGTTCATTTTCGGTGCATTTTCTTCCATCCTTTCAAAATCCGTTCAATACCACCGCCACCGCTCATCTTTTTGCCATCATGGACGTCTCGATTGTGCTGAAGAACCGAAAGGAGAAGTACCTGGTGGGTGACATCGTCTCGGGGGCCGTCTCCCTCACCGTTCCCGAGGGCGTCCCCCTCTCCAACTTTGCCGTCAGCTTCACCGCTATTGGAACGGTGAAATGGGTGGAGTACGTTGGCACTCCATATTATGGACTGGAGGGGAACCTCCACTACGACACCTTCACCTACCACCGAGAGTGATCACCCCGGAGGAAGTGGGTAAGTTGATTTAGGTGATTGTAAAAGTCTCGATTGTTTTGCTTAAACTCCCTATTTTCATATTTAGACACCAATGTGGTGCAGCACCAGGACTTCAAGTCAGTGACGGTGCCCTTTACTTTTACCATTCCAGAGGAGTAAATTTCACTTTTTTAAAACTATTTCATCTTTTTAACTCTTTTTTACAATCAACAGCAAGGACCTTCCCTCGACGATGATCAGCACCACTGGCAGCATTCAGTACTCGGTGAACGTAGAGCAGAAGGTAGAGGGCTCATCCTCGCCGAAAACCCTTGCCGAGGAGAAGTTCATCGTTCAGGGCCCACTGGTCAACCACGATCTGCTCTCTTCAGTGGCGGGAACGGCCGAAAAGTACGTCCTCCTGCACGGAGGCCGCGTGGCGATGCACGCCATTTGCGTGCGCAAGGGCCACGCCCAGGGCGAGCCATCACCGTCCACCTGAAGATCGACAACGACAGCAGCGCCCTGGTGGAGCCTAAACTGGTGCTGCACCAGGTGCAGGTCTTCAGCTGCTGCCGAACCAATCGCCACAAGTCGGTGGAAACTCGCCTGGAGCCGGTGGTCACCGGAAAGCAGGTGGCCGCACACTCACTGGGCGTCGAGGAGGTGCTCAGCCTCACCGTCCCCACCGACGAGAATCTGACCATCAAGACGCCGCAAATCTCGGTCAAGTACTTTGTGGAGATTGAGCTGGCCATCCCGCACTCTCCTGATTTGCGCCTGAACCTGCCCATTGTCATCACTTCAAAGGAGTTTCTCCAGGCCGCCAAGGAGAAGGGCACCAGCTGTGGAAGCTCGCAGATTCATAGTATAACCTAGTAAGGTTTTGCACACAAACATGAAAACTGTTGTTTTTATTATTGTCAAGTGAACAGGAAGTTAAAATATGTTTTTAATCATCGTCATCAACCGAAACCGAAATTATATGTTTCTCAAACTTCCGAGTCGTAGCCACTTGTTCCGCTTTCGGTTCTAGGCTTTCTGCTCTCTTTTGCTCAGGCATCTCAAGGTAGTAATCGGAGGTCTCCGTGTTGACACTCTCACTGGAACTGCTAAAGTTTGCTGAAGTTGAAGCTGCTGAAGTTGCTAAACTTTGCAGTCGCAGCCAGTCCTCAGTAGCGGCGTACTTCTGAAGAAACTCGCTGCCCAACTCGATGGAGCTCAGTGAGAGCCGCTTTTTCAATCCAAGAATCTTTCCTGATCTGTGACCTTCATAACCACCATAATCACCATCATCATTATCATCTTCATCAACTAAATCTAGGTGAATGCTGGGAATGGTGCTTTCAGGAGTTTTTCCCTCGGAAGGTGCTTTCACCACAGTAAAGTACTGAGAAACTAAGGCAATGCTGGCCATGCTCAGGCGAACCTCTTCTGCAGTGGTGGAATTATTGTTGTGGTGAGAAGATGATGTGCTAGAGTTTGTGGTGATGGAGTTTCTAGTTCCTAGCTTATGAGAAAGTGTTTGTTGAGGTGGATGCTGTTGTTTGCTCTGGTTGAAGGTGAGCTTCTCCCAAAAAGTGGACAGTGAGAGCATGATTCGGTAGAGAAGGAGGACGTCCAAGATGAGAGTTAAGAAGAGGAGTGGAAGGTTAAAATGCTCCTGAACAGGTAGTTCCAGAGAGCAGTTGGTGGAGTTTAGCAGGCAGAAGGAAAGTTTGAGAGTGGCAAAGAGTGAGACGAGAAAGAGTAGGGCGGTCAGACTGAAGATTACGCAATTTGGGAGTTTATTTGGGGTAAATTGGTGAGTCTTTTGATGAAGTTGAGAGTTTTGGAAATGAACATTTTCAGACAGTGATTTCTTTTTGCCATCTATTTTCAGCCTTTTTGACACCAATTTCCACCTTCTCTGAAGTCCTCTCTGCGCCGACTGAAGGCAAGCAAACTGAGGATCTTTTATGTGAACTCTTTTCACCACCACTTGCGGTCTTCTTTTTGGTTGGCGGTATATTTCTTTAGTTGAAGAGGGATTATTTTGTTGTCGAGAGTTTAGTTGGCGATCCCGATGATGGCGATGTTTTTGGTGATAATGGTGGTGGCGTGGCCGCCTTGTGGGGCTGTTTTTCATTTATTTAATTTTTTGAAGTTTGGAATTTTTACACAAAAACATATATTAAACTAATTGTGATACTTTTTTGATAAAAAATATTGGTTTGTTTTATTTACTTGAATAAAATTGCAATTTTGCAGCAATTATTGGCGGGGAAAAAAGTAACAGAATCGGTGAATTTGTTTTCCTACGAATTTGACGTTTCTGAGAAACTGTTAAAAAAGTGGTGCTTTCAGTTCAAAACAGATCGATTTCAACGGTACTAGAAAATAACAATTGCAATAATCATTTTTCAGTAAAACTTAACAGTTGACAGATTTACCCCCAAACTTTGGAAGATTAAAAACGAGAATTCTTAAAATTGGGTAAAGAAAAAAGTCAAACTTTCACAGAAGTTATGTCTTTCACATTTTCGCTGATCTTGTTATGCAATGTTTTGTTCACAAAAAGACAAAAACAATGTTTTTAATGATCAAAAAGTGGTTTCAGTTTACTTTTAGGGTGGTCAAGTTCTTGCAAACAAAAAAACTGCATTTTCACTCAACTTAAACTTGCTGCAAAAGTAGACGTTGAATATGACCATCATTACTGCTACACGTTACTATGCAAACAAATAAAAATAAATATAAAAAAGCGATACAACTAACTGCAAACAGACAAAATATGCAGGAAAAATTGCACAAAAGAACAGAACAAATAAAAACAATAATTCACTGTAACCCAATCTAATTAATCAGCAAGGAAAAAAGAATTGTTCTGTTTTTCTCAACAGAAAACCTTTCAATGGTTTTTGTTGCTCATTTTTCCCACTTGTACCTTGTTATATTTGGCCACCTAATTTTCCCTTTTTTTCCATTGCTTGACATTGAAAAGCAGATTCATTAGGCATTTTTAATGCAATTTATTTGCCTCTCTTTATTATTATATGTTACACTTGGTGATTGTACTGTACAATATTTTTTTCTTACAAATCGATAAAACAGAGAAAGATATTGATTAAATGATTTTTTTATTGTTTGTAAGTTGAAGCATGTTTCTAGATTCCCGATCAGCAGATGGCAGACCACTTTTGATAGATATAACCAAATGATTATTTTTTTAAATGTCAAGTTCAAGTTAGAAAAACGAGTATGCAAGTTTTGACAACGGCAAAACACTAAACACAACATAACACTAAAATCAATATCAAGTTTTACTTTTTCTTATTTATCATCTTTCTCCTCTTTACTTTTAAACTTACTTTGTCAGTTCAGGTTTTACCTCTACTAAAATGGTTTTTTGTTTTGACTTTTTAAGATTTTTTCAAGGTAACCACCGTAGCTATTGGCAACTTTAGTCAAAACAAATACACGCCTGTTTTTTCACAAATTGCTCTACATTTGAATATTTTTCTCTGTTGTGTAAGAAAAAACTTTTCTTTATTGTTAAATACATTTAAAATTGCTAATAAAATTAAAAGTCTAAATGATAAAAGTTATTTGCAACTTTAGTTATAACTGAAACTCATTTTTATTCATATCAATCAAGCAGACAAATGTAAATTATTTTTCATGTTGTTGTTTATTGCTCAAAACAGTGCCTTGTTATTATATAGTTAAATTGATTTAATTTTTAATTTGCGATATTTATCTTTTTGTAATAAATCCACTTTTTATAAATAAGAAAAATCAATACACACAAACTTAAAAATTTATAACAACATTTATTTTTTAATTACTAGAAAGAAACGTCGCCTCACAAATTGACTTGTCTGCAAACTGTTTTCAGTGTATTGAATTTACTTTTAAATGCCAAATTCAGAAGCAATTAATTGTTTTGTTTTCTAGACTAAAACTACAATTGCTCAAATATTTATTTTTGCTAAATAATTTAACAAATTTTAAAAGTTATTGTTTCATACTTGACTGTTTCAACAAAAAAATCAACACAATCACTTATTTTTACATTCAACATCAGGTTCCACTTTTTACATTTCTACTTTTATTTATTTGTTGTTAGTTTTATATAAAACTTTTTTATCGTTTTTGCCCCTTTCAATTTCCACTTCTTTTTTGGAGACCGCTAAACATTCATTTCATTGACGTCAACAGGACAAGAACAAAACAGCACCTGATCATTTATTACAAAACATTTTTTTCCATTAATTTTTAAAAAGCAAAACCGTTTTACTTTTATTCTTTGTTTTTTACGACAACCGACCTAAAAATGCAACTTTGAAATAAAATTAAAAACATTTAAAAACAAAACCAAAGTAATTAAAACTTAATTACTATTTTCATTCAGCAAACATTCAGCTCACTACAACTTTTATGAAACTCAAGCATTTCTCATTTAAACCTTTTTGTACATTTTCAAAAATTTTCAAAATTATTTCAGTTTTATCACCATTTCCTAATCTTCATCCTTATCATGTGGATCGACTTGAAAGCAATCCTCCGCTGGCTATGGCCCGGAGACACGCTTAAGTTCTACGAGAACTACTTCCGAGCCTGCGACCTCGTCGTGGACCCTACCGCAGCCACTCACTTGGCTGTCATCGCCAAACTGTACCTTATCATTGCCATTCTTCTCATGAAATCGGCTCATCTCCTCTTTCTAGTCTTCTACAAAATGGAAACTTTAGGGCAGCTCATCCACTACAACGTTTTTACTTTCTGCTGCCAGAGATTGCAGTACAGCTCAACCTTTTGCTGGCAATCAGCGGAATAGCCTGTGCCCGTTACTACTACATCTTCTACTTTCACGTTCACCCCAGTTTGAATGAAGTGATAAGGGAGGTGATCGTACGAGAAAATGGCCACCGATTCTTCCTCTGTCTTAAAGGCAGTGGAGAGGAAGAGAAGATCGTCGTGAGGATGCGCCTTTTTGCCTCAAAATTGCTCAAGTATTTGCGTTTTTTTCTGCTTGCTGCAGGTAAGTTTTTCTAAATCATCTCAAATTAAATTTTGATTTGGTTTTGTTGCAGACGTTTTTGCCGTCTACAGTCGTCTGGTGGTCAGCTATCAGCTGATTCGCTTTAGGTCTCAGTTTTTCCCTACTTTTTTGCTGGGACTGCTGTACATGGTTTTCAACTGGAGCAGCGCCCTCCTCTTTGCCGTCTACCTCCTCTACCTGCTCAACATTTGCATCATGATCGTTTCAGTGCAGATGGTCAGTCTGAAGTTGTACCGCATCAAGGTTCGGCAAATTCTCGAGCTTCTAGGCCGTTTGCTAACGTCCGGCTTCAATTGGCTGGACTTTTTCACCTTTCGAGCCGTTTACTCGCAGACGCTGGTGGGCGTTCTGCAGACAAATGCCGTTTACCGAAGGACGCTGGTGTTATACTTTATCGTAAATTGGTCGATAAACGCCTACCTAGTGGGAAGTTTTTTGCTCGGATTTAGGAAAAAGTCGGCTCAGGTTTACCTGTTGGCGTTTCTAGCGTTGAATCAACTGATGGGCATTGGCTTTTTCAACGGTCTCTGGGCACACTTTAACGCTCACCTCCAGCGACCGGCAAAGGGGCTGTACGCGCTGGCCGCCAAACACGCCCACAAGATGGGCGACCTGAAGGCGAGGCTCACGCTGATTAACTACATCTTCAGCTTCAACTACGACCACTTCTACGGGTACACCTATGGCAGCCTGGGCAATCGAATCAGTGGGCAAGGTTATGTTAAGGTGAGGCGGGAAAGTTTGTATGACTATGATGAATTTGAAAATTTAAAACTAATTTTAAACATTTGTGCAGTGCCTTTTTGCCTACATTACGCTGCTTTCGTTGGCGTACAACCTTTTCAAGTACCAGTACCTTTATGGCAGAAGTTGAGTTGAAGCAGGAAAATCGGAGATTTACTTTTTGTACAAAAATTAAAGATTGATCAAATCATTTTCGATTTTTAAAACGACACGTATTTTTTTGGCTAAGTAATATAAATTTGCAGTGTTTGAGGTTCAATGAAATGAATTTCGTTTACATTCGCATGATTTTCAATAATTTTGAAAACAATAATATCAAGATCTAACTAAACCAAACCAAATGGCACTAACGCTCAAGCATTCCGTACCAGAGCGTAGTCGTACATGAGAAACTCTCCGTAAAGTAGGAGACACTGTAATTAAATCATAACTTGTAACGATTTTTTAACTATAAAACCACCGCTAAAACTCACCTTGGTAAAGGCTTTCAGTGAAACAAGCGTTCCTAAATCTTTAAAAATGAAAAAAATGTTTTAGAACATCAAAAAGCATCATTTTTATTTATAGTTTTCTTACATCCATAAGTGATGCCATACTTCTTGCGCACCAGCAATCGAGTAATGTGCAGGTGAACTGTAAGAGCGGCTCTGGGCGGTAGAAATGTACAACTGCTTCCGTTTTTGTCGCCCACACAATTCCGAGCGGTGAAAGAGACGAGAATCTTCTCGCCTCGATGAACAAAACTGCTAAGCCAGGCCATGCCGTAGTGAATAGCCTGTTTAGTGATTTACAAACAAAATTGAAGTTAGGTTAGCTTCAAAGTTTTAATTCTCAAAAATGTCCTGTACCATATTTCCCATCAACGCCTCGGCGCTGAGCGCGAGCAGCACAAAGAACAGCAGGCCACTGTCCATCTTATCAAAGACCACCTCAATGACGAGGTAGGCAGAGGTGGGCAGTGGACGGCCAGGTAGGTGGTGAGCACCTGGCCGAAGAAGGCATCACCGAGGAAGAGCACCTCAAAAAGCTGCAAATTGCGACGCAGAAAAGTGACCACCAGGTGGTGATAAGAACTTTGAGTTTGCTGATGATGCTGATAAGGTTGATAACTCTGCTGCTGACGATAGGATCCGGCCGTTGAAAGAGAGCACATCAGCTGGTGCCACCTTTGCCGCACCTGAGATCGGCGCAAGAACGCCCTCAGCTGAAGGTAGTGTTGTCGGTAGTGGAGGTTAAAGTACACCAGGCTGATGATGCAGAAGTTGGCACTGACAAAAGTGGTCTGACAAACACGGTCCAGATGGAGAAGAAGAGAAAGAGGTGAAAGAGGAGAATGGGCAGCAGAGCTAGCAACAGTACTATCGGCTGGTTTAGGGGAAAGTAAAGACGGCTTGCGAGGGTGAAAAAGTAACTGTTCTGCCCTGCAGACGCCTGTACGACCAGCTTCTGTATGAAGGCGACGAAGAAGCCGAAAAGGCAGATGTCAAAGATGACGATGAAGAGGCCCATACCGCAGGTGATTGTTTGTGTAATGCGCCGGTACTGCGCTCGATTGATGCTGTTGTTGATTGCTGAATTTGAAAGACATTAATATCAGGTTTTAATTGTTTTTAAAATATTAGATAAAAAGGGCTTACACTTAATTTTTCCTTCACTGAAACCGCCAGCCACCTTGGTCGGAGTCAGCTTGCCCAGCTCACAACCGACGTCGTCGTCGCCAAAAAGCATCTCCTCAATGTAGCCGTTGAAGCGGTGATTGTCGCCGTAGTACAGTGCCCAGTGCAGGTAAACGGTGTAGACAATCAGACAGACGAAGAAGAGGTAAAACTGGCTGTCTCGCTCGCCGTTGATGATAAAGAGCCAGTCGACGAAGAGGACTCGCAGGAAGGACAACTTTGACGGATTGTCAGATAAAGTGGGAAAGAGGAAGAAGAAGATAAACTGAAGCAAAGACAAGTAGATGAAAAAGAGGAAGTAGGTTTTAAAGCGATGTGCGCCTCTGTTCCGTTTCCGGCGGCGATGGCGCTGCTAGTTTCGAAAAGGTAGCGATAGTATTCCAAAGTTTTCAGCGGCCTTGTTACGCAGAAGAAGGCGCCCACTTCGTGGGTGATTGCTGATTTGACGTTGCTAAAAAGTGTTGCCATTTTGGAGTCTCCCTTACAAGTGATAACTTGAAGATTTTTAGAACCTTGAAGAAGCTGTGTATGTTTGGACTGGGTAAAACTGGGTCGTTTTGTCTGACACAAATTTATTACTTGTGGCAGTTTTTCTACTCTTTTTGTTGTGCTGTCTTGTGCAGTCCCTTGAGGAGACTGAGTCTAAAGCAAGCTTGGAAGAGACACACATTAAATCGCATAATAAATAAAGTTGTGTTTGTAATTGAGTGTAATTAATGCGGAACTATATTCTAGCAAGTAAATATGATTTTTATTCAAATTATTTTTTTATAACAAAAATAATTGGTCGATCGTCAACACTGGTTTAGTTTGGATGTGTGTGTGTGTTTGTGCACGGCGTGTTTAAAATATTCAAACAAGTAAGTATCTCAACCATTCTGAAGAAATGTATAGGCGTACATGAGGAATTCACCATATAGAAGTAAACACTGTTCAATTTCAAGAAAAAAAATTAAAATGTAAATAATTATAAAATCACAATAAAAAGATTTATGCTTATTGTTCCAGACAAGAATCAATACTGTTTTGCCCATAAAAATGCTGTTGTTTTGAGGTGAAAAAATACGTACCTTGGTGAATGATTTCATGGACAATGGAGTTCCCAGTCCTCCGTAAGTTAGTCCGTACTTTTTGTGCACCAGCAAGCGGGAAATGTGGTGGTGAACGGTTAAAGAAAGTCTTGGTGGGAACGGAAAGTTTTTATTTCCGTTTTCACTTTTGCTGTTGGAAGCAGTAAAAGAGGCCAGCCTCTTTCCACCTCGGTGAATATAATCATTTAAGCGGGCAATGCAGAGGTGAATTGCCTTGAAGGTTTACAAACACAAAAAAATTGATTAAAAGTTAAGGCCATCTTCAAATAAACTGGTGAGTCTCATTGTTACCAAATTTCCAATCAGCGCCTGAGCGCTGAGACTAAACAGTCCGCCGTACAGTAGAACGTTGCCAACCCGATGAAGGACTAGCTCCATGATGTAGTACGATGAAAGGGGCAGCTGGGAGGCCCTGAAGGCGGTGATCAACGGTCGCCAGAAGATGTCAGTGAGGAAGATGAGCTGAAACAGCTGCAGATTACGCTGAAGACATCTTTCTAAGTTGATGTGATGGTGGTAGTGATGGCGATGCAAAGAATGATCAAAGGATGGCCTCTTTTTACGTCGGTTTAGACGCAAACAACGTCTTAGTATCTTCTTCAGGTGGCGGTAGTGCCGCTCAAAGTGAAGGTACAGAAAGACCAGACACACAATGGAATAGTTGACTATGAGAAAGAGTGCATGTGCGTACGACGTCCAGTAGCCAAAAAAGAGGAGTTGAAAAAAGAGCAGAAGGAGAAGCAGTGCAAACAAATTAAACAACCGAAACAGAACAGGCTGACTGGCTTCGTAAAAATGTTTGCCGCCAAGCAGCCACAACTGATCTGGCTGTTGGTGAAAGAGGTGCCGTGCAAAAAGTACGAAGAAGGCGAGAAAGCAGGCGTCTAAGAGGACAATGAAAATTAAGCCTACTCCATTGGTGGTTGCAAGGATGAGCCGCTGAAACTGAGCCCTACTGATGCTGTTGTTGATGACTTGAAAATAACAAAAAGCATACAGTAAAAAAGTTATGTATTTTAGTTTTAGTTTCACACATTAAATCCAATTGACTCGTACTTAGTACTTTAGTTTTTTCTCCATTAAAAGTAGCCGTTGTTGACCCAAAAAGACCTTTTCAAAAAGGGCGTTCAATACGCGGTTATCTCGGTAGTAGAGCTCCCAGTGAAGGTAGGCGGTAAAGGCAGCCAAGAAGACCGAAATGAGACAAAAGAACTGATGACCGCTGTCGATGGCGGTGAACCAGTTGGCGAGGAGCAGTTGAATAGCAAACTGGGAAATCCACTCAGAAGATGCCGGTGAAAAGTAGAAAAGGCAAATGAAGGTCATTTGGGCTGAAGCCACGTAGGCAAATAGGAGAAAAAGAGCAGCGAAACAGTGGTGGATTTCCATTTCCTTGAGGGAGATTGCCCTACACGTGGAAAAGTAGCGGCGGTAGTAGGTGAGACGTTTAAGGGGTGACACCACCTCAAAGAAGGTGGTCAGTGCGCTGGCCATCACCACCTGACCAACATACAGCTTTGCCTTGAGCCCTCTTTTTTCCAGAAGAGGCATTGTTGTACAGTAAAGTTTAGGAAAGCTTAATTTGCAGTTATTTTGGACAAAGTTTTTACTTTTGTTTGACTACTCATTTGAATAACTTAAAAAAATATTTTTAAAATTTTTTAAAAATTTTACACAAATTTTTAATGATACTGTTTATCGATTTAACGCTAAGAGGAAAACATGCCACAGTTTAATTATGAATCGCTTTTAGAGCATAAGAATTTTTAATATTTATAATTATATGCAATAAACTTAGTACACTCGTCTTTATTTCACTATTGTGTTCACAAAAGTTGTCTCCAGATATTCTGGAAAAAAAGAATTTTGTGTAAAAAATTTTGTTTTTCTGGTAAAAAATTAGTACACTTCTGCCCCACCTCCATACTGCCACCAATAAAAAATAGTCACCGGTAATTACAGTTTAGCACAGTTTTATTAGTAACTGTATAAAAAGACAGTCAACAGTAAAACAACAAAATCACTCCCACACTCTTTCGGCTCTATTTGTCCTCATGTTGCAGTCGCTGGAGGAGGGTTCGCAGGGAGAGCTCCGTCTGGACGAGCATCGCCTCGTCGATGTCGTGTCGGCGACCGGTCTCGTGGCGGGATAGATTGGCGATGAGTCGCTCGATGGCTGCGATGCGCAGGTTGACGGCCACCACCTCTCGGTGGGCGTGGTTGGGGTGCTTCGCCAGCTCGTCCTTGGCCATCTTGATCAGCGCCGTGCCGTAGTTGATCATCTCGTCGGCGCTCTTTCCGGTGGCGTTGTAGTTGTACACCTCCAGGGCGATCTCCAGCTCCTCCTGGAAGCGGTTTTCCTGCGAACAAAAAAAGGGAGAAAAATAGGTTTAAAAAGGTTTTTAGAATTTCTCAGCAGAAGAACCACACTGGCACTCACATGGTGCAGCAACTCCTCCTCAATGAGGTTCAACTGGTGCGAGCGGACGGTGGTGTTCTCGGCGGACAGGTTCTTGAGGGTGGCGGAGATGCGCTCCAGGTGGTGCAGCTCGCTGTTCAGCGCATCCACCAGATGCGACTTGGAGTGGTTGTGGAACTCGGCGATGATCTTGTTTGCCTGGCCCTCGAGGTCGGTGGCTCGCTCCAGCAGGGCGTTGATGTCCTTGCCGACGACGGCGGCTAAAACATGGAAGAAGCTTATGAGTATTTTATGTGAAAATCTTTTTCATTGAAAGGGTTACCATAGGCGATGGCGGCGCAGATGGCCAGGATGATGGCGACTGACTTCATGGTGGAACGAATTGGGTAGTGGTGATGATGTTTGTGACTGTGAAATGAATAAAAGGTAACTCTCTGCAGGAGAACTCTGGCTGATTTTATACCCGGGCTGAAGAGTTTGATAAGAGAGGAGCTGTATTACTCTGCTCGTTTGCTTTGGGTACCTTCAATCCGGTACTAATTGGTAGTCAAAATGATAAGAGTAATCGGTGATTGCGGCTTTACAAAGCAGGAAAGCAGGTATGGGAATATTACCAGCTGGCTACTCGTTTTTAATTAATTATTTTTTATTGATACCTTTTAACTAGCTGACTGACTTTTTTGCTCAATGAGTAGCAATTAATTTTTGTAGGTCACTTGAGAGATCACTTTGAGCTGATACACTTTTAGAGGCTATTTTTAAGGACAATTGCTAGTGATTGGATTGATTGGCTTGTGGTTGATGATAGCAAGTGCCAACTGATTATTAAAATAGATGCCGGTATCTCTGAAGTTAAGTGTGTCCTGTGCACGTGATAAAGGTAGTGTGTTTAGGTGTGCCAGTGGTTGTCAATGTCAGGCAAAGGACGACAATGGTGACGACTGTGGAGGTGAAATATTTACTCCTGCCGAGAGAAAGAGAGCATAGTAAATCCTATTTACGATTTACAATGGAAAACACTTTATATTTTGATGTAAAGTAAGGACGCACATTTTTATTTACTAGAGGTAGATCATTTGGTTAGTAAAACACACAAAAAATAAACAAAAAATGAAGTTCATCTTTGCGCTTTTCTTTGTGGCCGTCGCAGTGTCGGGTAAAAACCTCTCAAACCGTTATCATAAACTTTAGTAGTAACACAATTCATAACCCACTGTTTACTATTTAGCTCAAAGCACCATCTCCCCTCCACTGAACCCGACCGTGGTGGCTCTAGAGGCCCGGGGCCATGCTCTGTACGCCAAGGCAACCAAAGTCCTAGAGGAGAACCGCCACAGCCACGACCACCTTCTGGAAACGCTGAACCACCAAGTGACCGAGTTGGTGGCTCTCCTTCGAGATCTGCACCACTTTGCCGTTGAAGACCAGGTGCACAAGGAAGAGAACATGCACAAAATTCACGTTATCGAGGAAGTAATTGAGTCATCACCTTGTTTCCTAATACCAATATTTAAGATGCACTATTATTATTCAAATTTTTAGAATTTGGTACGCATGGAGAATCGCATCCTTGAGGAAATCGCCATCATCGAGGAGCACAAGGGTCACCCGCACAAGGGCAAAACCGTGGCAGAGATTGTCGCTCAGGCGGAGAAGCTAATTGCCAGTGGAAAAGAGGCCGTGAAGAAACACCCTCGAGCCACGGAAGTGACGGAAATCGAACGGGAGCTGGTCATCATCGAGGCGCTGGTGAAAGCCGTCCAGGCGAAGCCGGCTGCCGCCGATCTGGCCCGAGAAGAGGCGGAACTGGCTCGCCAGGAGTCTACCCTGACGAAGCTGATTGAGCGGGCCGCTAGTCATCATGGATTTTAAATAACACAAAAGGGCTTTTTGTGTGCTGAAATTTGATAGTAATAAAATTTTGAATTACACAGCCTCTCGCTTGTTGATGTGAAAACTCCACAGTTTGTAGCTGAAGATGACAAAACGGGAGTACTGCCAGATGGTCTAGTGTGAAAACAAAACAAAAATATTTAAAAAAAATTAAAAAAATTTTGTTTTTACTCACTTTTCCAAAAGCGGACATCGAGATGAGGCCACCCTTTCCGTAGCGAATGCCGTACTTTCTGGTAGTGCAAAACTTCTCCACGTACAGAGCAATTTTCAAAACCGAGCGAGCGTTGCGCATTCGCTTTCGCACAAAAAGGTACAGGAGGCGGCCATTGTGGGCGTGCACCCGCGCAATGTATCTCGCAGTGTAGTAGTGCATGAAGACGACGCCGATGATCTGGCCCATAAAATTGGGCAGCAGGAGGATGAAGAGCTGATGGGAAAGTTTTCCCACCAGAAAGCTCATGAAGATGAAGGCGTTCAGAGGGCTGAAAAGAGCAGTTGACCAACTTGTTTAATACAAAATTTGATCAAGAAACTCTTCCTTTTTACCTGTAAACGGCAACAATAGTGGCCATCAGCTTGCCCATCGCCCGGTCAATCGCCAGCACTGTGACCACCGTTTTTGTGTGGAAACGGGCAAATCGACTAAAGTGAAGTATGGTGAACCAGCGAGTGCTTGAAGCCCTCAACAGGCCGTCCACCTGCCGCAGCTTGATAAAGATAATAGCCGTCATAGCAATGTAGACGGCAGAGTACAGAGCGGAGATATGCGCAAAGACAAGCGTCGCTGTGTAACCTATCAGCACGTGAATTTGAGCAGATATCATCGCAAAGATGGAGGCAAACGGACTGAAATTGAGCCAGTCTCGGTGTTTGTTCATTTGTCGAAGCAGGGTACTTTCGGCGATGACGATGAAAAGCACTGTCAGGTAATTTTTAATTAGTTTCATTTAATAACCAACTTAATTTTTTTCAGATTTCTTACCAGCCACTGTCCAAAAAAACTGAAACACCCAAAAGTAACACCGGAGCACGCCATCCAGGTAGGCAATCACCGGAACCAGGCGCCACTTTTTCATCAACCGCCTCTGCAAAAAGTAGTCCGTCTTCTTGAGAACTACCACTCGATAAATGATGTGAGCGAACTTGAGATAATCTGCATTTAGATACATTGCAAGAATAAAGTACCAGCCAACTAGGTAGATCAGCGCACAGACGACGTTAAAGTCTTTCTGGTAACCAAAAAGGGTGAAGGTGTCAAAGATGGCAAAGCGACAAGCAAAAGGAAGGGGCAACAGGTAACAGGCGCTGTACTTGAGGCCCTCATAGAGGCAAATGTTGTATAGTAGTTTTATCTGCAGTATAGTTCGCTTTTGGCGACTTCGGTTTTCAGGGGTGGTAAAGAAAATGTGCTGAAGTGTGCACCAAAATTCGGCTATTAGTTGAGTGTGAAATTTAAAAGGGACTAAAATGCTGAAGAAGAGAGGGAGGGGTTGCTTTTGAGTTGGTGATAATGGCAGAGGTGATAAAGGAGGTGATGGTGAAGGTGAAGGTGATAGTGATAATGGCGGTGATGGTGATGAAGGTGGTGATGGTGATGATGAAGATAGGGAAGACAGTGGTGAAGGCAGTAGCATTTTGGCCCTTTTAAATGCGCCTTCAGTCACTAAATGTCTCGGAATATTCGTTGTTGTTGTTGGCATTGCGTATTCGTGAGTATGATTACCCTTTTAAAACTCAATTTAAAGTCGGGCGCATTTATTTTTTTCTAATGTTCAAATGTTAATTTGATAGTTGTGCAAAAACAAAAACAAATTTATGAAACCAAATGATAACTATTGTTAAACTGTAGCTTACCATTGTTTATTCAGTTTAAATTACTTTTCAGGTTAACCGTGCTATTGTGCCGCACTATCGATCACCAATTTTCTGTCGTTCGTTTTTTACATTTATTTTTTACATTATTTATGTCAATTGGCTGCTCTTAAATGCTGCAATTGCTATTGATTTTTTTGAGTTTGTGGTACCGTCGTTATTTGCGTTGTACTGCAGTGTTTCATTTCTGTACAGGGTAATTTGAAAATAAGCTCACAAGCATTCTCTCAAACAACTTTTTAAGAAGTACTAATACTAATTGTTTTTCAATTTTATTTATAGCAAGCTTTTGTGTAGAATTGCCCTTTCCTCTGTTCAGTTCCTTGCAAATGGCAATACAGGCAAATCTCACACTGTCAATAAAAAACGTCTGCACAATTTATTGACAGTTGCGGGCGCCAGCGTCTATTTTCACTTGAAATGTCTACCCAAGCCAATATTTTTGCATTGAAAAAATTGAAAAAACAGCTTTTGAGAGAGATGGCGCTGTCCGCGTTGACAGTTGCTGGCGTTTTGACAGTGTGAGTTTTGCCTGTATTTACTTTCTTTTCATTTTACAAAAAAATTCACCAAATTTTCAAACGAAATGTAAATAAGAATATTCACAAAATTTAAATTTTTTAATTGTCTGCTTTTGCAATGGTGAATTTGCATAGAAAAAAATGTAAAAATGACTAATTCAAAATTTGATTAAAAATTAGTGCGCAAACATGGCACACACACACACACACACCTTTAACCTCCTTTCACTGGTATACCATTGGCTATGACTGGACAAACAACGTCATCAGTTGAAGGTATAATTTAAAAATTACACTCATTAAAATGCAAATTTTTTAAACAACATTTGTTGTTTGATTTTGCACTTAAATTAAAAATGCTAACTGCGGATTTATGCAAAAAACCTACGTTGGTTGTTGGTGCGATTTTTTCCTTTTCCAGTGCACTGCCAGCCAGCCAAACAGGCATGCAGGCAGTTGTTGTCTAAATGTCAGTACTCAAAATGCTAACTAGTTTGGCTCTAATTAATCGGTAAATTATACCACAAACAAAAACAGTGGACGTCGCGGAATTCCGATTCCGAGTGTGTATTGCTCTAAATTCATTGAGGTAAGGTTATTCAGTGGGGCTGCAGTGTTTCTGCCTGCTATAAAACTGGAAAACTGAAGCCAGTTTTACTTCAAGTTAATTTTGAGAGAAACTGAGTAGATTTGACTTTTAATTTGTGATCGCTAAAATGAAAGTTTTTTTGTTTTTTATTCTCGCTACCGTTTTTCTGGCCTCTTCAGCTACCTGCATGCCAGGTTTGTGTGCTTGTGATTAAAAATTTAATTTTAATAAATCTTGTTCATTTTTTTGCACTTTTGCTGACCACCAGGACGCCGAAGCATTCTCAACAATGAGTGGAACGTCGCCTCGGGCAAGGTCTTTGACCAGAAAGGACACGTTGTGGTAAGTAAACTTTTTAAAACTTTTAAAATGTTAAAAACTGTTCAATTTGCAGCAAGAGAAAAACCGCATCCACTTTAATCCTTTCTGGTGCGTAAGCGTCCAGTTGATAATGAAAACGTAACAGAAAGTACTGATGAAGCAGGCGTCAACGGTGAGCAGCAACAGCAGCAACAAAAAGAGCAAAATGAAATTGAAAATGGTGCTGCTGCCACTGCTGAATCGCCACTTTCTAAAAGGAATCCCGGAAGTGCCTCAAAAGAGGGCGAAAAATGGAAGCCGCTAGCACACTACCGTTTCCTGCTAAAGCGTCTTCAGTTTATCCTGCAAAAGATGTGACTTGAAGAGCAGCAAACAATTAGTGTGTGAATTGATACAAAAGTGCCTTCATGTGAAGCATTGAAACGCTACATTCCGGACCATGGCAATCACACACACACAGAACAAACATTTATACCTTCAAAATGACCACACTCCTCTTTAAAAAAACTTTAATTAAGAATTGCACTTTCTAAACACCATCCACACCTCAAGCTTCTAAATAGCAGCCTTGAATGAATAGTTATTGTTAGCAGCCACTGTAGTAGTAGTAGTCCTCCTCGTTGATGCGGCACAGTTCACAGCTGAGAGTCCACAGGCGGCGAGCTTCGGCGGCGGCAGCAGCGTCCACTTTGCTTAGCGAGCCGCCGAGCAGCGGCAGTATCGGACGGCAGTTTCTAGCAAAACAACGGTGAAAGCAACTCACAGGGACATTTCAGCAAAGCAATCAAAAATACGTGAACAACAGCACAGCACTCTTATTTCACATTTATCCAAATAAAAGAATGATTGATAAAAGAAGACTGGATAACTTACTCGTAGTAAAATCCTGATTGAGTGGCCACCTCTTCGCTGAAGGCGCAATGGAGCGTCGTCTGGGCGCCCATCATCGGACTGAGCATCGTCGGTCGGCCCAGCAGACGGACCAGGACCCGAGAGAGAGGCGAGCTGAGGATCATGGCCGTCCGAGTGCCGCCTGGGTGGACGGCGTAAAACTGAACTTTAGGGCCCTCTTTATCAGTGTTTCCCAATCTTGTCATCTTCTCCGCCATCAACCGCGTGCTAAGGAGAATTGCCAACTTGCTGCGACCGTACGCTTTTAACTGCTTCAGTGGCTTGTCTGGCGGAACGTAGAACTGGTTCAGTTTGAGGCTGCTGAGTTTTTCAGAACCGTTTTTAGAGGCAGTTTCATCAAAAAGTGGATAGCCGAGAAGGTAAGCCACGGAGCTGACGTTCACCACTCGAGCTGATCTGGCCCTCAGCAGACATGGCATCAAAAGGCTGGTCAGCAGAAAGTGGCCGAGGTAGTTCACTTGAAAGTGGTAGTCGACGCCAGAAACGCTTCCTTGCTTGATAATGTTGTTGCTGTTGTTGTTTGTCCAAAGCACGCCGGCGTTGTTGATCAGCCGTACGCTGCACGCTGCCGTACAGTGAGTTGAAATAGCCGCCGCACAGAGGCGAACCGAATCAGATGAAGCAAGATCAAGCCTCAACGAGATCAAGTTTTGCCGTTGTACAACGGTAGGATTTTTCATGCAAATTTCATCCACCAGCGATTGACCGTTTTCTTTCTTTTGTACCGTGAAGATGACCTTTGCCCTCATGCGAAAGGCGGCCACCTCAACGATTGCCCTGCCCATTCCGCTGTCAGCGCCCGTCACAATGACAAGAAGTTGTGAGGTAGGTTTTTGTTGTTCAGTAACCGGCGGCGGCGGAGGCAGTACGGCCATTCTTCGGTACACTTTTAGGCCGCTGTACTCGAGTACATTGGCGACAATCTCCGCCAGTACCTTCCAGTAGAAAAGTAAATGTAGCGCAAAGTAGAGCAGTTTTTCCGTTTGTTTTGGGCTAAAAAATGTAATCGATGGCAGGCAGTTGATAGATTTGCTGATCAGCGCGCCGATGGAACATTTGGGCATTGGGATAATGATCATAATGAGGATTGTTTGTACAAATGAAAATACTGATAATGTAAAATGCAAACCAAATTGAAAAATTGAGACTTAAAAAGATGATTTTGTATGGACAAACATTTCTGTTGTTGTTGTTGTGGATTTCGGTGAGGTAAACGAATTTGCAAAAATGTTGTACTGCAGGTAAACAGGATTTGTACATCATCATCATCATAATCATCATGGTTTGTTTGTGAAATTTTCTTTTCATTGTGTGTGTGTTTATTTGCCGTGCCAGGCAATTCCTATCCAACATTTGAAGGGTAACCCTAGACTAAATCCGCCGCAACACAGTATCCTGAGCAGTCAGTACGTGCGCCAGTCAAATGGCATTCCAATTAATCACGCTCTTACCAAAGTGTTTAAAATTTTGTTGTGTTTGGCTAATTGCAATTTATTTTATATATTTGTTTGTGCTAGCACTTTTTTATTGACGATCTTTTTCAAACTAACTGCAAATTACACGTAATTTACTACTGCGTTCCTACAAAACTCCGACGATTATTTTGTGGCCAAGCTGCCGTAACTTGTTCCAGCATTCATCTTCAGTAGAGTTTTCTATTCCTCTCGCTGATAATCACCTTGAGCCAATTGATAATGGATTGCGCTGAGTTCAGTTTTTTAGCTGCTTTATTGTCTACGGTCATTGCTGTCTCCTGTCGTTTGCGCTTGAGGAAGAAGGGATTGAATATCGTCCGGTCAGCGTCCCTCGTTGATGCGGCCACAAAGTTTTGCTGCTGCTGAAAACAAAATGGGGAAAAAATGAAAACACTGAGCATTTATCTGAGTGCACAAGCGCCTTACCTTTTTGTTGTTATTTAGCCAATCATCACTGGTTGATGGCAGAAGTGAGTTCTGATTTAAATCTGTAATCACAAATTAATTTGTTTAAAGTGATTAGTGTATTAGTTTAGGAGTTTTGTAGAATTACCGTGGCAAAAGATGGCCTGCACTACAAGACAGAAAATGAATGTTTTTAGGTGCATGTTGTCGGTAAATTGCATACAAAAGTTTTATTTCTTGAAAGAAACACTCTTTATGTTTTAGCGTTTGATTGTTGAAGTTTCGCTATACTAAATTACTTTTTCTAAAGTCAATATTTTATTTCAAAATTTTAGTTTACAGTTAAAAGGGATTGACATTGTGACAGGTGTATCTGTGTGACTGCTCTCTTTATACTTGTTTGAAACAGTAAACACTTGCTTTAAAAAAGTAGTTAAAAATAGTTCAAGGTTACCATTTTTGACAAACACCATTCTCTGTCTTTGGTGAACTCTCCGTTTCCGATTTGCTTGGAAAAGATCAATTTTTGATAAATAACAATAAATTTAAATTATGATCAAACTTTAGAATATTTTTGATTTAAAAAATAGCGCATTATAAAATACTGGAAATCCAAAACTTGTACTAAAGTATTATAAAATTAAACATTCTGAGAATTAAACATGCCGTCATTAAGAATATCTCAAAAAAGTTTATGCAAAGAAATTTGCCTACATTTTCTGCTCTTTAGGACCAAGCAAAAAATAAAAGAGTCGAGCTAATCAATTTTGTATTTTTAGAAAAAGAAAAATTTATTGAAACAATCAGTTATCAAACTGCAATAAAATAACGGAAACACGTACCACTTTTGCCCTCATCAGCGTTTTTTGTTGCTCACACCGAACACACGTCATTGTAGTTACACTCCTCTTAATCATCATCATTCCTTTTCACTTTCACCTTTTCAATTCACTTTTTTGTGTCCTGAAGAAGTCAGGAGAAAGGAAATCACCGTCGTTGTGTGTGTCTTTGCCTGTGAACTATGGAGTGTGTGAGGGGATGAGAGAGAGAGAAGTAGAAGAGAAAGGGAGGTGGAGAGATAAAGAAGCAGACAAGCGCACAAGAGTAGATTGTGGGGGACGATGACCATTTTAAAGTGATCATCTCTTGTTTTTGCTGCCGCTCTATCTGATCATCATTTGATCTATCTCATCATCTCAGCGAGTAGTTTGCCCTATTGTCCTACTACTGCTGCTGCTGTTACACTTTACATTGTGGGGGCAATCGCTCTGCCTTTGCTCCTGCTCTGTCCAGCAGGAAAACGACTTAATAAAGTGCTCAGTGCTCTGATTTGAGTGAGCAAACACAGACACAGAGGCAGAGACGAAATGACCGCCAATTTGAACGAAGAAGAAGAAGAAGTCGGGGAAAAAAGTGGTAGTAGGCTAGATCACTTGAGTGTGCTGAGCTGAGAGACAGAAGAAGAAGAAGAAGGAGAAGAAGACGCTCAGGTGAGAGACAAAGGTTAACAGTTGTTGTTGTTGTTGTTGTTAATGTTGGCAACAACAGATGGAAACCACTTTTTTCTCAACGAATTGGAGAAAAAAAGATACAAAAACACTCGACTCGACTTGACGTTTGGTATATAAGGGCGAGCATTGAGTCTGCTCCAGTTGACCTTATCCGAATTAAACAGCCTTGCGGTCAAGAACTTTCTTTCTTGCTAAACTCAAAATCGTGATCACTCGAGACTTTAAAAGAAGACAACAGAAGATGCAGCTCTTTTTGGCCACCTCCTGTTTGGCGGTGAGCCTCCTCTTCCTGGTTCACCCTGCTTTTGCCACCTTCCACAAGGAGTCACACCATCCGATTGTCAGCAAGATTCCCTATCCAGTGGAGCACTACAAGTACATCAAGGTAAGGTTTTTGATTATAACAATTCACGACTGTACAAAAGCTAAACTAATCATTATTTTCCTTTCATTTTTGCCCAGATCCCCAAGGTGATCCCGATCTACGTGCCCTCAAAGCCGATCATCAAGACAATTCACTACAAGGTGCCCTATAAAGTGCCCTACAAGGTGCCCGTAAAGATACCGGTGCCGTACAAGGTGGAGGTGCCCTATCCAGTGAAGCAAAGCTACCCGGTCAAGGCAAGTTTTGAGCAATTTTAGCACAAAAAGTTTGCTTATTATAAAAAAATTGTTCTTGCAGGTTCCAGTGTACATTGAGAAGGAATCTTACGGAGGAGGTGGTGGCTATGGAGGAGGAGGAGGTGGTGGTGGTCATGGAGGAGGATATTCGGGAGGAGGTGGCGGCGGTGGTGGTTATGGAGGAGGAGGTGGCGGAGGATATTCAGGAGGAGGAGGTGGTGGTCATGGAGGTGGTTACGGTGGTGGAGGCGGTGGTGGCGGTGGCTATGAGGGTGGTGGTGGCGGTGGTGGTCACATGGAAAGCTACAGCCAAGGGGGCGGAGGCTACAGTCATCCAGGTCACATCGAGGAGTCTGAACAGGAGCAGCAGCAGCATCAGCAATATGAGAGCAGTCCCACTGAAGGAGCAGCTTCATCATCTGCCGAGGCATCCTCTCCTCATCAGCCGCAACAACAGGAAATGGTGCTGTACAGCAGCAGTGCTGGCGCTGAGCTGGCTGACGCAGAGATGCCTTCCCGAGAAAGTTCCTCCCCATCATCACCCCCTTCTCATGCTGCTACTGCTGGTCAGTACGTCTCCGGTGGTGATGGCTACATTACCGGGCACCCAACTGGACCGGTGACTGGAGTTGGCAATGGAAATCATCACCATCATCACCCCCAGCAATATCATCTTCAGCAGCAGCCAGCTCAGGAGCAGCACCAGCTGTACCAGAGCCAAGGGGAGGAAGAGGTGCAGCACGTCTACACTCTTCAGCATCAGCAGCAGCCTCAACAGTATCATCATCATCAGCCCCAAAATGAGCAATATCAAGCCGTCTTCAGTACCAGGGAGAAGGCTCATCAAACGCACCCAAAGTCCACAATGCTGAAGAGGAAGGCAATAGCAGTGGAGAGGGTGCCAACATCTCAGTGAGCTACGGAGAAAATGCCGGCGGTGAGGCAGAAATTGTCGGGTAAGTTAAGCTGATTTTAAAAAAGTGTAATTAAATCTAATCGTATGCTTGTATATTTTTCAGATATCAAAAATAAACTTGGGCGTGAGTCAAGAACTGTGTACAACAGTGTGTGTGTGTTCCGCTTAAAAATGGGAAAATAATTAAAAAAACTATCAGTTAATCTCTAAAAAATGATTGTTTTTTGTTTTTACCTTTTTTACTCTATCAAATTACACCGTTCAATGTATCAGGGTTTTGTTTTTACAAAAAATCAAACTAAGTGACACCTTTCTAATGACGTTAAAATTGAGCTTATTAGATATATGGCTATATTATGATAAAAATGGCTTGCGCGTTACATATGGGGCCCTGCGAGTGAAGCGATCAAGACCGAAATTGGCGAAAGTTGGCAATCGCCCAAATGACTTTAGGACAAAACGCTGGCTTATTTTCTAAACCATTTTTGCATCGCATAATTCATTGGTTGTAACTTACAAGCTCACTACTAAGTAAATCACACAAGCAGAACTGAGCCATTGTATTAAAAAATGATTTTATTTGAATTTTGCTTAAATTTCATGTTAAATTAATTACTAAATTGTTTTACATGAATTCTTAACAGTTTGTATTAACCTCGTCCTCGTACCTCGCTGCCCGGTGGATTTTAAGGAAACGGCTAAAGCTATTTAGCTGAAACTTTTTGTGGTAACTCAGCTGACCGGCTGACAGGGCGCTCGGTACTTTTATCAACCGGAAGTGGTTTTTTTCAATTGGAACTTTTTACTTCCGGTAGATAAATTTAAAATTTTTACAGATTTTAACTCCTTGTAAAATTTCATCTTTAAAGTCTGTTATAATTTTTTAATTTAAAATTGCGTTGTTGACTTACAACGGCTTTTTGCATTGTCATTTTTTGGCTTTTTCAACAAAAATAAACTTGAACTTTTAAACTAATTTAGAGCAACTAAAATACGTCAAATTGCAAAACTGATTACACATTTTATAAGTAGAATCTTACAAAGGATTCAAATATGTAAAAATTTTTGTTTTATCTACCGGAAGTACAAAGTTCCAATTGGAAAAAACTACTTCCAGTTAACAAAAATAGTTTAAACTTAATAGAATTTATGAATTATCACTTTAAAAGTATATTGCAAAAAGTTTTAACTCAAAAACAAAACAGTTTTTGAGATAATTTTCTAGATCTGTGTTGCATTTTTAGTAAAAATCGGTAATCTTCAAATGCGTTTTTCTTGCTAAAAACTCAACAAATCTTAAAAATTTAAAAACTTAACAGTAAATACAATAAATTTACTCTTAAATGGTATTTTTTTTCAAACCGGAAGTAAAAATAATTTCAAAAATGATTTTGGGTTTTGGCACTTCCGGTTTTGGAATTTGGTCAAAATTGACAGCATAATGCAGCCTAAATTTAATAATGAGTTTTGATTTTAAGTTTGAATTGATTTGAGCACGTTTTAAAAAAAGAATCCTCTGAAACCAGAAAAAATCTTTTGGAACAAATGAGTACCGAGCGCCCTGTCCGCCGGTTAGTTGAGTTACTACAAAAAGTTTCAGCTCAATAGCTTCAGCCGTTTTCTCAAAATCCGCCGGGTAGCGAGGTACGAGGACGAGGTTAAGTACATTTTTTATGCACATCATAACCATTCCAAAATCAAAATTTGAAAAAGTAGTAAAAAAGTGCGCGGTGAAAAAAATCTCCTCTTAAAGATAAATTGAATAATGTGTGATCGAGTTTATGTTGTATGCTAAATAAATAAAAAGTTTCAAAAGCGTAATTGATAACATTTTGAGATTATTAAATGTTAAAGGGCAATGCCATTTGTTAGTCCTAGTTGGTTCTGATGGTTCTGATGGTTTGACAATCCAAGAACTATCTGCTGTTGCCGTTGTTGTCTTTTCGTTGATTGACAGTTCCGACAAACAGCGACTAATCTGTTCTGTTGCTGCTGACTAGAAACTCGGTGACTGAAGTGCTTGACCGAGCCAAAAGAGGAGGGCATCGTGTCTACTGTGCAGCAGCAGCAACTCCAGTTAAAGCATCCACAGATGCGGCCAAAAAGGTGGATAAAGCCAGCCCTGAAGCGGCCGTTGAGGGTGATGCAGATGAGCGGATTGAAAGCCGCATGAGCCATGGCCAGCGAGTGGGCGGCGAACCAGATGAGCTCAATGTGGGCGTACTCGTAGACGGATGGGTAGCGGTCGCCGACGAGCAAGAGGACGTTGAAGGGCAGCCAGCAGAGGGTGAAGGCGACCACACAGAGAATCAGCATTTTGATCATCTAAAAGAAAAAGATGATGAGTTTTTAGAAAATGATTCTATTTTGGCAGGAGTTTACCTTTCGTTTTGACCTTGCCATGCGCTCATCTCGACAACAGTTTGCCTCGCCGGGCGGCCGTTTGCCCCAAACCTGGTGGGCAATGCGAAGGTAGGTGAAGATGAGAACCGATGCTGGGACCAGGTACTGCAAACTGATCAGTAAGACGGAGTAAGCGGATTTGTAGTCCGTAGCGGTGCCCAGTAGGGAAAATAAAGAAGTTGATGAACTTCCACCTTCAAAGCTTCTTCCCACCACCGCCGACCAGTCTTCAATGCACTGGTACTTGATGACGGGCAAGATGGTGATGATCGTCTTGTTGATCAAGTAGGCGCTGTCGTCGTCGTAGAATGTGGAAATGTTGGCAATCACCTCTTCAAAGTTTTCCACACTACTTCCAATGGGCACTACCGTCGACAATAGGCCAATGGGAGCCGGTGTCAGCAGGGCAATCACCCAGATGAAGCCAATAAACCGATGTACATGCTGCTTTGTACAACGCCTTCGCAGCGGCCTTACCAGGGCGTTGTAGCGGTCCAGGCTTATCAGCAGCAGTGAATAGGCGGACACCAGCACTGAGACAGCCTGCGCGTAGGAGACCAGGCCGCAGAGGACCCGGCCAAAGGGCCACGAGCGAAAGAGGAGATTGGAGGCGGAGGTGGGGCCAATGCAGAGAACGCTCATCAACAGATCTCCTAGAGCAAGGTTGAGAATGAAGAGGTTGGTAACGGTCCGCATTGATGGCAGGCGGAGGATCAGGTAGAGGATGACCAGGTTGCCGCCGATAGCCACCACCGAGATCAAGGAGTAGGTGGTGATGTACAGAACTGAAAGGGGCGATATCCGAGAGCTGCTGAAAGCATTTTCCTCCTCAATCAGCATTGATGTCATCTGAGGACTGGAGACTTGAGCTTCACTTGAGGTGGAGATAGCGTCCATGTTTTTGAGTCAAAAAAATTAAAATGCTGTTGCAAAAAGAGATTTTATAAAGTTGATCAGGTACTTCCAAAAAGGGCAAAGTGGAGAGGATAATGATGAAGCTGTTGAAAGGCTGCTGAGTGTAGTATGTTTTATTTTTTGACTTTTCTTCATTTTTTTGCTGTTTGTCTATGGTAGGCAAGTTCTGGACGCCAACAGCAACTGACTAACTTTTTTTCTCTTTTCAGACCACCGTTTTCTGACTGGGTAACATTGATTTTTTATTCTAGCAATTGTGGCTGGGGTGGACACACACAAAAAAACAGGCACGCAGACACAGAAAACGCATCAATTTTAATTTTGACGCACTAATTTTGTCATAAGAAAAAAACAGAAACAAACTGCAAAAGTCATTATCACCACCAATAATAAGTTTTTATTGTCACTTTTTGTATATCTGTTGTGCCTGTTTTCAATTTTTCCTTTGTTTGCAGTAGTTTAGAAAAGATAGAGAAAAAGAAAATATGTCGACAAATAGACAACGGAAATTGACGCTGGACATGTGGTGTGTGAAGATGGCGTGTTAGTTAGAGATTCACTTTGTTTTTGCCTTATTTGGCAAATGGGTGAGGGAAATAACTCCGCCGATTGACCAGGCAAAAAGTTTGCTTTGTGAGGTTGCCGTAGTATTTGCGCAGTCGACCACTTAACAAATCAATTTAAAATTTCAAACAGCAGACAAACATTGTGATGATAAAAAGTTGATGTTTAAAAAACTTTTTTTAAAAAAAGATTACATTTGTTTATATGTTATCATTGGGTGTAGTGTAGTCATCGTTAAATCTTCAATCAATCAGAATCAAGATAACGAAAATTTGTAAAAAAAATAGAAAATAGTAAAACCGTTTACCGATTTGATTTGCTTCTTTTGTTTATTGATGTCAAATAAAAATTGGTTGCTGAAGTTGATGCGGCGGTAGTGACGGTTTTCTGAAGACTGAAACAATAGAGTGCAGAAGTGCTCTTTTAGTGCAGAATAAAAGAAAAAGATGCGGTAATGTAATCTGCTTTTTGTTTTTTACTTTTTCTGTTCTTTCTCAATAAATACTGCACTTTACTTCACTGAAAAAGAATCTTTATTATCTTTCCTCCCCTAATGTCAGAAAAAATAAACTTCAAAATTGTGAATTTTAAATTAACTTATCGAAGAGAAGAGCCCTACTTTTAATGTTTAATAACAAAAATGAGTTGGAGCAGTGAAAAGTCAGCAACAGCAAGTACAGTTAAGTGTTTTGTTCTGCCAGTGCAGAAGAATAAAATTTTTTGTTTTTTGTCCAACAACATTGTTCTGGAAACATTACCAATGCTAATGAACAGTTTTAATGTGTGTTGCAGTTAAGAAAAAGCAGCAATTGAACAGGTTGAACATTGTTTTGAACTTGAATTAAATTGAATTAAAGCATTAAATATTAAACAGCTAAATTAAAAAGTGCCATTGACTTCTGCTGCCATTTGATTGCAAGACAAAAAACACAAAAATTTTTGAGCACCATAAAAAATATTTGTTTTTTTTGTTCAGAATAAAACTTTGTTATCAGAATTGCTCTGTTGTTAGTTGCAAGCTAGTAGGCTCAATGTGAAAAATATTTAACAGACAGTCATCTAGTATTTTAATTTTTTGTTTAATTGCAAAATAAACAGAAAACAAGTAAATAAAAGAGAAAAATTGTTGGCATGTGTATGAAGTTAATTAAATAATATTTTTGTTATTAATGCCAATTAGTTGCTATTTTTCTAAATACATTAATAACGTTTTTTAAATGCTGTTATTTTAATTAAACTAAAAATTTTTGTTTTGAAAAAATTTAGTAAAAACAACAATAATTTTTTATATTAAAAACTGTTTCCTAATTGTTAAAAACATTAAAGTTGCAGCAAAATATGTTGACGCAAACACAAGTTAAAACCAATTTGGTCCTATTTATTAAATCTATAAACAAATTAAACTTTTAAACAGTTAAAGTAAATAACGCATTTTATTTTAAAATAAAAAGTTTAATTGGAAAAAGTAAATCGATTCAAAGTGCAAAATAGCAAAAACTTGCTATTTAAATTTTTTACAAAATAAAAAGTTGATATTCCCAAATGAACAACAAGATAATGCAAAACACTTTTATGATCTAAGGAATAGTACACACACAAAAAGTTGCAAATATTTTGTCGCAAAAAAAAATTTAAAATGCGTTCTAAATACTTTTGCATAAAATTTTTTAAGCATTTTAGGGACTATTTACTTTTAAAAGTAAAGAGTTAGAACATACCCAATGCGCAGTTAAAATTTTGAAAAAATGTGTTTAAATAAAAAATATTTTTAATGGTGAAATAAATGACACTTTTAGCAAAAGTTAATAACAAAAAATTTTAATTTAGCTGCATTTAATTGCAAATTGTACATCAAATGAAAATGTGAAATGAGTGAAAAAATAACTTTTGTTCTGCAGGGTCACAGGAATGCCCTAATTTCCGAGTAATACTCCTGTCGGTTGTGTCGGTCAAAGAGAATTTTGTCCAGAGTTGCCTTAAAGTCTTCCTCACCATCTTCGACAAAGTTGTCCAAGCTAAAGTCGCTAAGTAGCCAGACATCGCAGAGCGCCTTGGCCACAAACTTGATCATTGAGGTGAACATTTTTGGTGAGCACGATGTTTGCGTAAGTGATTTGCTATTTATAGCCTAGGAAAGAGAAGAAAAGAAGCGCGTTAAGTGGCTATTTAAATACAAGACAGTTTTTATAGTAGAAATTGAAAACAAAACAACAACGTCAATTGACGTAAAGAAAAATATTCCATGTGTTTGCACTGGTCGGAAGCTTACCTAAATGGTTTTTGGTAAATAATAGTGGATTCTACTACTAAAGTATGGAAATCTTCAAACTTTTTTTGTTAACTTTTTTAGAGTTTTGAAGACGCTTGTTTTGATGAATCAGAGTGAACAACATCTTTTTCGTTTTATACTACACAAAAGCAAATGCACCCAAACTACAAAAAAAGTTGCCGGCTGATGTTGTTGTGTCAGTTGTAAATTGAGCTGGTGCTGCTGCTGCTGCCACTAGACAGATATAAATTCCCAATCAAAGCTTGTTTCTATTTTAAGTTTGTTTTTCCTCTTCCTCCTCCTCTTTTTCTTCAATCACCAGTTACCAGTGACCAGTGGTGCTTTGCTTTCATTGCATTTACTACACTTTTCATTTGTACTAAGCCCAGACTACAGTTGCTAGTAATGAAGTGTACACAGTGCAAACATGAACACACCTGGTACAAATCTTCTGGCAAACACAAGGAGAGCGTCACCAAAGAAGCTTCAAGAAGCTTTAAAATTTACATACGAATTAGGTAATCCCTTAATACAAATTTGCTGAAAAACTGCTGACAAAGTCGTGCAAACTCGTTACAAGCTGATACATAATTTAACATTGTGTGGCGCACTGCATTTAGCAGTGACTAATTAACTGGTGTGCACTTAGCGGGTAATCTTTAACAAGCACTTGAACCAGTTACTTCTGACAAATATTTAGAACTGATCGAAGTAAAGAAAAATAATTTCCCCTGGCGTGAACCGAAAAATGCACCTAACTTAAGACTGCATGCAACGGGTAACTGACCTTGGAAGTGGACGAATGAAAAGAACCAAAAGAAATAGAGGAAAAAAGAAAAACAAGTATAGCTCAATGCATGAATATTAATTTAATGCAAAAAAAGATAGGAGAATTCATGGAACTTGATACTGGCGGAAATGCATTTGCCTTCTCTCCATCACCAGTGCTGCCAATTGTGACAGTTATCAGTTTCTCTACCTTTGCAGTGAATAATGTACATCTTTATTAGTCAATAGTAAATATTCTAAACAACAAAATGCAAAACAAAAAACAGCAAAAAATGGTAGACAATGTAAAGGCAATGACCCTGGTTGTTCATTGAACTAGTGAGAAGTTTCCTCTTGCAGCTACGTTTCTTCAGTGTTTGTACAATAGTTATCGATCAACAAATTATTTAACAAAATACACAATAAATGCAAATGAAACTTGAGAACAGGAGGATGATGAGAAGGATGAGGAGGAAACTGAGAAAGAGGATGAGGATGCAAAAAATCACAATGTTCCTCTCTTTCATGCACATTCTTTCATTTACAGTGCATGAGCAAAGTGAATGAGCAGCGTTCGGTTGAGGTTCTCAAAAAGCGGTTGGAGATTAAAGTTGTCTTCAGGAGGTTCTTCAGATGACCCTGATGATTTATCTGCTGGCCTAGCTTTGTTTCGAATCGCCTTCTCAAGCAGCGTCAGAAGGAACTCCTCGTGCTCCTCGTAGTGCTCCTGTGCTCGGTTGAAGTCGGTCAGTTCACTCTGAGCTGCGTTCAGTAGCCAGCAAAAACACCTCAACGCGGTGCACGCCGTTGTTGCCAGCACTGTCATCGTCGCTTTTGTCAGCATCATTAGCATTATCATTGTGAGTAGCTAAAGTTTGTTCTGTTGAGTTGTTTCAAGAAGAAGAAGAAAGAATCAATCGAGAGGATTAGTGTCGTGTACACAAGTTGTTGCTGAGTTGTTGTACAATGATTTTCAGCTGCTGCTGCTGTACACTGTTCACAATGTTTATGTTGTTGTTGTAGTTTGGACAGTCTGTTGTCTTTTGTAGTGGCTATTTATTGGCTAAATCTGACTGACTGACTGACTGACTGGAGGTGATTGTGGTGGTGGTGTGACACAACCTCAAACAACAGCACTGACTAATACAACTCATTTTTTTTGTTGCGCTTTTCTCTGGCTACGTGACTGTTGACATTGTGTTTCCTGGTGGTGCTGGTGCTGGTGCTAGCTCTAGTGCAAGTGCTGCTGCTGTGACTGTCCTTTCAATTGAACTGCTGCTGCTGAAACTGCTGATAAAATCAACTGAACTACTACTGCGTTTGATAACAATTAGGTGTGCCAGTTCGGACACCCTAGTGATGTGCAGCAGTGATAGTTGAGTAAACAGCAAATAAGATTACCGAAACGGCAAGTGTTTTCGAGAATGATAAGTGGAAGGAAAGATTGGAAGGTAAGTTGAGCGCTTGAGTGTCCAGTGTGTTGGCAAACAGTGAAAATCAGTCGTATTTAGCTGTGTTTCCAGTCTACCAGTCACAAAGTCAGCTGAAAAGCCGTTATTGAGCAATGAAAGCAGCAACAGCAACCAAAGCAGAGGAAATGGAGTTGTGAAAACGAGATTGTGAGTTGAGTGAGTTGAACGAGTTAAATGTTAAGCGTGTTTTTAGTCAGGTAGGCTTTGGGAACCAGTGCTGACTGCAACCGACGCACTCAACTGGTTCGCTTGATCAAATCAGCTTTTGGCTTTACCATCACCACCATCATCACCCCCGTCATCGCCATTTCCATTACCATTTCCATCACCACTTTCACCATTTTCACCACCACTACCACTACTGTCATTGACAATATTGATTGCTTTGAATTTCAATCATGACTAATTTTACAATGACATCAATGACTACTGCCAAATTAGCATCACCAAAAGAAGAAGAAGAAGAATCAGTCCTGAATACAAACTGTCAAAGCAGTAGATGCAAATGAAAAAAAAGTGTCGTCACGGTCGATGGTGATCTGCTTTTCTTAATTATTTTTACCTTTACCCCCTCTTGTACTCAAAAGTACTTGACGACATCTGTGTCTAGTTGAACAGTCTTTAGAGTACATCAGACGTCATAATGTTGTAAAATTAGCAAGAACATTAAAAAATTTAAGTGTACTTTTAATGTACTTTTTAACGGCGGTATTTTTAGCAGTTGTGCAAACTCTGACTATTACGAGTGTTTAAGAAAAAAATAAAAAATTTAAAAGTAGTGCAAACACAAAAAACCCGAACGCCGTTTTTGATTGCCATTACCATCACCTTCTCCATAATAACCATCAGCTGAGATGCGTCTGCCGACACTGCTGATTAGCATTTTGAGTTTAAGATTACGACATTGCAACAGCAACAGCCACAGCAGCTTTCAACACAGTAAAGCACACACAAATGTAACCACCTGTTGCACTGCTTTAGTGAGATCATTTGCTAATTAGTGCTGCAAGAAAGAGAAAGAGAGAGAGAGAGAGAGAGAAGAGAGAGAAGAGAAAGAGAGAGAGAGAGAAATAAAGGTAAAAGGATATGAGCAAGTGAAAGAGAAAAAATGAGAGAAATTACTGAAAAGAAGAAAGAAAGAGAAAATAAAAATAACTGAGCAATGAGAGCTGCATTGCCTGCAGACTGCTGTACCATTGACATTGACGACTTGAAGTTGAATGAAATGGTAAGTGGTGTCAGTGGAGGTGAGAGTGGCCAAGGTGGTTGTCGTGGTCGTCGTGTTGGTGGTGATCACTGATCTGTTCTGTTCTGTTCTCTGCTTAACTGTATAAAAGATATTTTTACAAAGTTCAGACAGTTCAGACACTCCGCTAAGCCTAGACATTACATATGAGCAGAGCAGACAGTGCCCTTATCTCTCCCTCCCCCTCATTTTCTTTCTTTCACTGCCTTCAACAATTGCCTCCTAATGCTTCTGTCTGCGCACTGTCTGCGCGCGTTGTTTCAGAAAGCACAGTCTCGAACTTGGTAGCAGTACACTAAAGTCTACTCTGTCCTGATGATTTTTCTCTCGAGTTTGCTTGCACTGCTTGACTAATATATTGTAGACATTTGCCTATTTGCCTAATTTAATTGGTAAATTGGTTTTAGCGTTAACTCTGGCTCTGGCTGAACAACCTTTTCTTTTATTGTCATAGGTTTTCAGTGCAGTTGTCGTTCTATTGCCGTACAAGCTATAATGCTAATTTGCGCTATCTCTTTTTGCTGTTTAAATTTTTCAGTTTTTGACAGAGAATAAAAAGAAAAATGTAGTAAAAATGGCGACAACAGCAGCAACAGCAAATGAGCTGATATCTTGAAGTTGTCAATTTGGTAATAATTGTTCTTTTAGGTAAACTTTATCTGTCTTCTGTTTCAATTTATTACTACAGTTTGTTGCGCAAGGAAAGCTCCCCAAAGTGCGCGTTAAATGTTTGCCAACTGTTGTCTCTTGTTTTTTCACTAATTTTTGCTTTCACCGATGCTCAACTACGACTCTGTCTGGGCAAATTGATTTAAAATTGAAAAACGAGACTGTCGCTATTGGCAAATAAGTTTAATTTTTCAATTAACTTTAAATTGAATTGTATTTTAATTGTTTCTTGTTTGCTGCCTGTGCTTGCACTGTTTGCGCAAAATCTAATGATAATAAAAGTGATGGAAAAAAGTGTGAAAAATGTATTAGACAAAGTAAAAACATCCTTGACAAAGCAAGTACACCAAAAACGCCTTTTACAATTGAATAATTTTACAATAGTTTTTTCAATACTTTCATTTTCAGGTTTGCTACCAATTTTGTTTACTTTTTAATTAATGAGATAAATTAAAGGAAAATTACCTGGGTTTTTGCACTTTATGTGACAACAAAAATAGTGACACTCGTGACGTCGATCAGAAATTTTTATTATTTTAAAATCTAACAAAATAACCAACATGCAAAAATGTGTTGTAATGTGATAATAAAAGTACAACTTGTGTGATATTGATCAGTGCATCATTCTCCCCCTCCTAAACATTAACATTCTAAGAACTTTTGTGTAATATTGTCAACATCTGACAAGAGTGATTGGGGATGGAGGTAATGGTAATTATAATTGTCAACGCAACCATTAAAATTAACAAACCAATTGATGAAAATGTATAAAGCACTACAAATACCTGGGATTTGTTGAGCACAGAGACAAAGCGATTTTCGATGAGAGTCTTGCGTGAAGGCAGTGGTGACAGTTCTGATCAGATGTAGTGATGATGATAATAATGAGGATAGTGGTGATGAGGTAGTGGTCGTTGATGCAATTTAGACTTGGTGATCAGCATCAGTATTATTGCCATAACTGTTTTAGAGTCAACCAAACAACAGCAGCAGCAGTAGTAAAACTCTTACGTCTTTGTCTCAGCACACTTAGATGCACTTGACTGGAAGCTGCCGTTAAAAACTGCTGCTGTTGCTGTTGTTGTAAACAAATGAAACCGACTATCGCTTGAAAAAAGACAGCCAGGTTTTTTCTTTGTTAAAGGTGAACTTTGGTACTCTGCCTGACGGAGAAATAAAGACTACAACTGTGTAACCGATGAAACTTGTTGCTTGTTGCTGCTAAAATGACTCTTGCTATTACTACTGAGCAACTGAACAGTGTGCTTTAATTTTTTTTTGTTTTTTTGCCTCTCTTGTTCAAACTAGCCAATTAGCCGGAGGAGGGCGATTAGTGATAAAGAAAGTGTGATAAATTTTTTTAAGTTATTGAGTATTTTCCATTCAATAAAGTCATTTTTAAAAAACAAAAATTAACTTATTACAAAATAGAAAAAAACCTCTAAAGCTTCAATCACAACAGCCATCTGTTTGAATCTCTGTCACTGCTGTTTTGTCGTTTTTTGACCAATTAAGTAATATTAAAGATCAGTCAACAGTAGCAAAACTGTCTTTATCTGCTCTTCTTGTAAATAGCCGACAATTAGAAGCAACAACAGTAGTAGGGAAAATTAAGATAACGCCAATTTAATTTGTGCAGATAAATAAATAAATGAATTAAGGAAAGTAATGAAATTGGACGGTTCGATGTTCAGCTGTTGCAGTGAAGCAGCACATCAGCAGGAGCAGCAACCGAGGATGATGATGGGCATGCATCAATGACCTCTGAAGTGGCCATCCTCAATGCTGCCACTTCATACGCTTTACTCCTTTGCCGACGTCGATGCTGTACGACGGTTGCGACAATGATGTCCTTCTCCTGCTCTTTTCCCGCTCCCTCCCCCTCTTCTGCCGCCGGCAATTATAACTCATTTGCAGGGAAATTGGCACTCTTTCAGTCTCCATTTTTTCTCTTTCTTTCTTCTGAATAGTTCTCACCGTGCTGGCTCTTTTCTTTGCTGAGTTTCAGAACAGCAGAGCCTGTCGTCGTCGTCATCGTCGTCACCGTTGTCTCCTGCGCTTGAGCCAGATCACTGCGCGCTGAACTGAACTGAACTGAACTGCATACACACATACTCACACGTTTTCTGCACACCGCGTTTTGCTTCTTACGTTTGCCTTTTCTTCTTTCTTTTCTGCCTTCTTGATTTCTGACCACTTTCTCCTCTATCATCGCTCCTTCCTTCATCAGCATCTCTCGTGTGTGACCATCAATTGTCTTACTAACTCTCTCGTGTGGTGGTGGAGGTGATGCAGTTTTGTAGCAGCTGAGATGGTGATGAAGTTTTCGTAGATGGCAATGGTCATGGTGGTGATAGTCAATGTGACGGTGATGGTGAAGAGGATGATGAAGGTGGTCGCTCGTAGATCAAAGCCAGAAGGAGGAGGAGGAGGAGGAAGGAGATACTCAGTTGCATCAGTTACATGATACACTCCTCTCTCGTCGTCATTTTGTCTCAGTTGTGTTTCAGTGTTTCAGTGTTTGCCGCCTGTTCAACTGTTGACAACTGTCCCGTTTTGTCCTGTCCCGTCATGTCTTCTTGTAGTCTTCAGGTAAACAGTTAGTGTGACAAAATCAGTCAAAAGAGTAGCGATAGAGACTTTGTGATCAACAAAGTGGAGAGTGTCTGTGATTAGGCCCTGTTTGAACAGCAGCACAGACAACAACGGCGGCGACGGTGGCAGATGAAGAAAATTTGTCGTACGACAGGATATATTTAAAGACACAAACAAACGGTGTGCTCAACTGTGTGTTTGTTTTTTGTTTTCTCCTGAACTGGCACAGCACTACCACACCAGTTGTAACCGGTGAACAAACTCACATTTGAGTTGATCATTTTTTGTCAACTTTCATTTTTCTTCAACAAAGAAACAAAGAAACACTGCTTCATCCTTTTACCAGTGTGTGATTGTGTGCCTAGTCATCTTTAGATTATCTTCTTTTGTGTTTGTGATCACCTGTTTTGAATTTTATCCTTATTCACACATCTTCTTCTTCTGACCATGTCACAAATCATCACCCCCACTACCCCCACCACCACTTCTTCATCACCCTCATCTGTCACATCTTCATCTTCATCCTTTGCCTCAATGGAGTACTGGGTGATGGAGGGCTTTTGGCGGAAACACGGCGACCCTCGCTTTAACGAGGGCTACTTCTTCATGCGCAGTTTCCGCCTGCCGCTGGCCATTCTGGTTGCCTACGTCGCCTTTGTCGGCGTCATCGGGCCCCGGTTGATGCGCCACCGAAAGCCGTTTGCCCTCAAGCGGACCCTTCTCTACTACAACGTCGCCATGTCCACCTTCAACGCCTACGTCTTCATTCGACTGATCATCAACTACGCCGAGACTTTCCCGCGCATGCTCAACACCACCTTTCCGCCACTGGACGAGCGCACCGACTGGGACATGGAGATCATCACTTTCAACTACCTCTACATGGTCTCCAAGTTTGTCGACCTCTTTGACACCGTCTTCTTTGTGTTGCGGAAGAAGCAAAATCAAATCACACTTCTTCATTGTTATCACCACTTTACGTGAGTTTAAATTAAAGGTTTTTTGGTGATCAAGATTTAAAAAATGTTTTAAATTATAATTTAGTGTGGCCGTCTACGGTTGGGTGACTCTGCGCCTGTGCGCCATGCTTAACATAGCCGCCCCTTTTGTTTTCATGAACTCCTTCATTCACGTGCTGATGTACAGGTAACACTGGTGTATTTAGTGCTAATGCTAACTTATACTAAACCTTGAACTGTTTCACTACCATTTTTACTCAAAAAACTTTTCAGCTATTACGCACTGGCGGCACAAGGCCCCGCCATGGCGCCCTTTCTCTGGTGGAAACGGTACCTGACGCAGCTGCAGATTGCCCAGTTCATCGTCCTCTTCCTCCACTCGGTCTTCTTTGTGCTCACACAGACGGGCTACTCGATGTACTACACCTACAACTACGGCGTCAACACCGTCGTCTACCTCATTCTCTTCACCCGTTTTTACATGCAAACGTACGACGACAAGAAGAAGATGCTGCTGCAACACCAACAACAGAGAAATGGGTTGAAAAAAATGCTGGAGACTGAAGATGTTGCGCTGAAAAAGGAAAATGGCCTCAAGTGTGAATAAACAAATGGTTTTTGGATAACACAAATCACTTGCTCAATTTAGTATAATTTTTCTATTGACTACCAAAAAATTAAGCTTATCTGGTTATAATAATTTTTTGGATTGCTTGTGCAACAGATACACGAGCATTAAGACCAAACGACAACAACTTTTGTTTTAGCACTTTTTTATCTTGTTAACCATTATTGTTACGTTTTTCAGTTTTTTTATTTTTTGTTTGCTTCTGGTCTCATCTGATTTAGCAATTGTTATACTTTTCCCTTTTTCTTGATTTGATAACACATGTTGCTGCATTTTTAAATTAAAAAAATTCTGATTTAATTTCTCTGTTGCAAAATAAACTTCGCAATCGCGTTTGAAAATTAATAGTTTGGAAATAAAAATTTGAATTGATGCTTTTGACATGATCTCTTGTAGACGTTGTCACTGCTGGCTTCTTTTTTACAGTATACTGACCTGACCAATTAACTCTGTTTGAACTGATTGTGCTTACTCTGATTTCCCCATCGGCAACTGACCTACACACTTTTCAAGTTTAATCGTATTCATTTTCAATGTCAATTTTTGAAAACAAGTAGAAACTTAGATTTAACTTTCAACTGAAAAGATAAATTAAAATTAATCAAATCAGATCAATGTTCATCACATGTGCAGCATGTGTTGACATAAAACTGCTGAAAAAAGTTAAAAAAAGTGAAAAAATACAGGAAAAAGTAAAAGAGAGAAGCTGATTGGCGCAAATATTAGTTAACACACACACTCAATGAAATGGGCACTCAAAATAAGAAAAGAGGAAAACAGAAAAAAGAGGAAATCAATTATGCAAGTAAAGTAAATGAGAAAAATTGAAAGTTTAGCTAACACAAAAAGTTTGTGTGCTGTAAAAAAAGTACTGTAAGGTGTGAAGAACACTGATGACAACTAATGATATGGGTGAACAGCTCATTTTCAAAATTAATAAAAACATGTAAAAAGTATATTTTAAGAACACCTTTTTGCAATTTACACTAGTCAACTGTGTGTGTTTGTTTGTGCTAAAAAATCAATGTCATTTTTTTAATGTTGTGTCACAGCTCAATTCGAGTCAGAAAAAAGTACAAAGTTGTAGTAAAAAAAGGTTTCCCATCTCAAAGGTTCTTCTGTTTATTAATCTGTTTTTGTTAAAATTTAGTTTTATTTAAGATAATGAAATGATTAAACTGACACGATCAATTAAACCAGTCATCATCATCATCAAAGAATCATAATTTGGCATTAATTGGTTAATGGTAGTAGCATTTGGAAACTACTACAATTGCTAATGGCTGATGACATCAACATCAGTGGACCGTTTACCACTGAAGACTTTTGTAGCTATTGCTAAAGCTTTTCAATGCTGTAAAACTAAACGATGCAATGCACTGTATTACCACTTTAAAGAAAAAAGTTAAACAAGTCGCCTCCTCAGTTTAATGTGATCTAAAACCGTCAACGTCAATGAAGTGCTGGCCTTTCAATGTTCCTTTGTCATGCAACACACACATGCTAATTACCACGCCATGGGCTTTTGTTTTGATCAAACAGCTCAAAGTTGAAAAAAATGAAAAGTTTAAACCGATAGATATCATTACAAAGTATTGCTTCATATATTTGTCAGAGATCTGTACGAAAGTTGATACCCGAACTAAACAATTCCTCGCCTGGCAGGTTCAAAGTCGTGAAGTACAAAACTGATTTGCAGAGCTGTCGATGTCCAGTTGTGTGGTGAAACGCAGAAATGCTTATTGCTGATCGAAAAAAATGTACGACAAAGTAAAGAAACAATTTCCTCTATTTCAAGCACACTGAAACTGACTTTCTTTCCTTTTCGTGACCGCGTAATTAGCAGCAACAGCAGCAAAAACCAAACGCGGATTGCCTTTTTTATGTGCGTTTTAGAGCGCCGACTTTTTTATTTTTCACTTGTGAGGCGCACTGCACCGAAAAATGACTCGTGTACGTCAGACCCGCTGTTCAACAATAACAGATTTTAATTCGCCTGTTTTCACAACCAATACCATCACAAAGCGTAATACTACGGCAAGGATACGCACTGGACATATGCAGCTTTGGTGGTGGGGGTGATAATGAAAGTAGAGATGGTCTTTCCTCATGTTTATTGGGAACGTACAAAACCTGAAACTAACTACGTGTTTGGGGGTAACACACTAGTTCGGACAAAGGAAGAAACAGTTATACAAACAGGCAAACTTACAGACACTGTCGACACTGAAAATCAATAACTCTCTCATGACATGGCGTCGCCAATGATGATGATGATGATGATGTTTGCTCTGCTGCGTTGTCTCTTCGCCAATTTTTTTGTAGTATAAAGTCAACCAATTACCTGCACTTTTACTCTTTACTTTTTTAGCTGTTGCACTTGAAACCACTTGAACAAAAACACTTACCGTTTTATCTGCAGTTATTTGCCTTTTTTACAGCAAGCAGTTGGAAGTTAGTCAGTCAATCATCAGGAAGACTGCAGCAAGTGTTGAAGAGCACCATCAACACAACACACTTTTTTTACTAAAAACACTCTGAACAAAAGACTTTCCCGTGTCTGTGATCACATCAGCAACGACAACTCTAGCTTTAGTCCAAGTGAGAAAAAGATGTCTCCGAACATGGACAACGACCCAATAGCCAAGCTGGGCAAACTGGAAGAGTGGATGATGGACGGGTACTGGCGGGCGAACGGTGATCCCCGGGTGACCCACCTCTTCGCCATGTCCTCCTTCCGACTGACGCTCTTTGCCCTGGCCGCCTACACCTACTTTGTGTACGACGTCGGACCGGCGATGATGAAGAACCGGAAGCCGTACTCGCTGAAGGGCGTCATGCTCGTCTACAACTTCACCATGTGCCTCCTCAATGGCTATTTCTTCTTTACGCTGGTTTACAATTACCGGGAGACGATTGACCGCATACTGAACGTCACCTTTCACCCTTTTGACCAAACCTCAGAAAGGGACTTGCAGATTATTAATCTAAACATGTTGTACGGTTACACCAAAATCATCGACCTTTTGGACACTGTTTTCTTTGTGCTGCGGAAAAAGGAGTCACAGGTGACGCTACTTCATTGTTATCATCATTTCAGGTAAATTTTTTGAGTATCAAAATTTAAAAATACTAAACTACTTTAGTGTGCCCTTTTTTGGATGGATTGGCTTCCGTCTGAGTGGCCTCTTTCATATCATGACGCCTTTTATGTTGATGAACTCATTTTTGCACATTCTCATGTATGGGTAAGTATTGTGAACTTTTTGGAATATTTTTTGTTGAATTATCAAATTCACCCATTACTTATCAACAGTTACTACGGTTTGGCGGCACTGGGACCGGCCGTACGACCATACCTTTGGTGGAAAAAGTACATCACCATTCTGCAGATCGTTCAGTTTGGCCTTCTCGGCTGCCACTGGGCCTACTTTGTCGCCTTCAACGAGGGCTATTCGGCTTTCTTTGTAGTGAACTACGCCGTCCAGACGATTTTGTACATCATTCTTTTTACCCGTTTCTACCTGCAAACGTACAACAGCAGCAGAAACAGCCTCAAAAGCAAAATTAACAGTAGTTCAGTCGCTGCTGAACTGAAAGCTGAGTAGTGGTGATATTTTCAAATACATTTTTTTCTACTTTTTTACTTTGTAATTTTTTTTAATAAATACGTCTGTTTTTTGTTGTTTTACCAATCAACGACACCTTTAGAGGACGCATAAAACTGTGAATAGTAGCGGCGAAACTTGACCAATGATTTCTCTTCCTTTGTAGCCGGTGGTCGGCGCACGTACGCCTTGCGATTCCAAACAAAGATGTCTCGTTTGAACTACCAAGAAAATAAAAATCAGTTAAAAAAGTTTTCAAAAAGTTAAAACAAAGCTTACCATTTCATGAGCAGCAAAGAAGGTAATCTTGCCCATCAGATATCCAATGAGCCCCTTTTGTGAGTACACATGACTGACTCGATGCGTCTTCATTGTGCCCACCGGTGTAAAGTGATCCAGTATGGCGCTTTGTACGGTAAAAAGACCGCTAAAAGAGAGGCTTTCAGCGTAGACACTAGGTAAGAGGGGCCCGAACCGTTGATGGTCAGCGTGCTGCGGTACAGCGTCCAACCGAACAGACTAAAGGTGACGCCCATCTGAGTGCTGGCGCAGTGACCGTTTGGCGAGGGAGACTGCGTCCAAGGCTGAGTAACCTCGAAGGTGATCATCTCTGTGGCCTGTCCTCTCCGCTCCTTATCAGCAGCTGTGACCGCCCCCAGATCGGCGCCCACAGACAATGGCGCTCCGTGAAGGGCGGGAAAGTGGGCCACATCGGCGATATTTTCCACCATTTCTTGAGCATGACAGTTGACAGTGTACTCGAGGCGGCCGATGAGGGAAAGTTGTTTGCTTGCCAAACTTGGAAGAGCTTCAGGTTTCCACTGGTCTAGAAATTGCCGCTGCTCATCACTATTTTGTCTGTTTTTGCTAGTTTGGCAATGCCACACAAAGATGAAGTTGTTCACTTCAATGGCAGGCCACAAGCGGACGCCAGTGTCGACGGGCGCTTCAGCGTAGGGAATGTGACTGCAACGGCCGTCGGTGAGGCGAAAGGACCAGTGGTGAAAGGGACAGCGTATGCAGTCTATACTCTTTTCACTTTGCATTTCCTTTTCCTGGTGAACCACTCCGCCCACCCCCAGATTGGCGCCCAGGTGAGGGCAAAAGGCGTCGAGGACGGTCACCGTCCCTATACCGCCTCTGACGACGGCCAACTCACGCCCAAGGGCGACTACCGATTGTACTTGATTGAGTTTTAGGGCGGATGACTCGAGAATGGGTATCCAACCGTCCGGCAGTGGTAGTGGCGGTTTGAATGCACTTTGGCTAGATAATTCATCGTCTCTAGACATCACCCTCAGCTCATCGGCCACCTCGGCTGGGTAAAAGTGCTAATTGAGGTAAACAAAAAAAGATTATTAGAAAACTGGTAAACATTATAAACAGCTAAGCTATACTCGTATCACAATGCTTGTGCAGGTGACAAAGCGGAACAGTGCATAGGCAGCAAGTAGCAGCAACAGGGAAGATATTGGAAAAGTGGCAACTAAAAACACAACAACACGTTGAAAATGGCCAAAGAGAAATTGAAGTTCGGAAACAAAGAAACTGGTGATGGTAGTGCTCATGATGATGACAATAATTTGGTCAACGTTAGCGAAAACTCTACACTTTTAGTGTTGTTGATGTGGTGGTGGTGGCAATGAAAAAAGTGAGCACTTTCTGTTTCACTGTTTAAGAAAACAAAATCTGTTGTTCAAGCAATCTTCTTCACAGAATGTTACCTTGTTTTAAGCAGTGTGCACAACAGGTTTTTAGCAGTATGTATTTTTTCTGTTCTGCCGTTCACCTTTCATAAAAACTAGATTGTTAGCCGATGGCAATTTAAACGGTGAAAACAAAATACTAATCACTTTTGAAAAAGCAACAATGTTTCTTTTTCTGAGAATGCAAAGAAAATGTTGAAAATTTTAAAACAACAAAAAAATCAATATTGCTAATAAAAAATACCTCTAATCATCAGCCAGTTGTTATTAGTTAAAAACTTTAAATTGCTCAAAACATAAAAATAAATGGTGATGACGGCCAAATCACCCAATTTATTAAAAGTATAAACAGTTTATTATTATTCAACAAAAATGAAAGTATGTAACAGATGAGATTGCTAGAAATGGTAGTGAAGCTTTGAAATAGAGATAGTCATAAATTGACTTCCACTACTCAATACGCATTGTGCTCAATTAATGGGGTAAATTAGTGGTAACAATTGAAGATTATCATTGATTCACTGCTTTTCAGTATCCTGCCGAGTATCCACCATGATCACCACTTCCACCACTGCCACCAGCACCACCGAAACCACCACTGCCGCCGCTGCTTCCACTGTCACCAGAGCTGTACCCACCGGAAGTGTACCCTCCGCCACCTCCATAATGGCTGACACTGTGAGTGCTAGCACTGTGGCCGTACCCGCCGTGTCCACCATAACCTCCTTCACCGCCTGTGGATTTAGTAAAGTGCATTTTAGATTTTACTGAACATGCACTAAATCAGTAAAGTAGTACCATATCCTCCGTAACCGCCTGTTCCACCTGGACAAAAAGTCAGGAGTTTGTAAAGTGTATTTTAAGATTTCAAATGCAATCAGTTATTACCGTAACCTCCATGACCACCATGAACGTTAATGTGATAAGGCTGATGGTGTTGTGGAACGTAGATGGGCACAATCTGATTGTGGTGGTAGTATTTGGTTTGTTGCTGGGGCATTGGCATCGGAATGGGGACTGAAATTGAATTTTTTTATCAGAAAAAGTGCAGCAAAAAAAAGCTTTAAACTTACTTGGAATGGGAACTGCAATGAATTATTTGAAAAACAAACAAAGTTGGCATTTTAATTGTAAACAATCAATTACATTACTCACTAATTTGAGTATGCCTCTTCTTGCTGCCAAAGTTGCCGATGATAATTTTGTCCTTTTTGGAACACTGCACCACAAAGAGAACACTGCACAGTACCACTAAAACGGTTACCACCTTTGTATTAATAGTGGACATTTTTTACCGACTTCAAAGTTCAAAATTCACGCAAAACAAAACTTCAGATCAATACTTGAGTATAAAAAGACGTAATTTAGGCAGAGTAACAACAAACTAGTGAGCTAAATAAAAACTACAACTCGGTTGGGAGTGTTTTATATATCCGAGCGGTTATTGACTTTGCAATTTATTTTGTTTTCAAGTGAGAGAAAGCGGTATTCTTTTTAGTTTGAGCTTACCAGCAATTAGCAAACTGAGGGAGCACCTGTGGTGGTGGTGAAAAGCGATTAATAAGAGAGAAAGGAAGATATATTGTCATTGCAGTCATTAGCAAATTTTGATTTAATAGATCCAAACAGAGACAGTTTAATGCCTATTAGGTAATTGGTGCACACACGGTAACTAATCTATTTTTAAGTAAACAACAAAAGATGTGAGTCAGCAAAGAAAGAAAAGGAAGCAATCAATTAGGGCAATTAATGGCTGATTGACTATTAAAAATTAACCAGTCAGTAAACGGTAAAAATTATCTTCAGTGGTGCTCCGGCACAACAGCCATTGCTGCACATCAGCGGAAACGTGTGCATAAGAAAATGGTCGAATTAAAAACTTTTTCTTTTTTGTACGTGCTTTACCGGTAGAGTACAATGCAGAAAAATAAGGTTAAGTGCAAACTTTTTTATAAAAACAAAATAACAAACAACAAAAAAACCTAATCACGAATGAAGATCATCGAGTTGCCCATTGGAATGAAGATGAAGCCGTCCTCTTGTTTTGGTTTCTTCTCAAACAGCTTTTGCATAAGTTTGTTTTTAAACTTTCTCCGCCGTTGCCGCCTGGGTTTCTTCGGCTCATCGCCGAGAATGTAGTAAAACTTGGGATCGTACACCTGGCCCCAGTAGTAAGGCTGAGTGGCTGCCGGAGTTGCTCCCACTGGAATTGTTCCAGGAGGAGCGGATAAAAGAGGCGGCGGCGGGGGAACAAAGCCTCCTCCGCCTGGAACAACAACATTGTCAACGACAGGTGGAAATAGTGGAATTAGAGGCGGGTGATAGAAGGTGGTGAAAGGAGCTGCAGCGAAAAGCGGCGGCAGGAACATTGTGGAGTACATCGAGGGAGATTTTTCCAGAGAAGAAGCATTTAAGTTGCTGGAGTTGTTTGATAAAAGGGTAAAATTGTTGTTTGACGAGAAGTTATCAGAGTAATCATCATCGTTTTCCTCATCTTCAGTACCATCATCAGACGATGGAGATGGTAGTTGTTGTTGTTGTTGTTGTTGAAGGTGGTGGTGATTCGTCGTCGTCCGTCAACTCGGCAAACTTTCCCTCTGGAGTGTCCATCTGCTCGAGGTAGCTTTCCATGTCGTTGTTGAGGTGATTTTCTTTTTGTGTTTCATTGTTGACTTCAGCAGATGCAGCATCTGCAGTAGTTTTTAAAACTAATAAAAGAGTGAAAAGTAGAAAGTGTTTCAGAGCGATCAAGTTTGAGCTCATGGTAAAAACATTGCGGCTGTCGCTGTTCCTGCTGACTTCACCAAATGCAAACTGAAATCATCGAGTTTTTTGGCAAGAAAAATTGAGTTGACAGATAAATTTTTTTTGTGGTTTAGTTTCTCACAGACATACGGCTAAACGTGTCAATCAATGAACAACATTGTTCTCTGTGTGCTTTATTGTAATTTAGCGGTTATTTTTACACCGTTTTGTCCGCGCATATACACTGCGAGTATTAAACTTTTGAGTGCAGGTTTAGCAAATTACAGGTGTCATTGCATACTCATTTTAGCGTGTGGATGACACACAGAGAGTTGAACACCGCAATTTAATAACCGCCAAACACCCGTTTGACCGTCTGTGCTATTGTTGTTGTTTGCTGTGACAGGTGTCGTCTTTTATGGCTATTTTGAACTTTTTTTGCTACGCTTGAAATGATTTATGTTTTCACTTGTACTTTAAAAGTATAAAAGCACTTTTACAACAAACTAAAGTAGCAAACAATTGTGAAAATGTTAAAATCTATCATTAACTTTATATCACAAAATAACAGCAACAGTGGCTTTCTAGTAAAAACAAAATTAATAAAAACGTTTGTAAAAATTATAAAAAGAAAACTAAAAACATATGTCTAGCCATCATCAGTATCGACCCAGAATCTGCAGAATCTTGCTGTTGACCACCTTGCCCACGTCCCTGCCCCAAATCAGTTCCATGTGACTCCAGGTGGGATCAGGAGCGACAAATTCGTCGGCCAGTTTGACTACAAAAACAGGTATTTCAAAGTTATCTCCAATTTTAATTACTTTTTTCTCTTTTAATCACAAACCTTTCAAACTATCTTTAAGACGTTGCACATCAGCCAGGTGAAGGAACCAGTCGTTCTTTGAGTAGATGAGCGCCATATGTTGATTACTGATTGCCGAGTAGTCGTAATGCGGCGGATAGGTTTGATTGTAGTGCCTTTGGTTGACCTCTGCATCGCCGTAGTCGTAGTACACCAGACTGGTTCGGTGTTGCAGCAGGTGGACAAAGTTTCGAGTGGAAGAGCCGTGCATGACATTGTCCACATAAATGGGCAGTCGTCTCTGCTAACAACAACGAGAGAAATAGATCAATAAGTTAGTATTTCTAAAGGTAAACACCAACAAAAATCTAATGAAAATGCCTACTCACCAAATCCACCTGCTCTTTGGGCGAGCCCATCAGTCCATAGTAGATCAGGTAGCAGATGTACTCGTTCACCAGAGGCAGAGTGCACCAGCGGGAGCCGCCCGTCCAGCGAGTTGCTCCGCTGAGAATGTTTCGAGGGAACAGTTTTGGGAGGTAGTTTCGGTACGTTTCTAAATGTTTTATAACTGGGATGTTAAACTCCACAAAGAAGCCCACTGGAGAGATGCCAATGAAGGGCTTCACTAGCTGATTGTACTTTGGCTGGCTGGCCAGCAGGCCAAACATCACCAGATTTCCCTGCGAGTGACCAATGTAGCCCACTGTAGGGCTTTTAGTCGTGCTGCGAATGTAGTCGATCAGCGCCGGCATGTCGTACTTGATAATCTCGTCGGCGGAGAAATTCCAAAACTCCTGCTCAGCTGGATCAAGGCGGCTGTGATTTGTGGAGTAGATGTTTCCTCGAGAGTTGGCCAGCCACACGTCGTAACCGGCAGCGGCGAGGACAAAACCCAGTGTGTTCCCCGTGGCACCCGGGTCTTCCCTGTGGACATTCTCTTCAAAGTATGTCCCGTTTGCCTGAAGAACTCCACTGGTGGCGATGATCCACATTGAGCCGGAGCACTGGTAACCGTGGTAGAGAAGCACCGGTTTCAGCTGCTGTTGTTTTCTTTTTTGAAAATGAGGATTGATGATTCGAACTGTTTGCAAGCGGTACCCGTCCGCCGATTCGATAAAATGCGTCTCCGATTGAAAGCCTCGGTACTCAATTAGTTCTTGCTGATAGGTAGAAAGTAGTTTGTAAAATAGTAATGCACTTTTGCTATCAAAATCACTTACAATTGACATGCCCAGTTCTCGAAATGGGGTTGTCCGAGAGATGATGGTCATCAGAATGGCGGCAATGGCGACTGCCGCTGATGCGGAGTAAAAGAAGATTCGAGTTTTGTTTTGCATTGTTTAGATTTACAGTTTTAACCGAAGAATTTTGAAAACTAAAAGTTTATTTTAGCAAATTATTTTGTTAGATGGTGACAATTGATTTGCAGATCTGCACTCGAGTAGAATCTCCCAGATCCATCCTCTTAAATGTATCGTTTTTTGCATTTTGGTTTCAAGTTTATTTGTGCGAGCGGTACTGCTTTATCAGTGTAAACCTCGCCTAACCTGAGGCTGTTTATTGCCTCTCTTATGTTTTGGTGATCGCTTCTTATCAATTGCTTGTGATGTCCTCAAGTTAAGGTTGATAAAAATGCAAAAGAAAAAAAGTGCGTTGTAAAGTAGGTTTATCAAGCAGTACTGCTTATTTCCTATTTGTCAAGCCACAAAGTAGACAAAAAATTGGCTTTATCGTACACTTTTTTCAAAAGAAGAATTGCTAAAGGTCAACAAGACGAACTTTGACCACTAGAACTTATCAGTCTTGTGCTTTGCAATCGTTTTCAATGACTCACACAATTGGCCGCAGAAATTTATTTGACCGATGTTTTTTGTCAAAATAAAAATCAGTTTTTGTTTGGTAAAAATGTTTGTATTTGAAAAATTACTTTTCATTTATTTTTAGTCTAATTCATTTTATTTGTGAATCTGATAGAAATTTATTACTCAATTTAGATTGCATAAATTTATAAAAAAAAATTTTAATTTTTTTTTAATTTTTTTGACTAGAGTTTTAGCAACCTCAATGTGAACTTGCTAAAGGCAGTTATCAAATATTGAAAAAAGAGCACAAGTATACATTTTATACTACACATACATCATTTCTCGTGACTAAACAAAGTGAACAAAACGTTTAGTTGATAAACATACGTTTTCTTGTTATTGGATTTTTGTTTCACTGTGTTTTATTAGTACGTGAGAAAAAGACAAAAAGTTGTTACTTAATTAACAACATGAACCCTTTTTTCTTCTACTTCAATTTCAGAGTTTAAGATACAAAGTAGTGTTTGATTAACACTGTTGGCATTGCATTGATTTTTCGTTTGTGATAAAATGTTTTATAATGTTTCTAATTAAAGTCAATTGTACAAAAAAATATTTTACTGTAACAAATTAATACCTTGTGATCTAGCAATAATAAAAATATTATTTGTAGATTTCTGTTTACTAATTTTTAATCTTGTTGGCACAATTTTCTCATTTCACATTTACATGTACAATTCTGAAAAGTCCAATAAACTGCAATTTTCTATGAATCACTAGAAATGCTAACATAAAATTTTTACATTTTTGTGCAAAAAGCAACAAAACGCATACACATTTTGAATAACAATTTATTTATTTAAAATTTGAGCTCATATTCAAAATTTGAGCTCATATTCAAAATTTGAGCTCATATTCAAAACTTGATTTTATTATACAAAATTTTATTTATTTTTTACTTATTTTTATAGACTGCTACAAAATTAGCCTTATGCTCAACGAATTTATTGCTGAATTTCTTGGAACAGCAGTTTTACTTGTAAGTGGAGTAACATGAAGTCATCAAGTGTTAACAACAACAACAACAAACTAGCTTTAGCTTCATTTGGAGCACTCTTTTGAAAACAAATTAAAAGGAACTCATTTTTATCAATATTTGCACATACTGACAGTGTTCATCTTTTTTCATGCATATAAAACACAGATTTTTGGCTTAAATGGCAGTGCCGGCAGTGTTTTATCAGGAAACGGTGTCGGCGGAATCCTGATTCCTGCTTTGTCCTTTGGCGTGGGCACCATCATCTCAATCTATCTGAGTGCGCCCATCTCTGGGGGCCACTTGAACCCGGCGGTGACGATTGGTTTTGCCGCCACTGGTCAGCTTTCTTGGCGCAAAGTGCCCCTTTATTTAGCTGGACAGCTGCTGGGCGCTCTTCTAGGCGCTATGCTAGTCTACTTGATTTATTTCCAATCATTGAAAGGAGGAAATGTTATCTTGCTGGAAGTGGTTGTTGGCATTTTCGTCCCTGTAGGTCGCTACTCGTGGTCAGCTGGAAACCTTTTGTCTGCTTTTTTGAACGAGGCAGTGGCCACTGGATTGCTGCTGCTAGCAGTTCTGGTCATCACTGATCAAGTTTTCACCAGTTCGACTTTGGCTGTACAGGCGTTGACGCTGGGACTGGTTATCAGTGGATTGATAGTGGCTTTTTTTTATCCGACTGGGGCAATTTTGAATCCAGGTAAGATAAGTTAAAAATACTAAATTGATTAAAATTAACTGTTTGTATAGTTCGTGATTTAGGACCACGATTGATGCTCACAATGTTTGGCTATCACCGCTTTACTTTGTATGCACGTGCGCGCGTTATTTTTTGCAATAATTTATTAAGTTTTTTATATTGTAACTTTCAGTTTTGGAAATCACCTGTGGTTCTGCTTGGTAGCTGCCATTGCGGGGCCAATTGTTGGTAGTTTAGTTGCCTGTTTTGCCTATTGCTGGTTTGCTCGACAACGAGCTAAACACTGTGAAGAAGATGGACGAGTAATTCCACTGGTGCTGACGGTTAAATAGCTTTGATTCATATGAAAATAAGCCAACTTTGTAAAACATTGAAAACAAAAGCATTTTAGTGTTTGAAGGTCAACAGAGCCGGTAATCTTTGTTGTGGATTGAGTTTGTCATCACTGCACTACTTTATGACGCACAACAAAAGCTGTGTTTTATAATGAAAACTGCAAGCTGATAACTAGGTTTATAAAACTTACCTACTCATAAAATAAAAGTATTAAACACTGCACACTGCTTATGTTTCGAATGAATTTACTTTAGTTTTTCCTTTTACTTTACGACACTCAGTCCTTATCAAAGTCATGATTTCACTAGTGACCACCACTTGTTATCCACAGTCAAATTTAAAAAACCTTACTACAAAACTAGTATATAAAAGTCACAGCAGTTTTTAGACAATTCTACTTTCACCATCTCTTCTTTTCTCTGGTCATACTAAATAAAAACCGTTGAAATGAAGTTTGCCTTTGCCCTGCTCCTCGCTGTGGGCCTCGTCGCCGCCGGTCCGCTCAACTCCTCAAAGAAGCACAACAACTTTGGCGTTGACTTTGACGCCCTTTCTGAGGGCCGAATTGTGGGCGGTGTGGCGGCCACCCCCGGTCAGGCGCCTTACCAGGTTTCACTGTTGTACGGTGGACGTCACTTCTGCGGCGGCACCATCGTCTCCGCCACCTGGATCGTCACTGCGGCGCACTGCGTCGACGGGTAAGTTTGTGTTGCTGATTTAGAGCAATTTTTTTGCTATTGGCATTTGTAAACCTAATCAATTATTCAGCAAACACAAACCATTGCAAATCAATAGTCGTAGTTAAACAATGAGTGCTTAGAAATAAAAAGGTTTTTTACTTCACGCATAAATATTTTATTAAACCGTCTAGCTACTGGAGGTTTAGGAGCACTTGAGGGCGCAAAAAATCCGCTTTATATATTGACTTAAGCGCGACCGAAATCCATTTCAGTAATTAATCAACTTTTTTCTTCTTTTTCTAGCACTAGTGTCAGCCAGATCTCCATCCGCTACAACACCCTGACTCAGGGCAGCGGCGGTCAGGTGATCAAGTCGAAGACCATCATCAAGCACGAAAACTACGACAGCAGCACCATCGACAATGACATCGCCGCCATTGAACTGGAGGCGCCGATGACCCTCGGTCAAACGAACGCCAACTCGGTACCGGTTGTGGGCCAGGACAGCGACCCCGCCTCAGGCGTTGACGCCGTCATCTCCGGATGGGGCGCCCTCAAGGAAGGTGGCTCCTCCCCCTCGGCTCTGCAGATTGTCACCGTGCCCATTGTGGGGCGTGACCAGTGCAACGCCAACTACGGCGCCGGAATGATTACCGATACCATGTTCTGCGCGGGTGTTCCCCAGGGCGGAAAGGACGCTTGCCAAGGTATGGAGGGGCTGATAGGCGCTGATAGTCAGTTTAGTTTGATCAAAACATTAATCAATTTTTTCCTGTATTTATTTACAAATTTAGGTGACAGTGGAGGTATGTAGCAATGTGTTTTGATTAAAATGTTTTAACTAAATTCATTTTTATTTTTTAAATCTAGGCCCGGTCATTGTGGGCGGTAAGCTGGCTGGTGCTGTTTCTTGGGGCTACGGTTGCGCTCGACCCAACTACCCGGGCGTGTACGCCCGCGTCGGCAAGTTTGTCAACTGGCTCAAACAGCACAATGTCGACTTTACTCTGTAATAAAAGTGGGAAGTCATGTACAGCAGATCCGGACAATACAATTTTGATACCGCACACTGCATGTTTTGCACAATAAAATCTTGAACATATAACATTTTTATTATCTCAAAAGGCTTTTATTACTACATTTTTATTAAGTCTAGTGAGACACCTTTTCACCTAGCTTCCAGGTGTAGTAGATGTTCCAGATAAGGAGAAAAGTAGAGACAAAAACGGCTCTGTAAAAAGGCTTGTTTTATTTAAAGCTTCTTTTTAAATGAACAACTGCTTACCGGTAAAGAATGGGCACAAAATAAAAGTTGATCAGTTGTACAGCAGGCCAGATTGAGTAGCTCGTCTTCATGATAGAAACGTAGTTGTTTTTTATCGTATCCTTGATCTTCTCCCAATTGTGGCCGGCCAACACGCCGAGGATTGGCAGTGCATAGAGGTTGATTTGAGGGTTAAAAAAAGACTGAAAAAATAAAAACTTTTATTTTTTTGTGTTAAGATAAGCAAAAAAGGTTACCTGATCAATGATCACTTTCTGCCAGGGCTTGAGCAACAGCTTTCGTGCGCCAAAAGGGCGTTCAAGAAAACGCAGCCAAAGTGCAATTGCTGGGCCCTAGTTTATTGTACAATTTATCAAGTGTGAATAACCAAACAGCCAAATAATAATAATCATCACTACTTACCACATAGCAAAGGCTAAGAAAACCAAACTTGGCTGTCCGTTTGAAGTTGTACACTGGCTGCTTCTCAATGAGCGTCTGGGTAATCACGTCGCCGGTGACGCCAAGGGTGCCTTATTTAACCCGAAAAGCAAAATTATTTTTATTTAGAATTACCAAACAAGACACAACGTACCAAAAGTGAGACACTGCGTGAGAATAGGCCTCTTGACGAGGGCGTTGTGGTAGGCACGAAGAAGAGCAGACATGATGATGATGATGATGATGTTTAGACAAAAAACCAGAACAAAACCAAAATTTTAATATTCAGTGCACTAGTGCCAATTTCAGTTAAAAACTAATTAAGTAGGCAAACAGAACAGAAACATAAAAACAAAAATCTGATCTTCTTTGAGGCTGTTTGCATTTATAAATAAAACTATTCAGTGTCTTGCCAGGCACTACCACTGTTTTCCACTATCACCACCACAACCATCATTACTTGACTTTTCTTGATCCTCTTTGGTGGCCAAAAACAGACAACCAAATATACCGAATATCTGCAGTGTTTTGCACTCTGGTAGTACGTGAACCTAATTGACAAGATGAAAAAGAAGGCATAAAGAAGAAGAAAATGAAGAAAATTAATGATGGCTGATTTTCTGATGAGTGCAAAGCTGTTGAGCTGATACCGCCGCTGCTATTGCTGTTGTTATCAAGCTTGTTGCAGTCTGAACCAGATTGCCTGCCTGCTTTTTCTTCTTTCAGTGCTTGACAATTGATTACTTCTTCAGTTTTTTTTCGCTCTCTTGTCTTGACATCTTGCAAAACGATATGACCTCCCCTCCATTTCCTTCACTCATTCTCGGATAAAAATCCTGTTCTATTATATTAGAGAAAAAGTGACAATCTCCAATCAGTTAGAAACTTGATTCCTAATATATTGGAGACATGCAGTTTTGAATGGCCAATGTAACTGAGGTTTTTTAGAAAAAAGTTCCTAATACTTTAGGAACAATTTTCAATTTTGTTAGGAAAAACTTCTAATTACTCCAGTCATATTTCAATAATAGTTCATTTGATTTCAAATGCGTTTGAAAAACACTTCAAATTTATTTGTAATAACTTTGTTAATAAGAGAAACAACTTTAAAAATAGAAAAAGTGAAACAGCACAAAATACATAGATAAGTGAGAACATGTAAACAAGCCGAGCACTTTGACCAGAATCAGCAGGTGCTTTACTTGTTGTAAAATGAAAGTGGCTCTCGCTAATGAAAGTTCTGGTGATGGTGGCTTGTGACTTGTTCTAGGATTCTTCAGTTGACAATTTTGATCTTTTGTACCTGGCTGATTACTTCCACGATGAACTGAAAATAAAACCAATTAGTTTACAGTTAAAGTAATACAATGCATAAAGTTACGGCCCTTAATGGTAGTCGCCAATGATGATAAACTTGAAGAAGATTCTACAAAAATAGAAAATTTAGTTTTGAGTTGCAGATAAAATTCTGTTTACCACTGAAACGTAAGCTTGAAGATGATGAGGCTTTTTGCTGTCGTTGACTTTCTTGGAAAAACTTGAACTTTAGAAATTGGTGATAACACTGTTGAGAGATGATGATGGCAAAGTTGGCGTTGATGAGCTTTGATGTGAAGTGTTTGCAGATAACAAAACAAAATATCAAAACTAAAAAAACCAAATATCAAAATCTTGAGAGTGAAATGAAAACACGCCAGCACGCTGTTTGCTTCAGAGGGCTAGTCGTAAAGTACGTTATTTTATGATTTTAACAAGAGAAAATGTTTTCATTTTAGAAGTGCACGTTTGGAAGTCTAATTTACTAAACAAGGTTGTTTGTTGCATACGGAAAGCTAGTTAGAGTATAACACACCTGAAACCAATGTGATTACAAATACCGAAATCTAAAGTTTTGTTCTAATCTATTTGAACGCTCAAATATATTAGAGATTTTTGTTCCTAACTGATTGGAGACTTTGTGAAACTCTAACTTATTAGAACGTTCAAATATATTGGAATAAAATTTCTAATATCATTTTACAGCTAAATTATAATTTTGCATTATTTCTAATATATTTGAACGTTCTAAAGTATTTGAAAGTTGTCTCCATTGTATTTGAACATTCAAATACATTAGAACAGGATTTTTATCCGAGTTTCATTCAATCCTCAAGCGCAATCTTTTCCTTCAGTGTTTATGTATGTGTGCCATTTATTTGTCACATTGCTCTTTTGTTTTTGCCATTTATTTTGTTATTATTTTTGCTTTTCTTTTCCATTTGTATAATTTGACAGTCTTACAGCAAACTTTTTTTGGTGCTTTACTTTGGTTGATAAGATATACTTTTCTGAGCTGCTAAATGTTTTAAAAGTTGAAGATGTTTTGAAGTAGTAGCCCCTAATTAAAGCAGCTTTGGCGCCATTTGCCACTGTTTTTAATGATTTTTTTAAAACACATGTCAACAAAAAAAGTAAATACAACATTCCGGTAAGTGCTGTTTTAAATGTCAAATTACATTATCAAATTTAATTACTTCCTTTCTTTCAGAGCCATCATTCTTTAAAAATGCCCATTAAAGGCATTACGCAAAAAGAAAAACAAAAGTCAGTTTGAAGGTAATTATTAATAATTAAGGCAACCTGAACATCAATGTCATAACCATCACTTTACTTGCACTCAAACAGAGCAGTTTCAGCATCTTGTCAACTAGCTTTTTCAGTACCCTGCTTCTCAAAGAGCAAAGGGTGTCATTCCCAACAACGGCGGCGGCAACAGCAGCATTGGCAGTGATGGGAAAACTAGGAAAACCATATAACGGAAAAGAAATTGAGAGAGAGAAACGAGCTAGCATCAAACAGAGTTTCTCCTCTTCTACCCTACTATTCAATTTGACACTGAGCGTGTGTATGTTCTCAATTGCCTGCCTTACTGTTTGCTTGTTTTCACGTCTGTTTGCTTGCCGTTTTCTCTGTTTGTCTGTGTGCACCAATTTACTTCGTCAGTGGCGGCAAACAGTGCACAGCAAATGAAAAGGAGCGCAAGCAGTTGACACGCTGAATTTTCTCATCGAATAAACACCCACTTTCTTTTACAAGCCCGCGAGTTTTATTCACCAGTTCACACATGCCTTCATTCATTAACAGTTTTTGTTTCAGCACAAACAAACAGACAAAAGACTGAACCAAAATATCTTTTATTTGTTTCAAATTGAGATTTTTTTGCTTATCAAGAGCTAAACCGCCTTCTGTGCATCAAATCAAATCGGTAGTTTAAAATGACTTTATCAACGACAGCAGTCAATTTTAGCCTCCCAGTTGACAGCCACAACCTTCGACACTACAGCTATCACCACCATCCAAACAACTACTCAACCTTCTTTTCATCTTCTTCTTATCCAATAATCAACACATCAGCACTCTACGATAATGAAGCATTTGTCAGCGCTTCGAGCACCTGCTTTGAGCCGACCTCGCTGGAGAGCGTTGAGTCGCCGGTTGGCCAGGCGCTGCTCATTGTTTTGTACAGTGCCACTTCGGTGCTCTCCCTGCTGGGCAACATTGTCGTCATCATTGTACAGTTGTATGGCCGAGAATCATCGAAGAACATCCGCAAGTACCTCCTTAACCTGGCCGTCTCCGATCTGATCACCGGCGTTGGCTCAGTTCCCTTCACCTTCACCTCCATCGTCTACGGTCATTGGGTAATTGAGTTTTTAATGTTTTGATTGCTTTGAATAATGTTTTTAAATGGCACAATTTAAATGTGTTAAAACATTAAAAACAATCATTCTGCAGATTTTTCCCGACTTAATCTGTCCAGCGGCGCAATTTATTCAGCTGCTCAGCGTCTTCATCACCTCTGCCACCATCAGTATTATTGGCGCTGAAAGGTGTGTTTTATTTTATTTTGCGTTTTAATTACAAAAAATAAGTGGGTTAGACTCATACATGCACTCTGCTTGCCAGTTTTCTTGGAAAAACAAAAATATTTATTTAAAATATATACTTTGCGTCTATCAGTTTTTAAAAATGGACTTTATTTGTGTTTACTCAGTGCAAAAGGTACATATTTACTCAAGTGGGTAAATTACAGTTTAAATAAAAAGTTTTTTGGTTAAAAAATAACTTAAATGCGTTTCAAACGTTTTAATTTAATAATAAAAAAATTAAAAATACGGGAGAAGAGAAAACCACCGACAGTTATAAAACTAATTTAATTTGAAACGGAAAAACGATATTTATGAGGGATCAATTTCAGTTTCAACAAAAACCATGTTATTTTGTCAAAAAAAGCAAAATACAGGCCACCCAAAATCAACCCAAACACTTTTCAGCAACAGAATTTGGTATACTTTCTCTCTGTATTATTTAGTTTTAAACATCATTGTTGAGATATAAAAAAATCCCAATGATGCCACTTGTCAGCGCATTAAAAGCTAAATTTAGTTTATTATACCTTTCCTTTTTCACTGAGCCTGAGCCCAACACTGATTACTACTAAAAAGGATGCCTATTTGAATGTAATAGGCCTTAAAATTGACTAAATTGCGTAGGCGCTGGCGTAAGCCTTCGCTGGGTAGCCGCAGCAGCTTTCTCAGCCAGACATTGACACCATTGACATTGATTAACTGTGCTGAAAAAAAGAAAAATTGTTTTTTATTGAAAAAAATAAACTTTTTGCACAAATCTTTTTTCCCACTTTTCAGGTACATCGTCGCCATTCACCCCGTCTCCTGCGCCTGCCACTGGTTTCAGTCGCACAGTCGTCACATGCTGTTGGCGAGTTGGATTTGTGGAGCCGCCTATGCCTCGATTCCCGTGAGCAACACCTATACGACTGTTTTTGAAGTGGATGGGACCGAGTACCGGCAGTGCAACTACGACAATGAGCTCAGCGAACTGAAGCGGAGCCTCTTTGCGGTGACCAACTTTGTGCTTACCTTCACATTGCCTCTGGCAATTATGTCCTTTTCCTATCTGGCTATCATGAGGCGGCTAAAAAACAGCGAAAAGTTTATTACCGTGTACACGGCTGGTCAGGCAATTGCCGGCAATGGAAGTCGGACAAAGAGCTCTTCAGAGGTAGTATTTTCAAAACATATAATCTACACTGAACTTATTTTTGCTTATGAACCAAGGTCAAAGAAGTGCTTGCAAGTGATGATGGCTGCGGTGGAATAGGAATGGCCACCAATACTAAAAATATCGGTCTAAGCTTGACCAACGCCAACGGCAGTACTACTTTGGCAGCAACGGCAGCAGCAGTTGTTGTCGTGCCCAACAGTTCTCCAGCGGCGCTCAACACTCGGAAAAGCGTCACGCTAATGCGAAAATCGCCCGTTAACGTGCACCGCTCAAAGGTTGGTTTTGACCATTTTAAATGTGTCAAAAATTATGTTTTTTGTGATTTGTTTCATTTATTACTAATGATGGCCGTTTTTATGTGTTTTTTGTTTGTTGTTGTTTTCTGTTTTTGACCGCAGATCATTCGCATGATGTTCATCGTCATTCTGCTCTACTGCATCTGCTGGCTGCCCCTCAAGGCATTTCAGTTTCTTCTCAATTACGGTTTCATTGCCCACTGCTCTCAGCGGGTAAGCAATAATATGTATTTTTTTATTTGGAATTTGTTGGCAATCAAATTTTTTATTTGAATGCCAATTCAGCTGACGGATGCTATCTAAAATAGTGATTGAAAGCGCACCACCATCAATTACTTTATTGAAATTTCATCAATAATAGAATATGCTGCAGGTTTTCATGCAAGCACATTTTTTTTGATTTTCTGAAATTGCTTAAGGGGAGACACCGCGCACTTTTTTACTGTTTTTTCAAAATTTGATTTTAGGGTGGCTATGATGTTCATAAAGAATGTACTAAATAAGGATTGTTGAGAATTTCATGTAGAACAGTCTTGTGTTGATACTACGGTCCTCCGATGAGTGGATCGCTGTCGGTAACGACATCAGTGTTCTGAACACGCAGGTACATTTTCCGCCATAACGGGTAATACCAAAAAAATGATCAAGGTGTCAAATGAAAGGTGACTAAATTATCTAGATTTTGTCTGACTCAAAATATTTTTAAGTAGTTTAACTTCTCAGATAAAGATTTTTGAATGATGGTGAAAAACGAAAAACTTTGAAAACTGACTTAACATAGAATATGTGCAGATTTCAAATATTTTTTAAATATACAACAAAGTTGAAATTTAAAAATCCGAGCCAGACAAAATCTAGATAATTTTGCCATCTTCTATTTGATACCTTGATCATTTCTGTGATATTACCCGTTTTGGCAAAAAATGTACCTGCGTGATTCAAGATCTTTCTGAAAAAAGCTGTTGACTAGAAAAGAAAACCAAAAAATTCAAAAAAAATTTGCTATGTGCGCGTTGTCCCCCCTTAAATATTCGTTTTTTTCTTTTTTTCTTTTTATATTTAGACATTTTACCTTCTAATCTACACGTACATTGCTTGTCATTGGCTGGCCATGTCCAATTCATTTGTCAATCCGATCATCTACAGTTTCTACAGTCGCAGCTTCAGAGTGAGTGCCCGTTTGTCTGCTTTTTTTCTATTGATCAATATTTCAATTATTAATCAATCTTTTCTGTTGTGCAGAATGATTTTTGGAAAATATTCAAAACAATAAAACGGAAAAGTGCCATCATTTGTAAAAAATAAAAATAAAATTTTTTTATGCTGCATTTGTGCAATTTAAAAATAGAAATTTTGTTGTTGTAATATTAACAGCACCCGTTTGCGTAAGAATAAACATTTTAATTTTGCTAATGATGTTTTATAAAAAAATTCACCAGTTGCCCTAATTACCCGCAAGTAATCTTAAAAATTATTTTTTAGGCAAGTCTAATTAGACTAAATGTAATTTATAAGTACAGTATTTATTTAGTTTTAAAATGGCATTTATTATTTGCACATGTTTTCTCATTAATAAAAAGGCTCTAATGCAAATGTTCGTATAACTTTGTTTTGCCTAAGTTCATTGCTGACGTAACTGTTAAAAATATTAAAAACGGTATATTTTAAGTATGCTTTGAATAGAGTTCATTTACAAAAATAAATAAACATAGATATGTAAGTTAATTTTTGGAATAAAACCTACTTTAGTAAAGTAAATTATGACCACAGTTTTATTTTTAAAAGTTTTATAATTTTTCAAATAAAAAACGTTTACTTAATTACTGTTAATTGGTTTGCTGAAAAATATAAAAGGCTATTTTGCAATTTTCTCATTTTTAAATTATCTAACAAACCAAACAAAAACTTTTGCAATAAACAAAAATTTTTTTTAAAAATAATCATGAACAAAACTTTGCAAACACTCAGTTTCATCCTCATTGTTTTTGCCTTTTTAATTTCACTATCAATGGCAAACTTTCCTCTGTATGAAACAATAGAAATTAATGGAAAAGTTATTCCATTGAGCAAAATCAAAACAATTCAGGACGGCATTAAGCAAGTAAGTAGCAAAACTGTGCATTTTTGTTTTTAATCTTTTCTTCATTCTTGTTTTCAAAGAAACTTTTTGATCGAAAATTCTTCGGCCATTTAATGTACAAACGATCCAAAACTGTAGCCGCTGTTGACAAGGCTTATAGGGCTAATTTGTCAACATACGGATGAGTTGATGCATAATTTAGTTTTCATAATGTTTCCATTAGAGTGTAGATAAGAACAAATTGTAGAAGATTACATTTAAAACCATTTTAACGAAGTTTAAAAGTAAATCTAATTAGCGCATCATTCACTTCATCTCACTGCTACACGGCACCTCTCTAGTCAAAGCTATAAAACTGACTCAACACAACTTCATTTATGTTTAAAAAACTTAATAAACTACAATAAACATAAAAACATTACTAAAAAACTAGTACTACTACCCACAAAAGGGCGTCTTCTTGGTGGTGGCCAGAAAGCGCGATCCGAAGGTTTGCCTGTCACCGCCGTTGCCCAGCTTCTTGATGCCTTCAGCAAAGTAGCCCAGCTCTGCGTCGTACACCGGACACTGCTTTGCCACGTAGTCGGCCCAACTGTCGCAGACCGCCCCCTTGAACTTGCACTTCTCCTTGGCGTGCAAGCTGGCGTCGTAGAAGAGCACCGAACCGTAGTGGTTGCAGGTGACGCCGCTGAAGAAGCCACAGTGCGGCTGCGAGGCGCCACCATTCGGGTAGAAGTCCACGCTGCCGTAGGGCGCCACAAAGCCGACCTTTCCCGCGAGAATGTTGTCGCCGGCACTCGAATGGATTCCATCGACAAAGGAGGCGTCCGCCTTGGTCAGGTGCGAGCCCGGGTAGCCCTCAAAGAGAGGGGCGGCCGCGTCGAGGCCGGTAATGCGGCCCACCTTCCAGCCGTACTGCGACTGGGTCCACTTGCCGGCAAAGCCGCTCACCTGGGCGCCCAGCGAGAAGCCAATCAGGTAGACGTTCTCCGGCTTGAGGCCCTCGTTGACCTTCATTGAGTTGAGAAGGTTGCCGATCTGACGACCGACCAGTTCGGTGTTGGCCGACGCCTGCAGGTACTCGGGCGACTTGGCGCCCTTTGCCCAGTCAACGATGATCACGGCGCCCACCTCGTCGTGGCTCTTCATTAGCAGGTGATCCTTGATGGAGTTCAGTTCGGCGCTGCTGGAGGACATGCCAAAACCGTGGCTGATCACCACCAGCCGTTTGTTGAAGTCCAGCCCGGAGAAGGACTTTGGATTTTTTGCGTCCACAATAAAGGATTTTCCGTCTGAGGTGAAAGTGTGGAAGGTAGTTCCCATGGACTCGGGCGTCAGCGGAAAGGTGCCCGTCTGCTTCATCGGTCCGTCCGCTCGGTAGCAGCCTAGGTCGGGGTAGCAGATCTCCTCGGTGTCAAATTTGTTTAGCAGTCCTTTCTCGCCGTTTTTGATTGCCTCTTTCACTTTTTGCATGGCAGCGTCAATGTCTTTTACCCATTGTTCCCCGTTTCCAATGGCATCTCTTATCAACCAAGATTCACAGCTGTTGATGATGACGGCCACAAAAAAGACCGCAAAAATTGCCTGTTTTGAGTTCATTTTTTTCAGTTCAGTTTTCAGTGTGTGTATTGAAATTTGGATGGAAAAAAAATTGCTACAAATTACAACTAAGTTTTTGGGTATTTTTATACTCGTTTTCAGTCGGATGTAATCTATTATTATTATGGTTATCTAAGGTCTACCCTACTACAACATAGGAGCAAAGGTGTCTTGGCAAAGGTGTTTTGGCAAAGGTGTGTTGACAAACACAATAAAAATAAGCCAATCTGCAATAAAAAAAACATTTTTATCATCGTTGTGCGGATTGTTTTTGCGCTAAAAGCGCACAGTTCGTGGGCTATGAAAACCTGGCTTTTTATTTTAATTTAACGTGAGCTTACATTGAAAAAAGATAGTTCGGTTTTGGTACATCAGAAAAGTGTAAACAAATCTTATAACGGAAAATTTTTTAGTCGTATGCAAAAAATGCGTGAAATATAAAAATAATATTTGTATAAATCAATAGACTTTGTCATTTTGGCATCAAAATGAAAAAAGAAAATAAAGTTTATGATGCAAGTTTTTTTGCGACGCAAATTCTCTTTTTTATTGCTTCAAAATGGCTAAACTTATTTATTAGCTAATTACACTGCTCGCTATCATCAGTAGCCTTTTTGGTGCAAGTTTAAGGTCAACCCAAGGTTTTATTAATTTTTAATTTTTCTCGTGTTGCTAACGGCTAATTAAGTTAAAAGTTAATTTTTTGTGTGCCTAATGCAACCTTGAACAAAATTAAAAAAGTTAAAAATGAATTTATATTTTAAAACTCTTCTAATTTGCCTAATTTCTGTGTTTGTTAAAAACTTTTAATTAAAACTTATTACTATAAAATTTAAACAAAATAATTATAAAGTTGAAAAGTACAAATGTTGAACTCTAAAACAGTTTTAAAAAACAATTTGAAAATATTTAGGTTTCGGAACCTAGTGAAAATAAATTAAGCTTAACGTTTGAAAAAACTATGAAAGCTAAATCAGAATAAATTTGTAAAAATAGAAAAGTAATCTTTATTGTTTAAAAAAGTAAACAAATAGGATGTCAAGAGTTAGAAACCAAAACAAGTTGTAAAGAGTAAATAAGATCAAAGAGAAGTGCAAATCATAGAGCACAGACATTTCCACGCTGTTCAACTTCCACCACAATTCCTCTATAGCTTTCCCTCTCTCTGGCGGCTGCCCTGTCCTCAAAACGAATCACCACCTTTGACCGTACAGCGAGCACCACACTGATGCCAATCTTCACCTGCTCCCTTCGGGTGACAGCCACCAGGTGGTACCGCCGAAGAATCGACCCAATGACCAGTTTCATCTCGAGGACGCTGAACCGCTGGCCAGGACATGCTCTGGGACCCGCTGAGAAGGGAATGTACGCATAGGGGCGACTGTTTAGGTTGGACCACTTTTCATTTTCATTAAAACGCTCAGGAATGAACTTTTCCGGCTGTGGAAAGACCTCCGGGTCCTTGTGGAGGATGCTGAAGAGGATCAACGCTGAAGTGCCCGCCGGAATGCGGTGCCCATTGACGGTGATGTCCTTCTCGATCTTTTTGGCGGTGTTTGCGGCGCTGCTGTACAGTCGAAGAGCCTCCTTGATGACCATCTCCAGGTATCGCATTTGGCGGGCGTGCTCCAGCGTGATTGCACAGTTCATTGGATCATCCTCTCCGCTGAAAATCTCCTCCAGCTCAGCGACAATCTTTGCCTGAACGCGGCGGTCCTCGGCAATCAACAGCAGCGCCATCGTCAGCGTGATCGAGGTAGAGTCCTGGCCGGCAAACATCAGCGCATTGACCTCCTCGAGAATGTCCTTCTCGGTAAAGTCCTTTGGGTTGTCCCAGTGCGCCTGGAGGAGCGAGTCAAAGAAGGCGTATTTGCGCTTTTTAGTGCCTCCAAAGTCTTCTTCCTCCTCTGTAGACTCTTTTCTGTTCAGCTCTGGTTTACAATTCAAACTTTTGCCCCTTTCTGCCTCAATGGTCGCCTTCCGCTGAGTGGCCAACTTTTTGACAAAACCGTGAATCTGCTTGATCACCGCAGCGTTCTCCCGTCCATCTGGCGTCAAGCTGTAAATTAGATCATTGTGCACAAATGGGTTCATCAGTCGTTTGGCAAAGAGAATCGTCGCCCGTTTCACCGGCTCAATGTACTCCTTTCGGTCGGTGGTGGACAGCTGGGCGCCGACGCTGGCCGAGAGGCTCGTTTCGCAGACAATGTCCAGCGAGAGGTCTTTCATGAGGGGGCGGATGTCCAGTTCGGCTGCTGCTGCTGCTGTTGATCTTTCCATTTCAATTTTGACTGCCTTCTCAATCCGCTTCATCATAATGGCAATGTTGTCGTTCATGATGGGAACAAAGGAGGTGAGCAGCTGAACGTTGAAGGCAGGGTTCAGCAGCTTTCGGTGCGACTTCCAGTGGTCTCCCTCACTGATGATCAGGCCCTGGCCAAGCCAGGGTCTTAGAAACTTGAACTGTTCACCCTTGGTGGTGCTGGCGTGGCTGTTCATCAACGCAGCAACTGTGTCCGCCCTAAAAAAGGCCACCGATCGCTGGAAACCAAGTGTGCAGCCAAATAGGCCATGTTTTCTTATGCTATCAATTGCCAACAGTCCATTGGTTACTTCGTATGTTCCTGAAAAATTATAAAAAAATGATAAGGTTAAAGAAAAAAGTTAAACTTTAATTTACCTTCAGCCACACTCAGATGGCGCATTGCGTAGAGGTAAATGTCGACATTGCCCAGCAGCCAACCGAGGCGGCCAAAAACAGGCAACTGGGGCAACTTCCTGAATGTGGATGTCGATTGAAGATACTGTTTTAGTGAAGATGGAAGAATTTGAGAGAAAACTGGGTAAAGGTAAAAGAAAAAAGGCGCCACCAACAAAATCAAGATCAGAATAATTGTTGACAGGGCAAAGGTCATGACTGTCAGTTTGCTTTTCAGGTGTATTAAAAAATTGTGCAATGAAATGCTTATGCAGTGCTTGTGCGTAAGGTTTGTTTGCAAGTGTTCACGATGGCTGCAATTGTGCACCACTAGATAGGAGGACGAACTTGAAAACGATGCGCACATTGGAAAAAAACTAGTTTTATATAACAGACACACACACACGTTGAACAACTGTCTTCACATCTTTTGTTGCTGTTGTTGAAGAAAGAACGAAGAAAAACCCTCTCTGTGATTATTCTAGCTTATTCTCTTACTATCACTCATTCACTCTTGTGGTTAACATGTTTTTCTTTACCATCAAAATGCCGCTATCATCTGACACTTAAAGTGCAAAATCAGGATGAAATTGTAATGTCTTGCCACAAAAGGGTTTTTCAGTTGAATTTTAAAAATGTTGAAAAATATCTACTAAACTCAATAGTGCCTAAACAATGAGAAACTCGGTGCATGTACACCGATGTGCACTAGCATTGGTTGTCCTAAAGCCATTTTCATGTTAATAACTGTTGTTTTTGTTGTTGCTTGAAAGTATCTTGAAAGGTAGCCTTGTTGAGACATGGGAACAAGAGGATAAACTCGTACGTCTCATTTGCGTCAATTATTATTTTTTATGTTGGTATTTTTAACTTGAGTGAGATAAGCAACAAAAGCAAATTGATGCCAAAAACGGTTGAACTAAAGAGGGTTTTAAAAATCCTTCATCAATTTCGACTAATTTGAACAAAAAAACAAAAATAAAAAAATAAAAAATCTATTGATCATGTGTAAACTTAACGGAAAGAAAAGAGAGAAACGGTGGCGGCAATGGTGTCTGGGGACACACACACACAAACACAGATGCTACAGAGTATAAACATCCAAAACTGTGCAAAATGATGCACAGGTAGATAGACTGATACGCAAATAAAGGTAGACTTGGTTGTGCCTTTTTGAGGAAGAGTAAAGCGTGTAAACAATTATAAATAAGCTTAGAAAGAGGGAATATTAGTCACGCAGTTAATGAGTAGGGTAAAGGTGCTCATGCACCAAAAAGTCCAGATACCTAGTAGTTGACTTAATCTGATTAACATATTAGACAAATGGGAAAATCGTTTTTTACACTAAAAACAAAAACATTTTCATTTATTTGAATGAACTCATGACAACAGTCTCTGTTGAACAGTGCTTTCAAGTATCTGTTATCAGTTATTCAGCTTTGGACTCATTCGTTCAATGAGAGCACACACTGTGTGCTGATTTTGTTTCATGGTTAACAGCACTTCATCAGCTGCTGTTGATAATGATTTTGATTAGCTGTGCTATCAGGCTCTGTTTTGGTGTCGCCTCATTCCTGACTCTATCAGGCAGTCAGTCAGGCAAAATAAATCAGAACAAAAATAGTCACATCTTTTGCTGTTGAGTTATTGAGTTCACTGCAGATTTTTGAGAAACAAAACACAAAAATGGACTTTTTCTGGACTGTCCTCTTGTTTTGCGTTTTGCCACTTCTGTTGCTGCTCTTTCACATGTAAGTGCCACTCAGTTTTACATCTGACTTTAAAAACTTTTTGCTCTTTTAGATACTCAAAACGAAAGTTCAGCTACTGGTCAAGCAGAGGCGTACCAGGACCGCCACCTTCACTTTTAAAGCTAGGCACCATCTTTGACCGAGTTCGCTACAGTCCACCTGAGTACGAAAAGTTGTACCTCCAGCGATATGGAAAAGTGTACGGCCTGTACCGAGGCTTTCACCCTACTCTGACCATCGCTGATGCCGATCTGCTAAAAACTATTCTCATTTCCGACTTTCACTTGTTTGCGAATAGAGCAAAACTGAACACCTACGATTCACTGTGGAATGAAAATGTCTTCAATGCGCCGGACGTTCATTGGAAACGCATTCGCACCATTGTCAGTCCCAGTTTCAGCAGCGGTAAACTGCGAGCGATGCAAAGGTTGATGGGCGACTGTGTTCAGAAGTTGGTGGACTACTTTGAAAAAACTGCTTCAGGAGATGGCATCTTCAGTCCAAAGGAGGTGATGGCCGGCTATACCATTGACGTCATAGCTTCCACTTCCTTTGCAACCGAAACCAATGCTAATGGTACTGATTCACATGGAAACTCTTTTGTCCGCAACGGCCTGGCACTCTTTCGCATGAACCCGCTCAAAATTCTCAGCTTTCTGCTGATGCCTCGGTGGGTGAACGATCTGTTTGGCGTTCGGATTCAATTTCCCGACCCGCCTTTCCGATTTTTTGAGAAGCTGGCAAGAGAAATTGTGAAACAGAGAAAAGAGGCGCTGAACTCTAAAACTCAACAAAGCAGTTCAAAAAACGACTTTGTTCAGCTGCTAATGAACGCTTCAGTCGGCGAGGGTGAACTGAAAGACGGCGACTACAGTAAACTTACAGCTAATGCAGACAATGACGTTGAAATCACTGAATCACTTTCAGAAGCTACTTCTTCTAAAAAGCCGTCTTCAAAGCAAAAACTAAGTGATCTAGAAGTGATTGGCCAGTCTGTTTTCTTTCTGATTGCCGGCTTTGAGACGAGCAGCTCCGTTCTTCATCACATCATCTTTGAACTGGCTCTCCACGAGGACGTCCAGGAGCGGCTCAGTGAGGATCTTCAAAACTCGCTGAAACGATTCGGTGGGGACACCTCCTCGGCGGAGTACTTTGACACGGTAATGAACGGCGTTCCCTACCTGGAGGCAGTGGTGAAGGAGGGCCTGAGAAAGTACCCACCGCTGACGAGGGTTGAGCGACGATGTGCTGTTGATGGCTACAAGCTTGGAGATACGGGGATTACCCTGGAGAAAGACCAGCACATTGAGGTGCCCCTCTGGGCGGTGCACCATTGCGAGGAGTACTACCCCGAACCTGAAGCCTTTAAGCCGGAGCGTTTTCTACCAGAAAATAAACACTTGCTGGTGCAGCACGCCTACATGCCCTTTGGCATGGGTCCCAAAAATTGTTTAGGAACCCGTTTTGCCTACCAGGAGATTAAGCTCTGTTTGGCGCAGGTGGTCAGCCGTTTTCGTTTTAGTGCCACAGTGGACACGCCTCCTGTTGAGCTGAGCTACAAAAAATCCACTCTTTTGCTGAATTCGTTGCCTTTCACGGTGCGAGTGTCAAAACGAGCTTTTTAGTTTTTTAAACAGTCATAGACAACTTTTTTTGCTGTCATTAATTAATTAATGTGTATTTATAAATAACACGATAAGTTCAATTAAAAGCAAGTGCTTTACTGGAAAAACTTAAACTAAAGCAATTTGACCCGGTAGCAACATTAATCAAGTTGTTTTTCAATTTGACAAAATGCTAAAAGTTCGTGCCTCAATTCCTTAATGCTGCATTATTTATCATTTTAATTTTATTGATTTTTGTTGAACAAGCACAACAGTGTTTGTAAAATAACTTCATATTTTTAAAAAAATTTAGAATGGATTTTATAGATAATAACGAAACCCTTGTTGATCTTACTTATGCTTTCTTCAGCGTTTTATACATCTTCTTCACACTAATTAATTCTCGATCAAACTTCAACAATTTTTTTGCTGTTGAAATAGTGAAAATCACCAGCAAGTACTCCATTTACCGAAAGTACCAATTAATTCAGTTCAATTATTGTTTAGCTTATTCCTTTTACATTGCTCGATTTCTTTTGTTAGCTTTTCATAAAAATAACATTTCAGAATACGATATTTATGGGTACTTTTTGCGACATTTTTCTGCCAAAAATGACACTTTTTTTGCTGTATTTATCGCGACGATCCTGTTCTATTTTCTATTTATCAAGCGACAACTGTACATAATTTGTCCGGAAAACTCATTGACGCTGCAAAAGTACAACGAACTAGTGGTGCGGAACTACAACCTTTATGTTTGCTTTTTTGCAAACATTCAAAAAGATCAAAAAGATGATCCTGATCACTGCAAAAAATGCATATTTTTGAAGATTTCTAAATCTGCAAAAATTTTATTAAACAACAATCCACCAAACATTCAAACTAAAATCCTTTTTCGGACAGCGCCGTTGCACTACTTCGTCAACATCTCTGATGACCTTCGTCTGTTGTACATTCGCTAGGCAGTGGCCATTCGGTATAGCATCCGTTTTTTTACCTTATATTCAGGTAAACAATAAAAGAGTATGCAAAAATGAGAAAAAAAAGTTTGAACATCTCTTCCAAGCATCCGGTATCTAGCTCGATAATTTTGGCGGATACTACAAAATCCCATGAATCGCCCGGTCAAAACCCGTAGTCAATCGGTCAAGTTTAAGGCTCTCTAGAGATGTTCAAACTTTTTTCTCATTTTTGCATATTCCTTTTTCTTTTTATTTTTTTAACTCAGTACATTTTCTGTTAGTATTCACTAGAACTGGTCGTCTACACGCACCGCCGCATCCTCAGACCATCTCTTCGCACTTCCCCAGGTCTATCCGTGGGAGGTTCGACCTGCTCCTGCTCACCATCTTCTGTACATGTGGGCTTCCCTGTTGTTGGTCTGTGTCCGTGTAGCTGGTACTGTACATTCGACACCTGGGTGGCACCATGAACCGCTACCTGGTCGGTATTATTAGGAAGGCCATTTTTGCCTACCGAGTGGACAGTATTGTCAGCCGGAGACTGTGGTTCATTTTGGTGGAGCACACGGGCATCACCGTCAAACTGCTGACAGTGAACCGGGAGTTATGGAGTTCGGTAGTGTACCTAACGGTTCTGGTGCACGTGCCTTGCAATGCCTACCTACAGTTTAGACTGTGGGCTCATTCGGTGGTGTTTAGTGGGCGTCAGCAAATAGTCACTTTGATAATCTTGGCAAATCAACTTTTATTCATTTTGTCTGCTTTTTTGCTGCTCTAAAAAACCGAGTGCTGCTTTTCATCGATGTACCCGTCACCTTCCAGCTCTGCAGTGCTCAGTTATTTCTAAAACAGAGGTATTGCTTAAATTAAAGTACATGCAACTGTATGAGAGGGTCAATTCAGATCAGAAATACGGCATCACTATGGGGCCGACCAGTACCATCACCTACTTGTCCACCTGTCAGGTAAAAAGTTTTTCGGTTGAGTTAGTACTTTGATTTTGTTTTTTTTGTTACAGCTTGTGTTTATGTATTTGGCCTTTTTATTGAAAATTTTTGACGTTCTTTACTAATAAAGTTTTTGTTTTTGCTGACCATAACTATAAAATTGACAATTCATAAAATAATTGTACTTTTGATGAATTAAACAGGTTTTTTGTCTTTTTTGCTTTTAAAAACTTTTTTTAATTATGTTGTAATATCAAAGGAGAACCGGTAAAACGGCTTAAAAATTCAACCGAGAATTAAATACATTTTTTAATTCCTCTCGTCAAACCATTTCCAACAATACCCCACATGCAATATCAATTACGTGCGCGAAAACCTTAAAAATGGCGTAGAAGTTGTGCCTTTGACTGTACAATTAATTTTTTTCCGTAAAGTTTCTCCCACTTTCTGAAAATTTCTTTTGTACAGTCAAAGGTACAACTTTGACGCCATTTTTGAGGTTTTCGCGCACGGAATTGATATTACATGTGGAGTATTGTCGGAAATGATTTGACGAGAGGAATTTTAAAATGTACTCAATTCTCGGTTGAATTTTTAAGCCGTTTAACCGGTCCTCCTTTCATAAACGTTGACAAATAAAAGTATTTTGAAAACAGTAAAGAAGTGTTAACACTACCTATTTACTTTTTTAAAGGTTGTTTTGTAGCTCTACCACTATCATTAATCTAAATCATTGTTTTCAAACTTGACATAAACATACTTTATTTGATTAAATATGAATTATTTATAAATTGCTCTAGTGTTATTGATCTCATTTTGTTGTGACATGCATTGCAATAAATACAACGCATTTCACTAGAACAAGTTTGTAAAATTGAATTATCAATTCACAAGAAAATTGCTCAAAAAGAACGCTCTTGATCACAATACACTGGTGGACATTACCTTTTTTGCGTACAGCGCCATTTTTACCACCTACACATTTTTCAATCCTTGGTCAAACTACAGCAATTTTTTTCCTTTGAAATCAAGCACATCATCGGGAAATATTCTTCTTTTTGGCAGTACCAAGCTCTTCACTGTTTCAACTGCCTCGCTTACGCCCTTTACATTGCTCGCTTTTCACTGCTCTCCTTGGGAGTGGACAATCAGCAGCCAAAGCAGGGTTCACTTTCCCAGTACGACATTTTTGTTTATTTTGCACGGCATTTCTCTGTCCGAAATGACACCTTCTTTGTTCTTTTTGCCGCTCTCTTCTTTCTTTACTTTCTTTTTATTGAGCGGCAAATCTACTTTGAGTGTCCTGTAGACACGCTGACGTTGCAAAAATACTACGAACTGGTGGTGAAGAACAACCACCTTTACGCCAACTTCTTTAAAGTTCGATCCAGTGATCACCAGTACTACTACTTTATTGAGGTGCCCAAGTCGACAAAAGTTCTGTTCAGTAGTTGCCGCAGCTGTGTGCCCAACGTCAGGACAAAGATCCTCTTTCGAACCGTTCCACTACGCTACTTTCCCAACATTTCCGACGAGCTTCGCTTGCTGTACATTCGCCTGGCGGTGGTGATACGGTTCAGCAGCTGGATCTTCATTGTCTATGCAGGTAAAACATGGGTTGTACAACAAAAAAGTGTTTTTAAAACGTTTTGTATTTTTTCTTGAAGCTTTACAGATTCAGCTGGTAATATACAATCACCGGCGAATCCTTTGTCCAGTGAGCCGTTTTCCATTCACTCTAAAAAACGGTTGCCAAATATATTTCACAACAATCTCACTTCTGAAATATACGTTAGAAAACATGCTTTCTGATTTATATTTCAGAAATTCCAAAATATATATCAGAACAAGTTCTGAAACATATATCAGAAAACGAGAGAAACCTGCTTTTTCTGCAGGACCTTGTTTAGCCCACCACTTTCATGCCACTCCCTTTTCAGGTACAATGCAAATAAATTTATTAGTTAAAAAATAAATGTTTAAAAATACAAGATTTAAAAGTGTAATAAAAATATTATTCATCTGGTTTCATTTTCTTCAATAGAGATGGATGGTTTTTGTCGTTTTGCTTTTTAGCTTGACTCTCAGGTGGGTTGCGTAGAGGAACGTTTTCTCGATCTTGGTCATCCTTGCCCTTTTGCAATCCAGATAGGAGGAATTGAGTCGTGGGTCTTTGCTTGATCGCTTGCAGTTTCTGAAAAGTAATTTTTGTTAACTTAAATACTATGAAAATGTAAACACATACCATCATGCGGAAAAAAGGAGTTGCTCGGAAACGAAAAATAGGTTTTTGAATTGTCATCATCACTAACAGATTGAGATTTAGCCAAAAAATCAAAAGAGTCTTGTGACTGTCCACTCTCACTTAAAAGATTGTTTTGGGCGATAAAGTAGGTTTTAGGTTTTTGGGCAACACCATTGAGAACTTCTTGACAGCGGCAAAAAAATAGAGGTTTGTTCAGCAGCGTTGGATAGAGCGAGTTTGAGGTTTCAGTTCTTGTGTTTGCTTCAACATTGCAAATGCGTTTCCGAATTTGGTCAACATTGTTTTGAGATCTAAAAAACTGTTGTTAAAGAAAGGAAAACAAGTGTTTGGATTACCGGGAAGCTGATTCATGTTCATAGAAGTGAGATGTACTTCAGACGAGGAAAGGATCTTCAGGTCAAGAGGAGTTTGGCGATGAGGCAACACAAGTTGAAACACGTTGCTTGAGCGTCACTCAAGTGAGTGTGTGAGCAGCAGAAAGTGTTTTGTTTTGTGTGGCAAACTGTTCATATACAGCGTGCTAAGATACCAAATATATTTGGGAAAGAATGTCTTCAGAAATATAATTGGGAATTTTTGTTCAAATATATTTGTCAAAAAAGATTTGATAATGATATTTCAGAAAAAAAACTTTTACTGAAATATGTTTTAGAAATTGCCAAATATATTTGGCACACTTGCTTTTTTGCCAAATATATAACACACCATTTTTTAGAGTGTTGTGGTTTTACCCGTTCATCGTCCTCGACCTGCTCATTTTCTCCCACCTTTTAGTTCACCTAGTGGCGCTCTCGCTGTTGATGGTCTGGTGTGCCACCATCTGCTCGCTACTGTACATTTGCCACCTGGGCGGCACGGTGAACCGGCTGATTGTCAGCATTCACCGAAGAACTTTCTTCGCCTACCGAGTGGAGAGCATCGTCAGTCGGCGACTGTGGTTCATTCTGGTGGAGCACACCTCGACAGCCATCAAGCTGCTGACGGTGAATCGTGAGCTGTGGAGTTCGATAGTGTACCTGACAGTGCTGGTGCACGTACCCAGCAACGCCTATCTGCAGTTCCGGCTGTGGGCGCACTCCTCCGCTCTGAGTGGCGCCCAGCAGACGGTGACCAGGGCGATTCTCGCCAATCAGTTCTTATTTGTTCTGGCCGCTTTTTTGCTGCTTTCAAAGGCAAGTGCCGCCTTTCACCGGTGTGCCGGGCACACCGTGTGCCCGTTTCCTGCCAGCTCTGCAGTGTTCAGTCATCTCCAAAGAGGAAGTACGGCTCAAGTTGAAATATATGCAGCTGTATGAGAGGGTCAATTCTGAGGAAAAGTATGGCATTACCATTGGGCCAACTAGTACTATCACCTACTTGTCTACCTGTCAGGTAAGAGTTTAATGAGTTTTAAAACAAAAACTTATTTTTATGTTTCTTCTGTGACAGCTATTCTGCATGTACTTGGCTTTTTTGTTGAAGATTTTTGACGTTTTGTACTAAGGTGAATATCATACAAAAGAAAATGCTTTAATTTGCACCAAGTGCTCACTTTCACTTGAGTTTTATCAGAACAATAACAACAGCACAAAGTCAATTTAGGTTTTTCTTTATTATCTGTTTTTAGTAGGCAAACAAAAATTATCAATAAATAGCAAAACCAACATTATATATAAAACAATTATCAATACTTGAGACAGACCTTTAAACTAGCCTGATACTAGTTGTCAGCAAATCTTTAGGCTTTTATTATGCTCTTTAGATTGCAAAAGACTGCTTTTAAAAAAATCCATCTGACTAGTCACTTTAAGAACACAGAAAAAACATTAAACCCCAAAACGGACTAGTTTTGCGATGGCCAATATGATTGTTGATGAGGTGACCCAGCAGTATAAAGGGAAGCCGCACAAGTTTGCTGAGAAGACAACCAGGCAAACACTTAAAGCCTGACAAACAACAACAGCAATCATGAAGTTCCTTCTTCTTTCAGCAATCCTCATTTTAGCCACCTTTGCCACCGCAGACGAGCGTTGGAAGGGGCGTGGCGCCCGAGTGCACTTCGTCGAGGTGGAAGCGGAACACTCTCACCACAACGGCCGAGTCATTGGAAACAGTCGAACGTATAGTAAAGAGCTGAGCGCCGAGGCCTCAGGACGACGGGCAGTTCAGCTGACAGCTGTCGGCCAATTTGTGGAGTTCACTTTGCCGATCAGGGCGAACTCAATCGTCCTGCGAGCGAGCATTCCCGACAGTGCTGATGGTCGAGGGCTGGACGCCACGTTGGACGTCTTTGTGGATGGGCACAAGCAGCCTCACCCGCTAGCCGTCACCTCCCGCTACAGCTGGTTTTACGGCGGCTACCCTTTCAACAACAACCCACACGACGTCCTGCCGCACCACTTCTTTGATGAAAGCAGTCGGATGCTTTTCGATCGGGAGTATCCTCAGGGAGCAAAGGTGAAGGTGGTGGTCACCTCCACCTCAATCGCTCACAGCTTTACCATCGATCTGGCTGATTTTGAGCTGGTTCCAGGGCCAATTTCCCGGCCCGGCAACTCCCTTTCAGTGACTGATTTTGGGGCAGATCCAAACGGTCAACGAGACTCCCGAGACGCCTTTCAGCGGGCGGTGGACGCCGGCAGAGGCCAGCACAAGACGGTCTTCATTCCGCCTGGCCACTACCTCCTCTACGACCACGTCATCGTCGACCAGGTGTCGCTGGTCGGGGCGGGACCGTGGTACAGCGTCCTCGGCGGGCGCCACCCCTCGGACCGAAAGCGGAGCGCCGGCATCTTTGGGAAGTATGACGCCGACGGCCACGGCGCCTCCAGCCACGTCCACCTGGCCAACTTTGCCATCATTGGCGACATCACTGAGCGAGATGACAGTGCACCGACTACTGCTCTGGGTGGCTCCCTCTCCAACTCGTTAGCGGAGAACCTGTGGCTGCAGCATGTGAAATGTGGCGCCTGGTTCGAGGGTCGCATGAGCAACTTCACGCTTCGGCGCAGTCGAATTTTGGACACTACTGCAGATGGGCTAAATTTTCACAAGGGCGTCACCGGTTCGACAGTAGAAGACTGCTTTGTGCGGAACACCGGCGACGACGGTCTGGCGATGTGGTCGGACAGCATTCCCGAGGTGGGCAACCGATTTGTGCACAACAGTGTTGGGTTGCCGATACTCGCTAATAATATAGCGATTTACGGTGGACACGAGATTGACGTGAGCGACAATTTGGTCTATGACACGGTGACCAATGGCGGCGGCATTCATATTGCAAACCGTTTCACTAATGTCAAGGGAGAGTCGGGAGTGAAGGGAAATATCAGGGTAAGACGAAATGATTAACTTCATTTTAAGAGAAAAACTAACCAAACGTCACATTTTCTACCTAGGTCCACCGAAACACCTTTCTGCGGGCCGGCGCTTCCGACACTAACTGGCAGTTCGGCGTCGGTGCCCTCTGGTTCAACGGCATCAACGAGGAAATTCACGCCCACATTCACGTCCAGGACTGTGACATCATTGACTCCTCCTACGCCGCCGTGGCCTTCATCGAGGGCAAAGTTTTCGGTGTAGAGCTGGAGAATGTGCACATCAACGGCACGGGCACCTTTGTGTTGCAGGTGCAGGGAGGCGGCGATGTGAAGTTCCACAATGTGCGCACTGATAATGTTCGCCAGGCGGGGAATCCCATCTTCAACTGTAATCAGCCGTTGACGGTGCACGTCGAGGGAGGGAACGGGTGGTACCACGCACAGCAGAAGGCAGTCTGTGGGGACATTAAGCAGTACCACCCGAACTATCCCTGGCAGTGGTAGTGGTGGAAATGATGATGTTGAAATGTTTGAGCTGGGGAATTAAAAAATTAGGTAAAATGACCAATTTTTGACAAAAGTTAATCATTTTTACTTTAAATAAAATGAACATTTTAATTGTTAGACTCTGACAAAACGAAAAAAAATGTTTCTTGAACAGCACTTTTGATGAGAGGCGCGATGCAAACATGAGGGGAAATACACCAAATCTTGCTGGCAGAGAAGATACGTTGCAAAACGAGAAAAACACACACGCAAAACAGGAAAACTCCATTAGAGGATAATGAATAAATTGCCAGACTCGGTGTATTTAACATCAAAACTGCTCTTCTTTACTGCTGTTTAGACGGCTCAGCATTGATTGAATGAAACCAAAACGATGCACAGGATTAACAAAAAAATGACGTTTAATGTTTCAAAAATGACCAATCCAGCAAAGCAGTATGACCTGGTGATCTTTGGAGCCACTGGCCTCGTCGGTCAGTACGCCATTCGCGACCTTGTGGGCAGCATTGCCGATCACGCTGACAAGGACCCAGTTTACGCCAAAATCCGCTGGGCAATTGCCGGTCGACGGCGAGACAAACTCCAGCAAGCGCTTTTAGAGTTGGACAAAGAACTAGGCACTCAGCTACTCTCCACTGTGCCAGTCATCACCGCAGACGTCACCGACCTGGACTCAATCGAGGCGCTAGCTGCCTGCACAACCGTCCTGCTGAATGCCGTTGGCCCTTACGATACTTTAGCCCCACCGGTCATCGAGGCCTGCCTCCGCCACCAAACCGCCCACCTCGACCTGAGCGCCGAGCTGAACTACATTGAGGGAGCGGTGCTGAAGTACGGTAAAGTCGCCCTTGAATCGGGCACTCTGATCATCTCCGCTGCCGGATTCTGCAGTACAGTGCCGGAGATGGCGATTGCCCTGTTTCGGCGGCACTTTCCTGGGACGCTGCACTCTGTGGAGACATTTATTGACGCGAATTATGACCGGAAAAAGGTAAAAGGAAAAACGGACGTTTTAGTAAATATCAAAAACTAATCAACTCTTCAATTTCCTAGGGTTACAAAATCAACTTCGGCTCCTTCCATTCGGTGCTTTACTACTTTGTGCACATTCGCCAAATGCTGCCCATCCGCAGGCAGATGCGGAAGCTGTACCAATCGGTCCGGTTGCCCACCTCTCGCATCACCGCCTCGCACCAGCGCTGGCTGGCCATCCCGGGCCTAATTGGGGACAGTGCCCAAAACGGTCTGAGCGCCGTCCTTCCCATACCGGATCGGGCGGTGGTAAAACGGACCAATCACCTGCTGTACGAAGCGTACGGTGATCGACCGGTGGTGTACGCCACCTACGTTCGCGCCCGGTACTTTCCGGCGATGCTTTCCGCCTGCCTCTGGCTGCCCATGACCGTTTGTTGTGGTGGCTGCGGAAGGTCAATTCTGAAGCGAAACATCGAGTGTCTGACGTTGGGCGGATTTTCACATGCAGGCCCAAGCAGGCAACAGGTGGAGGGGGCTCGGTTTGAGCTGAGAGCAGTTGGTAAAGGCTGGAAAGAGGTGGTCGGGTCGGCGAGGGAAGAGCCGGTAGGAAAGAGGAATCAGAAGATGACCATTACGCTGAGGGGACCAGACCCGGCCTATGTGATCACGGCGGCATCGCTGGTTCAACTGGGGTTGACCATTCTGCTTGATCGGCATCTGATGCCAAGGTAAGTTTTGAGTTTTTTGCTCTTTTAGAGCTCACTTTTAATGCTTTCAGAGGAGGCGTTTTGACGGTAGGGGCGGCCTTTCGAAACACCCGTCTCTGGGAGCGAATGACGGAAAGAGGCATCAAGGTGGAGCTGGGCCCGGTGGAGACAATGTGAAACGGTTTTTTAACTTAATAAAATAGTGATTACAACCTTTTAAAAATCTTGAAAATGTACATCAGGTAGCTGGTGTAAAGAATAAGAAACTGTAAAAAAATGAGTTTAAAAATAAAAATCAACTTATCATCACTCACTCACTCTGTAAAAGCTACGTTTTGAGATTTTTGCCAAAGAACCCAGGTGAAAGAACATTTTCTTCTCTGAGTTTACAATCTCATAATATGCGGCCAGTTTCAGTTTGGTCAGCAGCAGCTCCTTAGACTGACCACTTCCACCACCACCACGTTCTCCTTGTTTGCTTGCGCTTTGCAGTGCCATTTGCGCCGTGAAAAGACTGGTGGTCTGCTCGTGAAGTCGACTGCTGATGGAAATGACAATGACCGTGCCCAGGAAGACCGCCAGCGTCTGCAGGTACAGGGCAAGCAGGAGAAGGGACAGTTCAGTGAAGGCAATTGGCTGATAGACAATGGTGGCCACTGCGTAGAGGTTTTGCAGCGTGGTGGTGGCGAAAAATGCGAAAACAAAGCGGGAAATGAGCGTCCGATCAAGGTGGTCCACCATTTGGTAGAAAAAGGTGTGCTCCGCTCGGAACTGCGCCAACGCCAGCGTCAGCTTGAAGCAGTTGAAAGCATTTTTCACATGCAGATAACTGAGCAGATTACCCCTCAGTTTTTGGTGGGCGTCCTTGAGGTGGCCGCGGACGATGAAAGCCACCAGCAGGAGAATGTCAATGAAGAAGATGCACATGCGGTAGAAGTTGTAGATGGAGTAGATGAAGAGCGGGGCGTCGAGCAGCAGGACCAGCCCGTCGATTGAGTCAAAGTAGGGCAAAGTAAAGTCAGCCGAGACGCTTCCACTTTGAATGTCAATGCCGAGAATAGTGTAAAGAAGGGTGAGAAATACTGAAACAATAAAAATGGCGATGCCGGTAAAAGCAAGATATGGCAGGTAATCGATGAAGTAGGAAAACACCACCAGACGGACTCGAAGTCGGACGGAAAGAATCGGCAAACAGCGGCCTAGCTGACCACCGCTTTCTGAACCAGAATTGTAAAAAACAAAATTGTTCGATTTGCTGAGCTCAACTATCCTCCTCCAAAACCGTTGTAACCAGTCCCATGCATTGAGCAGAGAGAAGGTGGTCTGTCTGGACAGAGAAGAAAAAAGAGCTCGATTTAAGGCGAAAAAATTGGCACGATTCTCCACAAAAAGGAGGTAGAAAAGACGAGTCAGCTTTAAGTCCAGTTGAAAGGTGAGCAGGTAGTCGTAATAGATTAGAAGCAGCGGAAGAAGAGAGCTAAAAACAAGCGAATTGGGCATCTGAAAGTATCGGAAGCGGCGGACGATAAAGAGGAAAGTCGGATCGTAGACGCCCATCGTTTCAATCTGACCCCCCTCTTTCCTCTGCAGTCCCTGGTCTTCGAGGAAATCGTTGTACATGCGAATGCCCTCATTGAAAAAGCAGTGCGCGACAAAAGAAGGTAAAAATGTACGTGTAGAGAAGGTACTTGAAGGCGTACTGGCGGAAGTTGTGCCAGAGACAACAGCCATTACCACCAAACTGCACTCTCATTCGGAGCCAGTGCTCGAGCATGGCGCCAAACTGCATCGTCACATTGCTTCCTCGGTAGAGAATCAAGAAAAAGACCATCTTCAGTTTGCTGTTCATTTTCGGAAAATCTGGCCGGTAAGCTTTTTGGATGAAACTTTCAAGAAAGTGGGCATTGGGGTTTTATAGTTGAATGTTTGAAGCTGTTGAAGTGACTCTGAGACAAACAAGTATGAGGGCAAAATAAGAGCTCTTGTTTTGTTACAGCGGAATTTCAAAACAAGCTGCTAAAATTTTAATGTGCAGAATTGGTGTTTGTTTTGATAAAGACACACCAAGTAGTTGAGGACAACATGTTATAATTTATTTAGGCTTTTTTAATTACAGACGTCATGCAATTTAAAAATGTTGGCAACTAAAATCAGAAAATTGACGATTTCAAAAATATAAAATTTTAATTGTCTTTACTTAAAAAACTATGGGCATTTTGTGTCATTTTAAAAATTGACGTTCACAAAATTGCACAACTTATTATTTGTTATTTTGTGCGTTCATTTTTACCTGTCAAAAAAACTTTTTGTCAATAATTAATTGCTCACTCCAGTTATTGATTTTCATAAAATTCCTTTTAAATTTTTTTAGTTAAAAAGTGGTCTCTGCCATTGTACTATTACAGTTATCTATTGATCATGTCAACAAAAAAAGTCGTTTCATAGAGTTTTATTAGTTAAATAGTTAAAAAGGTACCAACAGTAATCTAATTTAAGAAACCAGCATTAGTTTAAAAAAACTCGGGAAACTTTTTAGTTTAATCCAAGTACATTTTTTGTAAAATTAATTCAATACAGCCGATGGGAAAATTGCACACAAGGGTAATTTTATTCACAAGTTAGGTAGTTGTTATCTCATTAAAGTGACATTACAAAAGTGATCCAGTCAATAAACTTTCTTAAAGTTCTAAGAAAACTATAACATTATTTGAAAAAATAGTAAAATTTACCAATCCTAGTTTAGTAAACTGATGAAAATACTTGACATTGAAAAAATAGTTTAGTTGAGTTTTCAATTGTACAAAACCTGATTGCAATTATCTTGACCACCTCTACCACTATCAACACCGGTTAACTTTGGGACACCCCCGAGAGAGCGCAGAAACACTGCTTTCTCTCTTTTTTGAACACACTTTTGTGAACTTTAACTTATGTTGAACAATATGATAGCTCTGTATGTCATTGCAAAATTTCAAAAAAGAAAAATGCGAAAAGATTAAAAGTGTCACTGGTTTTAAAGGTAAAAAACTCCCTAGTCTACTTTTGCAAGAGGACAAATAGTCTAGCAGATTTCATTTCAAACCAGACAAACACACAAAGAAAAAATCATTTGTAGATGCTTGATAAATCTTGACGCATAAAAAAGTGGCCCATCGCTGACTTGAACTAAACTATGCAACATTTAAACCGTTCTTACTTGTAATTCTAAAACTTTACTCAAGTAAAAATGACCACCACTACCACCACCTCTTTTTCGCTGTTGAACACCTTAGACTACTACCTAACTGACTTCTGGCTCGACCATGGCGACCCTCGGTCGGCCCAGTTTCCGCTGATGGGCACCTTTAAACTGCCACTGCTCATCTATTTCACCTACTACTTCCTCGTCCTCTACCTCGGCCCGCGCCTGATGCGAAATCGGCCACCCTTCAGCCTCAAATGGGTCATCATTCCCTACAACCTAGTCATGTCGCTCTTCAATGCCTACTGCTTCTACCGAATGCTGGTGGGCAGTCGATTCGGAAAAGACCTTATCAGCGTGCACGTTTCCTACCAGGACCCGCCTGAGGTGGCGGAGGAGAACATCCGTCTGACTTATCTGTACTGCATCAGCAAGTACGTCGACATGCTCGACACGCTCTTCTTTATTCTGCGGAAAAAGGCGGACCAAGTGACCGGTGAGTTTGTGTTCGACGGTTTGGCAAAAAATTATCTATGAAAAGCAGAAAAAACCTTTTTTAAACAACTTTTCTCTCTTTGCAAAGGTCTTCACGTGTACCACCACAGTATGGTCCCGCTGATGGCTTGGATCTACTTTCGGATCAAGGTGGAGCACGTCACTGCTCGAGCCTTTGGAATGCTCAACACACCCATTCATACTGTCATGTAAGAAAAAGGGTTTTTCAATTTGATCATTGAAATCTTATCATTGGTTTCTTTAGGTACGCCTACTACGGCCTAGCCGCCTTTGGCCCGAAAATGACGCCATTTTTGTGGTGGAAACGCTACTTGACGCAGCTGCAAATAGTTCAGTTTGTCCTCCTTCTCACCTACGGCCTCTACTTTGCCTTCTTCAACCAGGGCTATCACCTCTTCTTCACGTGGGACGTTCTTCTGCAGACGCCCCTCTATCTTTACCTCTTCACCAGTTTCTACCTGAAATCGTACAAGAAGGTGAAGTTTGCCGAAAATGGCATGCCCTCAAAGTCCAACGCAAAGAGAAAAGCAAAATAACGGGGTGCATTCTTGTAGTGGTAGTAGCAGTAGTTTGGCGTGTGTGTAATTGTCTGCTCAAAAAACAGGTGGGACAGCGGCTAAAAATAATAGGGAAACAATGAAAAGAGGAAATAATGTACATAGCAATAAAATAAAGAAGTTTCTAATGAGCACCTAAACATAAATGAGCCTGATGACAATGAAAAAGGGGCGCACTTTTCGTTCATCAGATTCTTCTCAGCACTGTGTGCACTTTTATTTCCTTTACTTTTACTTTTTACCACAAAGTGTTATTTTCGCTAAAAGCTGCTGTTGCTGATGCTGCTGTTGCTGTTGCCGGGTGTTGGCAAGAGGAGACTCGCCAGCTGAAGCAGCAGCAGCCACTGCACAGATTGTCGTACATTTCGTGCTCACCACCACAATGCAGAGTCTGCGTACTGGTGACAACCTTGACAGTAAACACATAAACACACACACAGAACTCTGAACTGAACCGAACTGAAGAAGCAGCAGCAGCAGCAGGCGCAAAAGTGTTGGCAACATTGAGCGCACTATCTCTTCAACAATCGACAGTGAACACAGTGGTAAAAGTAAGCTATCAGCCACCAGCAAACAGCCAGCTAGCTAGCTTGCCGGCCAGAAACCAGTTCTTTAGGCAGTTGAAAAAGCAGGCTTCTTCTATCAGTTTGTTTCTGTCTGCCGCCACTTTCACTTTCCCTCTGTTGCTACCCAGAAAATATAAAAACCCCGTTCGGTTGCAAAAGTACTGAAAGAAAAAGGAAACAAAACGTTGCCAAACTCTGTTCTGCTTTGTACTCAATCTGTTCTTGCTGTGTTCTCTTCCGCTCCTTCTCATCTTCTTACACCGTTAAAGGTAAGTCTGCTCACTAGTTTCACTGATGATGATCTGACTGCCCGCGTGCACGGTATGCACCGATTAACCGTAGTAGTAGAATTTGCAGATGAAATTTGAGTATTTTTATGCAAAAATCAGTGGAAAGCAGTAGAGGCAGTCCAATGCAGCAGCAAACAAAATCGCCATTAAGTGCAGTGTCACAGTGGCAACAGCGACATTTTGACAGCAAGTGCTGACCTTCAAACATCACCGATCCTGTCCTGTTCTGTTCCGTTTGCCAATTTCATTTGATGATTCAGCACAAGCCAGTGGTACTGTAAGTTTGGTGGTGGCGGTTGATTCTGATGAAACAGGAGAGACAGAAGGAACAGACATAATCGATGATCACCGCAGTACTTGTCGTCTTCGTCGCATTTTAATGTACCTTTGATGTACAATCTCCCCTTCTACTTCTTCTTCTCCTTCGTTTGTTGCTAGCAACCAACCAGTCTGCTAGTTTGCCTGCCAGATACATTGCACACGATTGTCACCCTTGGAAACAGCCACCACCACCGCTCAACTGCACTTAAAAGTTTGACGATAAAAGAACGAGCAATAATTTAATTTAAAAGAAAAAGAAACTTGAAACGATTACCACTTCAGACTAGCAGATAACAGAAACTAATTTACATTATTTCTTCTTTTCCATTCAGCCAGCAACTGTCGACCGAGACGCAGACGTCTACAGCACTCCAATTGCCCACCTTCAAAGAAAGCATTCCCCCTCAACAACAAATCTCCTAAAACCATGTCTTGCACCCGAAAGTACGACCTGAGCAACCGCGTTGCGATTGTCACCGGCTCCAGCTCAGGCATTGGGGCTGAGATCGCCTACACCTTTGCCGTCAACGGCGCCCAGGTGGTCATCACCGGTCGAAATGCCGGGAACCTGGGCAAGGTGGCGAAGCGCATCGAGGCCGCTGGTGGCTCTGCCCCACTGCAGGTCATCGGCAGCCTCACCGACGAGGGCTTCCCAGCCCAGCTGATCAAGGCGACCGTCGACAAGTTCGGCGGCTTTGACATTCTGGTGAACTGCGCCGGCGGGGCCTCGCCCAACGGCGCCATTGACAACCCGAACCTGCTGGCGGAGTACGACAATGTGATGAATCTGAATGTGCGCACGGTGGTGGAGATGACCGTCCTGGCCATTCCCTATCTGGAGAAGAGCAAGGTGGGCGGAAATGTGCTCAACATCTCCTCCATTGCCGGCATGAAGGCGGTAAGAGCTTTTTGGAGTCTGCAAACTTTTTTAGCAAAAAGTAATTACAAATATTTAAAAACTTAGTCTCCCGGACTGCTCGCCTACAACACCAGCAAGGCGGCCGTTGATATGGTAAGTAACAACAAAAAATGACGATTTTATTTATAAAAGTCTTTAATAAATGAATTCAATTTTTGTTTGGTTTGCAGGTGACCAAAACTTGGTAAAGACTTTGTGAAAGCTAAAGGCTTAAATCTCTCTTACTTTAATTTTATTTTGTAATTCACCAGCGCTCTTGAGCTTGGACCGCGCGGCATTCGCGTCAACTCTATCAAGTAAACTCTTTTGTTTTTTTTGTTTTGATTGTGCATTTTAACAACTACTTTTTCTCCTTTACAGTCCCGGCCCGGTGGCAAGCAACTTTGGCCAGTCGATGAACATGGACCCGGAGACGTTCAAGGAGTGGCAGAAGAATGTCTTCCTCAAGAACTCGCTGATAGGCAAGATTGGCGCCGTGGAGGACATTGCCAATCTGGCTGCCTTCATCGTCAGCGACGACGGCAAGAACCTCGTCGGTTCGCTGGTGGTCAGCGACACTGGCTTTATGCTCAAGTCATAAGTCACTTGTTAGCTGTCTTCACAACTTCAGTGTTTCAATCTCTCTTTCACTGTTTGTTCTATCTGCTTTTGAGTCCTCTTAAAATGATAAGGAGTCAAATGCCCATAACCAATTACTCAAATATTGTGCCTCTAGCCAGCACTAACCACTACACAGTAGTCTAAAAATGCATTAAACTTTATTACAGTTGTTGTGTTTATTATTTTTGTTTACATCTTGATTTCAAGTTGTAATTGATTAAAAATTAAAATTTAGAAAATAAAAAATAACTCAGATAAGACCTTTGGAGAAAGAACTAGTGAAAAAATTTAATATTTTTTCCGTTTGTACATTTCATTCTCTGACATTGGGGACATGAATTTCATCAGGTAACATCACAAGTCAATTTCTCAACATCCCAAATTACCCCTTGCCAAATAATATTGTTGAACAACTAAATTTTTCTTGACGATAAAAAACACTGCTGTCGACCTTGATCTAATTAACACTCTACTACCAATTAAACATAAAACCTAAAACAGTATAGGAATTTGGTCTACAAACAAGCGAAAAATACAGGTCAAACAATATAAAAAGGCGCTTTGATAAACTACACAATCAATTAAAAACGAACTTGTTTTTAATCAAAGGAAGAAAAAGACAGAAGAATGAGTAAACGTAAGAAATGAACTGAAATTCTCTAAACAAGAAATTAACACCTTTCACCTAACTTATCTTTCTTTTCATTTCCTTTTAGACATCTTCCTCCTTCTGACGACAGTCGTGTCGCTAGTGGCCGGCAACAGTCGCCCCACTCCTCCAAGCAACCTTCCGCCGCCTACTCCATTAGATCAAACACCCAATAGAATTTCCACACCACCTTCTTCGCAGAATGGAAATGTGCCTTCCGTTCCACCACCACCGCCAACATATCCTGCTCCTGGTCCTATAAATGGAATACCCACACCACCTCCCCCAGCACCCCATAACCCGCCCTCTTCAGTGGCACCGCCAGCAGTGGCCACCGGCAAGGCCCCTCTCCCGACACTCCCCCCACCCCCAAAACAACCTCGCCCGACACCTCCTCCTCACGCCCCCGGAGGACAAACCAAAAAACCCACTATTTCAGGAAGGCCCACTCGCAAGCCGAAGAACAAGAAGAAGAAGAAGAACAGCAGCAGCTTCAATCTGATGCTCAACGTTCTGCTGAAAAAGTTTCTCAAGCCGGTGTTGGAGAACACCACCGCCTTTGCGACCAAGTCGGCACAAGGCCTGCTGAAGAAGCAGATTCACCAGGAGCTGATGTCGATGAACAAGAAACTGAAGCTGAGTGAAGGGGAGTTGAAGACGGTGGAGCGCACGCTCGACCTCATTGTCGAACACCCGACGGACATCAAGAACATCCTATTGCATATGGGCTGTCAGTAGGAAGTGTTTAGAAATCATGTTAATTATAACCTTTTTTATTAAAATAAAAAATAGATCCATTTATGTTTTTGCAATTAAAATTGATGATGATGATGATTTTTCAACCTGACTATTGACTAACTTTCTATGATTTCAAAAGATTTTGATTAACAAAAACCAACGCATCAAAATTAATTAGTGGAGGTCACTCCGTTTGGTAGTCTGTGCAAGCAACTTTTCTGTTGAATTTTGCTCACATTTTTTCCTATTTAAACTCAACTTTTGCGCAGATTTAGAAAGTACAAAGAGCTTTAGATCTGAACTAGCAAAAAACTGAAAAATGAAAAAAGGTAAACTAAAAACATTAAAACTTTTAAGCATTTAAAAACTCAAACCATTTTTTTACTCTTTAGTACTAGTTTTCCTCACCCTCGTTGCCCTGTTGGCCGTCACTGAGGTGCATGCGGACTCCTTCACCAATATAATCAATAAAGTCCTCAAACCCAACTTTGAGAAGCTTCTCCACGACACCACCGGCAAGGTGAAGGTGGAGCTGAAAAAGGAAGTGCACAAGGAGATGAAAAAGATTCCGTTGCTGCCGGCCTTTGAGAAGAAGCGCATCGAGAAGCGAATCGACTACTACATTGACCACCCACAGGCGCTGAAAAAGCTGCTCGGTTTATAGATCAAGACAAAGCTGCCTACTCAAAGCTTCAATGTGTCTGGCTCAAAAAGTAAAACCATTTTTAATCTTTTTAACAAACAAAAATGCATGTTTAGATGAAGAAAAGCGTGATTTCAAATAAAATTTAGGTTTATGTTGCAAATTGTTTGTTGAGAGAGTATTGACTGAAATTAATGATTGCCCAATCTTTCACCGCCTGCTTACTTGAATGGGAAACTCCTCTGCAATGAGAAGTGCACTTGCTGGTTTAAAGGTTAGTTCTTCTGGCGTTTCCGGTGTAGTGGTGAAACGATATCGGGTAAGCAAATGGGCCAAACAGAGCTTTATCTCCTGATAGGCAAATCGCATGGCAATGCCTACAAAAAGTAAAAATTTTAGCTTAAATCCAAATTAATTTTAAACAGCTTACAATTTCTTGGACCATCAGAAAAGGGAAGGTAGGTGTACGGCACCAGATTAGCCTTATTCTCCGGCATAAACCTCTCCGGGTTAAAACGATTCGGTTCCGGGTAGTACTTTTCATTCATGTGAATGGCCACCACAGGCAGGGTGACAACGTCCCCTTTTCTCAGGTGAATCTCCGTTCCAGGAAAGGTGTAGCCCTGTTCGGCGTTGCACACGCGCCCCAATAGTGCAACAGGAGTGTACCGACGAAGAGTTTCTTTGACTACTGCTTCCAAATAGGGAATGCCATTGTTGACCACCGCCAGGTACTCTTCACTTTCGTTGTCGGAAAATTGCTCTAAAGCTGAGGTCAAATCGTCGCTCAGTCGTTCTTGGACTGATTGGTTTTTGGCCAGCTCGTAGATGCAGTGAGAAAGTGCTGGAAAAACGTCAGAGCTATTAAAAATACTTAAAACAAAGGTATTGTTTACCTGCACTTGTCGTCTCGTAGCCGGCAGCAAAAAAGAGAATGCAATTAGCGATGATTTCACTAGTGCTCAGCTTTCGCTTTTCACTCAATTTTCCACTGCCTCCTTCACCTTTTGTGGACGCTTCTTTTGTCAGATTTTGATTTTGGTCTGTAAAAACCATACTTTTGTATACAAATCCTTCAAAATTAATACCAAAGTTTTTACCCAAAATTATACCACTGTTGTTGCCCTCTTCAGTGACGGTCATTTTGTTGTAATTGTCAGCGGTTAGCTCACTTTCATCCACAGCCGCGTCAATCAGCATTTGCAGAAGGTCACTTCGGCGAGGTTTGCCCTGTTTGATCTCCTCAAGTCGTTGGTCAAGCATTCGCCGTGAGAGAGCGACAAAAAAGTCAAAGTTTTCCTTGGGAAAAATGGTCTCAATGCCGACCAGTTTCAGCAACCAGGTGGGCGCTAGAAAGCCGGCCATCGCTCGGAGGGCTTTAATTTCAAACAGTTTCCGCCCGTTGGTTACAAACGGACTGTCCGCCTCCATATTGGCGTTGGTGGTCGTGGCAAAAGCTGTAGAAGCTATCACCTAAACAAAAAATTATGTTTCAGCTGAAGCAAAAAGTTTGATTAGTCTACTCACGTCAATGGTAAAGCCGGCAAAAGTGGTCTTTGCCTGAAAAACGACTGAACTTTTTTCCGGTTGCTGCTCAATGATCCGGTCAAAGTAATCGTCCAGATTCTTGATGCATTTTTGCATGATCACATTCATCTCTCGCAGTTTGCCGCTTGAGAAGGTGGGGCTGAAAAGGAAAAAGTTTTTTAGTATTTCTGCTGCTTGATCAATACTATTTGAAATGATCTCTTACCTTGTGACCACCCGACATCGTTTCCAGTCATCACCGTTGGCAGTAAACAAGTTCTTATTCCACAATTCGTGATAAGCTTTCGGGTTGATTCGATCAATAAACAGATGAAAATCTTTTACAAGGACGTGCTTCGCCAGCACCGGATCCGCTACGACCAACGTCGGCTTCCAGCCCATGTACGTCCCGTAGACTTCCCCGTACTCCTTTCTCATCTTCTGACAAAAATGAAAGAAGACCTGATTAGTCTGCTCGGCAATGTTGCCGATGAACCAGCGAGGCCGTGGGCCACCGATGCCCATCGACGACCAGTAGCTGAACTTGCGAGTGAAGAAGCTGTCATTTAACACAAAGTATTAGTTATAGTTTAATTATGTCAATAATGGTTTTTGTTTGGTACAACACTTACCTGTTCAGCCATGCATAGGTGATGGCGACTAGCGCCGAAATGATCATCAGTGTACTAAGGGAAAACATTTTTTATTTTTGGTTTGTTGTTTTTCTTTTTCTTCCTAGTCTTCAGTATTGAATTTTACTTCAGCTTTACTGGTAGTTGGTAGCTGCCTGCTTCCACAATAAACCGTGGCTGTCACAGCTGCTCACTTGCTTGCTTGCTTGCAAACAGTTTCTTCTTCTTGTGTTTTGGCTTTGGCGCCACACACATATAAATAAGCGCCCGTCCTTGAGATGCAAACTTTTTGCTGCTGATGAGAGGCGCATGCGACTGCAGCCGTACAGTGTATAGCAACAACAGCAGACAGTGTATCGCAATCAGTGAAAAGGAGAGAAAAGCGGCAGATTATCAATTGTTATTTTCTAGTTTGGTGCGAGCCTCTCATCCACACACACACTCAACTGTATAAATGCATTTGCCTGGAACAGACGTACTAGATTCACACTTTCAAATTGCTAAAATACAACTTCGATACTAGCAGTTCATTTTGAGGCTTTTTGCTGATATGGACCATAAGAGCGTAACTGTCTGATGATGAAAATGATTTTTATTTTTTACATTTAAAGTATCAACAACAAATTTAAAAAAAGCAAAATAATTAGGTGAATCAAGTTAAATTGAGGCAGTAATATCACCGCAGAATTGTTGCCACTGCAGACAAAGTTGCTCACAAAGCGACTCACATTGCCGTAAAGGGCGGAATAGTCGGAAAAGAAGTGACCGGCACAGTCCGCCCGTCGCATGTCCACCTTCAGCATATGGTACAGTTTGGGGTAGACATGCAAAGCGGAGACGTTGCTGCAGGCAGTACAGACCGCCTGAACCGTACAGCGTTGCATACTGTTGAGGTACTCGCAGTACTGACTGGTAATGTCCTCCGCCAGCTCTGGAAAGTCCTCCAGCGCCGAGATGGAGCAGTTCTCACGAGCAGGTTTGTAGAGGAGGACGCAGTCCCGAACGTTCAGCTTGCCTGTGCCTTCAGGCTAAAGTAAAAAACAAACTTTAGATCTGATGATGAGATTAGAAAATGTTGGGGATGGTAGTACCGTTGTTGATACTGGTAATGAGGCGGGTTGACTTATACGCAGAATGTCTGCGCGAGCACAGTCGAGAAATTGGGCAATTAGCAAAGGGAGCAATGTTTTCATTAGAGAAGTAATTGTGGTGGTGGTAGTGGTGATGGAAAGCATTGTTAGCAAAAAAGAGAATACACAAAAAAACTTTAAAATGATCTACACCTAATGATGAGGAGGAAGGAGGATTTGCGAGACTGAAGTGTTGGAAGCGAGCTCGTTTGACTCTTTGTGTGCTGTAGTGCGGAAAAATTGGTGCACAAACCAATGTTGTTGGTGACTTTCCGCTCTTCTTCTCTGTCGTTTAAGAGGGAACTGTGTGAATGCAAATGTTAGTGATGAAGATAAAGAGAGACAGAGAGACAGAATCGTGGCTGACAAATTGGCACGTACACATTGGCATCTCTTTAGCAGTGGGGCAGCAGGTTGAAAAAAGTGAGAACTGAACCGTTAGTCATTCTTGGGAAGCATCCAAGAAGAGGGAAAAAACTATCACCCAAGTGGAGTAGTGTGCACTAATGAACGTGCACCAACACTGAAAACTGGAAACAACTCTCTTTACTAGTGCTAAAGTTGACAGTGATAGTTTAGTGAAGAGAAAAAAAGGAAAGGAAAGGCAAATCGTCACAATTTAGATCAGCAGACTGCTGCTCCTCACACCGCAAGTCGATATTTCACACTTTTAGGTGACAGGCGGATAAACAAAGTCAGGGTCAAAAAGAAAATAACCAGTCAAATGTCATCTCCCTAAAAACAGCCACGGAAACCTAGATCCAATCAACGACTCGATACCAGAGATAGCGGCCACCGAGGAAGAGGCCCATCAGCAGCATCAGCGTGGCGATGATCACCAGATTGAAGATGAAGCGCTCCAGCGTGGACGTCGACTCGGCCCGGCCGGTGACAAAAGTGGAGACAAAGGGGCTGCTGCCGCCAGGGGGCGTTGGCCCGGCAGGACGGCCCATCAGACTGCTGCCCACCTTGCGGAGGATGCCGCTTAGATTGGTGGAGACGGTGGCGGCACTTGCTGACTTGGCACTTTTCTCCTTCTTCTCTTCCTTCTCATCTTCATCCTCATCCTCGATGAGCTCAATTTTCTGCTGTTGCACATTTTCCTCATCTTTTCCTTCTTCTGTTTCTTCATTGTTATCCTCACTTGTTTCTAAAATAGTTAGTGTTGAGGGCTCTGTTGCTGCTGTTGTTGAGTTTTTAATGCTGGGGGTCGTTTTGAAGCGAACTGACACCTTTCGATGCTGTTGCTGCTTTGGTGGTTCATTGGAAAGGGACGTAGAGGTGCTGACTTGCGGTGGTGGTGGAGTTGACAACTCCTGCAGCTCCATATTTTCCGTCAGTGCCAGCTCAGAATCAGAGCCAATTTTTTCCGGCAAGATTTCCATAATATTGTAAAATTAGGAGCTGATGTTCAGTCGCTGATCACCAGAACTAGCGTGATTGCAAGTGTCAGTCATTGTTGCAAATGCAAGCGCCAACTTTTGAAAAGCACATCGTAGCGCAAGTAACGGCTGTAAGCAAAACTCAATCTACGTGATGTTTTCAAGCTTTTGTTAGCTACTAAAACTGAAGAATGCGGTAAATATTTACAGTTGATTTTTGCTTTTTCCGTCATGATTTCTAAGCAATCAAAAGCATATTTCTGTCATGAAAAAAGCATCATTTTAATCATAAATAAACGTCAAAAAGGTGTCTGTACAAATAAAAAAAATTATAATCATGCGGATGAGGAGAAAAGCTGATCGTATGTGGGTGGCAGGTCCTTCTCCTCACGTTGTCGCTGCACTGCCAACGGATTGAGCGAGTCAAAAGTGGCGCAACTGGTGCGAATACTGTAGGCCACTTGAGATTGTGATGAATTCTGCTGATTTGACGACTTCTGCTGCGCATTCTTCCTCCTCCTCTTTTTTAGCACCTTTCTGCAAGTCAAAAAGAGAGCATACAAACAGCAAATGATGAAGACGATGGAGAGGCAGCCAAGAAAGGCGTAGAAGATGCCCAGAAAGCTGTCCATCTGACGGTACAACTGGCCCCAGGTGCTGCTGCCGCCAAAACTGGGAAAGGGTGGAAAATGGGCGGCCAGGGAGTTTTGAGATTGAAACAGAATAAGGGTTAAAATGCAAGAAAAATAACTTTTCATAGTAATCTTTTTGATATAAATGATTTGACTCTAAAAAAGTGTTCAATTAAAGCACAACTTGGCGTCATTCTCATCAGCTGACAAACTAGTGAGTTAGAATGGTACAACAAAGTGGGCATTTCTCGTTTATTAACACCTGTTCTAGTTTAGACCTAAACACAAACAGTGCTATAAAACAATGTAGATAAACAAGTGGATGACTAATAAAGATGAATGAGTAAGGCTGATGAAACAGGACAAAAGTGGTCAAACCAATTGTAAACCAGCAAAAGTCGTCGTTGTATAAAAGTTATAAAAAGACTTATGATAATAACATAAAGAAGTGAGAAATGCTTTTCACCAATTTTCTTAATGACGTGAACATGGTTTATTGTTTTACAACAATTTCAAAAACTGCAGTTACTGTTGTTAGCCTGTCGACAAGCACGGCTAATAGTACGTTTTAAAGTTTTATTTTGCAAAAAAAATTAAATTATATTTAAAAAACTGTGTTAATTATGGCACAATCACTTAAAATCCTTCTTTGGGTAGATGCCCCAGCCAACCTAGATCAAAACAAAAGAACTAGTTTAACCCATTTGGTCTCATCATTATTTACACTCACATTAGGACAGGCATAGGAGAAGAGCCAACTGACCAGACTGGTGCTGTGCAGTCCTTTGGGCACGTACTGAGCTGGCGCCTGGGTGTCCTCGGGCACGCACTGCAGCTCATCGTTTGGGTTGAAGGCAGACCGAGTGCAGAGGCCACTGAGCAGACCTAGGGAGCCGCCGTGGATCAGGCGTGAAAAAATGGCGCCCGCTCCAGGGCCGCATTCCTTCGTCAGCTCGTCGACAATGCAATCCTCCCAGTCGTTGTAGACGCAGCAGAAGTGACGCCAAAAACGAGGACTACTTTTGTGGCGGTAGAAGGCGTAGTGGACAAACTCCGAGTTACCTTGCAGACGGCGAATACAACGGGAACGATAGGCGGCACCCAGTTTCACCCGGTGAATGATGCACTGCGAGAGAGTGAGCCATTCTGATGAAAAAGAGGCGAGGAAAAGGTATTTGGGCTTAAAAAGAATGGTAAAAACCTTTTTCCCTTTTTACCCTTTCGTATGGCACTGTCATCACAGAATTCGCGCAGTGACTCCTGCAGCGGCTTCAGCAGCAGCCCATCGACGGCGTCCTCGTGAATGGGCGAGGCGCACTTGCGCAGCCACAGACGAGTACAATAAGGGGCAAAGTCGTGAAGGGAACTAGAGTTAAACAAATGTTGTAAGATTTGAAACAATGATTAAAATTCTCTTTTCCATTTGCACTCACAAGCACCACTGCTCAAAGTCGGCCGCAGTGAGAGGAACGCCGGTGCCAATGGGCGTGTGAGTAAAGTTGTGCATCGACTCGAAGAAGCACTCGAGGAAGACGTCCAGCTTGCAGAACTTTATTTTACTTCGTTTTGGTTGCAGTTGATGAGCATCATTTTCTCCAGACAAACTGATGAAAACAAGAGTGCCCACAAGAATGAGTATTAGAAGTGACGATAAAGAAGTACAGTGAATGCGTTTGCTAAAAAGTAAAGACATTTCTAGGCTTTTGGGTGATTTTGCGATTAAGATTGCTGAGCAACTGAGTTGCTGATTTTACTGATTTTTGTTTTTTATATAACTGAAAACAGAACAAATCTACTAAAAATTTTTTAAAACTAGTTTTAAAAGTTTTAAAAGTAGAGAAAATTGTGTTTTGAAGTTGATGAAAAGACGCTATTTTGCAAGCTTTAAAACTGACTAGAAATGCTACTCTACTCACTAAATAGGAAAGTTTTTGCCATTACAATTAAACGTTATTTCATGTAGACATATTTTTCCCGCTCACTTTTTAAAATCCACCCACAATGCGTAATGGAAATGAACTGATTTTTTAAAACTCATCAAATGTTATTTGTAGGAACGCTCAAGGGTGCGTATTAATCTTCTCAAAATCACCTAGTGTGACGCTATTGATCTATTGCACCAGCATTCTTAGTACTTAAAAACCCCAAAACTTCTACAACAACAATTTTAGTGTTCGTTTTTTACTTTATTTTTACTTTGACATAACATCAGCAAAACCAAACACTTTTGTTCCCCTCATCTCTTCAACCTTCAGACAATTCCATAGGCAGCATTCGGACAGGCGTAGGCAAAGTATCGACTGAACAGGCTCAGACTGCGCACTCCCATCGGTTCAAAGTCAGACGGCGATTGATAAATCCCCGGCGGGCACTGATCTCCGGTACTTTCCATCGGGTTGAATCGTTCCATCGGACAGAAACCATCCCAAAGGTACATTCCCAGGTGTTTGATAAAGCGACGAAAAATGGCGCCCGAACTAGGTCCACATTGGTCAGTGAGCATGCCGACGATGCAGTTCTCCCAGGCGTTGTAGGCGCAGCAAGCGCCCCGAAGGTAGCTGGACAAGTGCTGGGCCCAACTTTGGCCGCTTTTGGGGCGATAGTAGTGGGCGGACACCGTCTCAAAGTCACCCTGCAGGCGGCGGACGCAGCGGCTGCGATACTCAGTCGTCAGCTTGACCTGGTAGGTCATGCAATCGACTTGCTGGAGAAAATCTGTTGAAATAATTAAGATTGAATTAAAACCTTTCTGAAAAACATTCTCTTTGTACCTTTTCTGAGGCTGGAATTGCTGCAAATCTCCCGCATAGTCTGCTGCATTGGCTTCAATAGTAAACCGACTACCAGGTCCTCGTGAATGGGCGAGGCGCACTTGCGCAGCCATTGACGACCGCAGTATGGGAAATAGTCGTGGATGTTACTAATGAGAAAAAAAGTTTCATCAACAAAAACAATGTACAACAAAATAAAGAAACTTACAAACACCACTGCTCGTACTCGGTCTCGTTGAGGGGAAAGCCAGTTCCGGTGGGCGTGTGCGAGAACTGAAACAGTGGCTCAAAATAGCAGTCAAGAAAGACGTCCACTTTGCAGTACTTAAGTTTGCTTCGTTTTGCCAATGGAAAACTAACACCAGAACCTTTGATTTCAGCTGTTGACCACAGCCCACTGATAAAAACTATTACAAGCAAAAAAGGATTCATTCTGCTGATGATGTTGTTGAAAAACTTCATTTTGACTTTGATGTCTTTTCAGCATCGGTTTCAGTAAAATATTAGTGATTTTTAAAAATTGCGTCTGTTCTCTTTATTTGAACTAAACGTTGAATGGTACTAAAAAACATCTTTTCAGTCATTGTATCAAAAAGTGTCCTTTTGACAATTTAGAAAACCACACTGAAACCTGGAATATTCCAATCCAATGTACAGTTTGAGCTACTGGAGAGGGGAAGTTATTGCTAATGAAGATGATGATGATGATGATAGTGACGTTGAAGCTAAAAAGTGAAAACTGTAGGCAAAAATTGACCAACGTTTAGTGGAAAAAAGATGAGAAGCACTAAGGGTGATTTACCATTGCCAAGGGCACCTTGCCTTGCCAGTAGGTCACATCGAATCAAACACAGCTGATGTCTTTTAGCCTCAAAACTTCAGTTCACCCAAGTGGCACGATCTAAAGTAAGTTCAAAATTGGCGGGCTTTTTAGCGAGGTCTGCTCTGGCCAATAGCCACCCGCCTCGCAACAGGCTGTTGCCAACGGCGTGTTTCCCGCCAACACGTGACTGCCACAGCCACTGCCTCTGTCTCCTTCCCTTTCTGTGTCTCCAGAGACCAGCTATCTTCCTTGGGGCAGTATAAAAAGGGAATCCACGTGCATTGCTGCAGCCACTTCAACAGCCACACACTTGGATTCCTGTGCCATCTTCTCTGCCCCCTGTTTCCCTGCTCTGTGCTCAGAACAAGCTCTTCTCCAATTTCATTCCCCACGCTTCGATCTTCAATCCAATCGCTTTCTGATCTTCCTGTGATGATGGCTTCGCTGATCTCCAACAACGGGCCCACCGCCTCCTCCGATTCCACCACCAACACTTCAGAGACCTTCCATTGTCTGCTGTCCACCGACGGCAAGCGCTTTCGCATCTCGGAGAAAGCGGTCCGCCTGTCGATTGTTATTCGAGAGCTGCTGGACAATTGCACCTCCGCCGCCACCGCCGGAAATGGTGATGAGCAATTCTACAAGGGCGAATGCGACGGCGATACGCTGGCCCTGGTGGTCAGCTGGCTGGAGCACCACAAGGACGACCAGGCCGGCGGTTTTGTGGAGATGGACGAGAAGTTTGAGGAGACCCAGGCCTGGGACGAGTTTCGCGAAGGCGAGCTGCCCGCATGGGACAACGACTTCTTCAGTCGCATCGATTTGAACACCGGCCTCTGGGAGCTACTGAGAGCGGCCAACTTTCTGGACATCAAGAATCTGCAAGCCTACGCCTCCAAGGTGATCGCCAAACAGGTGGAGGGCAAGAGCGTTGAGGAGATGCGCCAGATTTTTGGCATCAACGCCAATGATGAGCCCTGGGTCAATGAGCAGTAGCATCACCACCACCACCACCACCACCAACTTTGATTAAATTCGCAGCAGCTTCAATCTTCTTTCGCCAAATCATTTTACCATTTCCAAGCTTTGTGTTCATTTTAACTCCAGTAAAAGTGTTTGCTTTTTTGCATTTCTGTGTATCTCTTTCCTCTGTGTTTACCTTTTTCGCTGCCTGCTCAAACACCTGACTTTGAGCTGTTGCGTTTGTTTCCCTAGGTGCCCAGATGACAGCACCGCTGCGGCACTTGCGTGTTTCAATTTTTCCCCTCATCGATTTTCACCTCCCTTTTTTCAGTATTCGAAAAAGATTTAGGAAATTGTTTGCTAATTATCGCAAAATTGATCGAACCTTCATTACTTCATTTGTATAAGATACACTTTAAGATAATTGCGCATAATTAGTTTGACAAAAAAGTTTCCCCTTGGTTAGCGGGGAATAAAAAGTTGAAGAGGAGGCTCTGTGACTTGACTGACTGAGTCAGATACAAATTGCTGCTTTCGCCATACAGTTAACTTTTGATTTGTATTATATCCACACTCAACCCTGCATTGAAACCCAAAACATGTCCACCAGGCAGCAAGTGAAAGGACTTCAGCAGCTGAGCAGCAGAGGAGCGGCCACCAGCGCTGAGGAGCACTTTAGCGAGCACCAGAAAAGGTCCTACACTCTGCCGTCTATCGCGCTTCCCTTTTTGCTGGTCGTTCTAGGGCTGACTTGCCTTGCCGTCCTCTTTCACTTCAATTCACAGTCAGTTGGATCCTTTCTCAGCCTGCCACCTTCATTATCATCATCATCATCAACCCAGCAATCGAATCAGAGCAGAGCAAACCTCGAAACACTCGATCGACTGCTGTACACACTCAAACTGCAAGTGCTTCCAGCCTCCGTTTTGGCCCTAACCATTTTGGAGGTGATCTTCTACCGAGGCTACTACCCGATCACGCGAAACCCACTTTCCGGCTATGAACACCTAGTCTTGAAGCCGGTCCGCACGCTGACTAACACAATCGAACAGATAATCTTCTTCGAGTTGACCATCTTCATCTTTGCAGTGGCTGCTGAGAGGTCGCAGCTCTTTCTGATTCCCTCTGCTGTGTCCGCTTTCACAGTGGGAAGAGTCGCCTTTGCAGTTGGCTATTTAATTCATCCTCGGTACCGAATGCCTGGCTTTGCCTGCGCCTTTCTCTCTACGCTCTTTTTAGCTGGTTATAACTTTTTCAAAGTCGTTTTGGGAGTTGACTTCCTAGCCTTGGTGTTATTTCTGAATTGAAAGTTCAATCAAATTAAAAAGCTAAACTTTTTTTAACTTTATTTTTAACAACAAAAACATTTGAAGCTACTATTTATCATTTACTTGTACTCATTCGCCATCAGCAGCTGCTTACGACGATTCTTGATGAAAATAGTAAAGGAGTAGAAGAGCATCGAGGAGTAGAGTAGAAGTAGCTAAAGTGATTAAAGAGCGTACAATTAATAAATTTTGCAATTTAAAAGGGTAATCCAATTATAATAAGTTGTTACCTCCAGCAACCACTTGTAGCTAATGCGCCCAAAGGCGCCCATGGTGAAGACAAAGACGGGCTTCCGGCTGCAGAGGAGTTCATAGTAGGCGGTCAGTTTAATCTTCTGCTTCACCTGTTGATAACCACCACCAACATTGTTTTCCATTTCAGCCAGTGACCTGTAGAGGAGCCGATGAAGTTGGTACAGCGGCGCGGCCACCGAGGGCAGCAGGAAGAGGAAGGCGGCAAAGAGCAACTGAAAGAGCAGAATCCATAGGACAAAAAGCGTGGGCAGCCAGTCCAGGCGGAGAAAGGTGAGCAGCGAGAGGAAGTAGACGTTGAGGAGGAGGTGGACGACGTAGCCCCAGGCGATCGCCGGCGAGAAGAAGTGGTTCAGGTGCAGCAGGTCGACTAGGACGTGCGAGTGGTCGGCGCGGAAAGCGGTCCAGGCAGTGAGGAGGTGAAAAAGCTGTTTCTGAGGCTGGCGGCCTTTAGAACAGCTACTAAATTTCAGCTTTGCAAACATCACCCGACTAAGTAGGCGACGATTCAGCTCGGCCAGCTGCAACCTGAGAGCGAAGAGGGTGGTGAGAACGGCTTTGGTGAGGAAGAGCGCATCGGTCAGAGCTCGGTGAGCGGTGGCCACCAGAAGAGGCGTCTCCAGAAGGAACAGGAGACACTTCGCGGTGGTGGTGGTGGTGGTGGTAGGGGTAGTAGTAGTGGTGGCAATCGAAAAGGAAAATTCGACTAACGTCTTGCCCAGGATGGCCGCCATAATGGCTGTGGCAACGGGAATGCCCAGAGCTAGTACCAGCTCGCTGTGCCGCTCAAAGAGGGCCACCTTCTGACGGGCGAGTTGAGAGAGGCCGTTGAAATGGCGAAGGCGTACTCTGGCCACAGACAACTCCTGACCGCCGTCTCTTGAGCTGCAAGTGATGCTGAATGCTGAAAACCACTGATTTTGGCAGACGGCTTTGAGGAGAATGGACGTGGCCAGGTCGACCACCTCTTCGGCCAGCAGGTGCAGTGTTTTACTAATGCCTTTATCAGCGCTGCTGTTGAGCAGAACGAGCAGCTCCCAGAGCATGACGGCCACCGCCTTCAGCGGGCGGCGGTAGTGCAGGTGGAGATGGTAGAAGAGGATGGCGCCTACCAGTGGGACCATCGCCAGGCCGACCATGCGGTGAGAGGCGTAGGCGGCCAGGCGACCCATCAGCAGGTCGTAGTCGGTGGTGATCCAGTGGTGGGGGCGGAGGCTGAGCAGCAGCAGTCGGCTGATGAGCAGCAGGAGGTAGGCGGTGTAGAGGAGACTGCCAGCAACGGAGGAAATGCTTCCTTTGCACTCTGATGCCTTGTGTGAAAAAGCTCTCCGGTTGTACCGAGTGGCCAGCTCCGAAGAGGAGGGGTACAGAAGGAGGAGCCTGGCCAAAAGTGATGACACTGCCCAGGCGAAGAAAGTGGTCCAAGTGGTGACCAGTGATGTTAGTTTTGCGGTCTGCTTTTGTAAAATTGGGTTAATCGGTAACTCACTTTTGCCGGTAAACATCTTGAGAAATTTTGTGTCAGGAATAATTTGTGAATTTTAAATTATCAGACAGTTGCTTGTCAAGAAGTGAGAAATTTTATGTAAATTTATTTCCATAAGGTCTTTAAAAATAAAAAATTTTGTTGTAGACAATCAAATAAAGTGGTTCCTTCATTGACTTTTGGTATGTTAATGTTAGCGTTATGGTAACGGTGTATTATTAGGAAAAACTAAATATTTAATAATGGGCCAAAGAATGATTGGTGTTTTCAGTGCATGATACTGTAGAACACGGCAGAATTAACAGAATTTGCAAGAGCGAAGTGTATGGCGTTATACTAAACAAAAAACGCTCAGAATTTCCACTCAACAACAATTGCACAAAATGGTTACTTAGAATGTTAATGGGCAAAACATAATTAGTGCTTTTTGGTGCATGACACTTTAAAATATAGAAGAATTTAGGAGAATACGTAAAGTTTCGCGTCAGACTAAAAAAACGAACGAAATTTCAACTCAAGGACAAATTTGAAAAACGGCTTCTTAGAATTTTAAAGTAGAAAAATTTAACCGCACTTTTTAGTCTAAAGTCTATGATAAATGGATGAAAACTATTTTTGATAATTTAATTTTAAATGCACATTTTTTAACTGACAAAAATAAAAAAATAGCTCACGACAGCAAAGAAAAGCAGTTTGAGTTAAAATAGGGTTTTGAAAACCGTTTTTAAAAAACGTAAACACAGCTGACAACTGTTGACGGATTTTTACTTTGTTTTAAAACGTCTTTTATCTTTCTGATTCTGTTACAACAACAACTATTCCTATTCTTTTTCAAAATGGAGGAGAAGCAGGAAGAGGTGTTGGACTTGTCCTTGTCACCAATCAGTGAAAATAGCAACACTGCCGCACGAGATCTTCACCCCTTGGAAGGTCTCTTCAAGCGACACATCTCCGAGCAGAAGTGGCCCTGCAGCCGGTGCAACCAGGACTTTGCCCAGTATCGAGACCTGTACCTGCACATGGAGGCAGATGAACACGTCATCGTAGAGCCACCAGCAGAGCTGAAGCCACTCTACGAGAAGATGAAGAAGGGTGGCTCAAAGGGCAGTTGGTATCGCTTTATGAACCCGAAACAGCAGCAAAAACGCAGTAACAGTGATCTCAATGATGACGCCGATCGTACTAGTCCTCCTCCTTCTCCTTCGAATTCACTTTCACAAAAGAAAAAAGAGGCTTCAGACGTAGCTGCTGATGCTGCCCATTTTTCTATTGCACCGATTTTGACCTCTAAAAATCTGGTAGCCAGCTTTGTCACCGTCTCCCTGGACTGCTACTTCTGTGAGGAGATGCTCGATTCACTTGAAGAGCTGCGTGCTCATCTGCTGGAGAAACACGGCCATAAGAATGCGCTTTGTTTTGTCGAGGGCTGCTATGCCTCTTTTGACGAATGGTAAGTCTTTGTCGGGATGGTGTTGAAGTATCCCTCTAATTCTATCTATTTTCTCAGGGATGATCATAAGAAGCACGTCGCTGAGCGTCACGTCGAGGCAGACTTTTGCTGTTCAAAGTGCAGAACACAGATAAAATTTAAGAATTACAACGCCCTGAATGGCCACCTCTACAAGGAGCACCACACCGGCATCTTTCGCTGTCCGCTGGCGCCCGATCATTGCTCGTTTGATGATCAGATGCTTCGCGCGCCGGTCAGCGGACACTTTCAAAGAACTCACAAGAAGTAAAGTTTGCTGTGCGTTTTTTCCTAAAATATTACTGTCGAACAACCAGACCCAGTTCTTCTCATGATATAACCAAGTTTTAATTTATGTTTTTATGTGGGGCCAAATTTTTATTGATTTATTGAAAAGTGCGTCCAGTGCTCACAAACTCTCACCAACAGTTTGAGCTTGGGCAACAAAGATTAAAAAGAATTGAAATCACAAAAGAAAGTAGAAAGAAAGAAACTCATCAAAGCCTTCCTCTTCCCAAAGTTTCATTCCATCACCGAAGTCTCCCTCCTCTAATTAGGACCGGGGGTAGCCATGTAGGTCTTGCTATCGAAGCGGACCTTGGCGTCAGTTCCCTTACGCTTCATCGTCACCGAGCACTTCCACTGGCTGCTGCTGACCATGGACATGGAGTCGCTGCTGTTGGGGATCATCACCACCTTCATCGGCGACTGGGTGCGGCTGTTGACGCCGTCCGCGGGCCAGACGTTCATGCCATCGAGCAGCCTCACCGTGTGGAAGACCATGTTGGTGCCGTTCTCTGCAGAAGAGGAGATGGAAAATGTGGTAAGGTAAGTGTCAACAGAAAGCATTTCATTCCAAAACTTCATTATGCTTCAACTTACGTCTGAACTCGGCCACCACGGGGAAGCGGTCGCCGCCGCTCATTGACATGACCTCATTGTGGAAGGCGACGGTCAGCTCCCAGTCGCTGTCGCTGGTGGACTGCGGCTTGTGGATGGTGTAGTCGCATTGGGCCTGGTAGGGCTCGCCCATGCGCACCTGGTCAGAATTTCCAGTCATGTTTGCGGTGCCAGAGGGCACGTCCGTTTGGGCCGAGGCGAATGAGCCAAAGACGGCCAGGGCAAAGAGGAGCGAGTAGAGTCGGCAGTTCATGTTTGGATGGTTTTGGGTTGATTGATTTTTTTGTTCTAAAAAACAAAACTGTACTGGACTGAAAGGATGACTTTTGTTGGGCACTGCTGAAGGGTTTATATACTGGTTTAGCAAATAAAGCAGTTTAGTTTGATCACTATTTGATTCAGCAGTTAGCAGGATACCTGTTACACCTGTCAATCACCGGTACGAAGCTGTCTGTTGGGTAGAATGTGGAGAGACGAGGGTTATCGTTTCCGTCGGTGCAACACAGGTGGTGGTGGCGGCGAAGCTGTGTCTGTTACTAATGGGTCGATTAGTTGCTATCGCCCTTTTTTCAGGCACAACTTTCAAGTGCACCAAGCGATTATTTTTTTGTTTTTCCAAGGGCGAAGTAGAAACATTTGTTTGTGTGGGGCGGCGTTTCTCGTTGTGAAAAATATTTTTGTATTTAGCTGAAAATTGTAAATAACTTTTTGATAATTCGCACTGAGTTTTTTTAATTTTAGTCTATTTGGTTTTTTGTATCATTTTCTTTTTCTGTTACCTTGTAGCGGACCTTGCGCACTACAGCCTCAAAGTTATTACAGAAAAGTAAAAAGCAAAATGCGCTTTCTGAGAATGCAACTTTTCTTTTTGTATTCAATAGAAATTGATTTTGTCAGAAGACAGATATTCACAAGACAAATATTACTCTCATTTTAAAACCAAATCATGTCAGATTAACTTTTTGACAAAAAATGTTAAACAAAATTATTTAAAATTGGGCCCAAAATTTTATTGATTCATTGCGTTTTTAAAATTCAAAATAGCTAGTTACAGTAACAAGTGTCTTCAAACCAGCACATCAAGTTGATGCTTAGCTGTGAGCAACAGTTATTTTCCTGATAGTTTAACTTAAAACTTAAACGTTCTTCGAAATGCAAAACGGTATTGTCATGGTGCGTAACTTGCTGTCGTCATCGACGTGCTCTCAGCTTCCTCAGCAGTGAGCACTTCCACAGGCTGAAATGTTTCGTTTCCTATAATGTTAGCGCAGCTTCAATTAAAGGGTTCTGGGTTCTCCTTGTCTTCGGATCGTTTCATGGTAACGCCCTCAAGAGACTTCACAGTGTGGAAGGCCATGTTGTTACCAGAGCCCTCTCCTGAAAATAGAAAAAGAAAAAACAAAGATATAATTTGTTTTCAAATACCCGTCTTTGTTCACTTACGTCTAAACTCGGCGACAATGGGCCACTGGTCGGTGGAGTTGCAGGCCATCGTGTTCATCTTGTGAAAGGACACCGTCACCTGCCAGTCCTCCTCATTGGGGTGCTCCTCAGACATGAGGTAGTTGTACCGGCAGGCGAGCTCTTCGATGTTCTGCTCCACACTGCTGAAGTGTGTGTGGGCGAGGTGGGCGAGACGCTTTGGAGGGCCGTTGTTGGATGGAGCGGCTGTTGCCAGGCCGATGCAAAGCAGAAGGAGAGAGGAAAATAGTTGAAAGAAGTTCATGGTTGGTCTTTTTGGGGTGTTGGTTTTTTGTCTGTTTCTATTTAGATGAGACTTGAACTCAAAAGAAAGGATGTTTTTGCTGAAAGACTTGCCGGCGTTTATATACTGAATTTCTCTGAGACTGTTGCCATTGTCTTCCGTTGGTTTCAATTCGGCCAAACAAGTGCATCCATTCATGTTTGCCACTGTTATCAACAGCCGCCCTATCGTTCACTGGCTTAAAGTTGAAACTTTGAACATAAGTTAGAGCAAAAGAACGGTGTTTCTCTGCTTTCCGTCTGCACAGGTGGTGTACTTTTTATTTATTTTTTTATTTATTGAAAGCTTTTTATTGTTTGTTATCTTTTCTAGAACAACATACAGCTAAGTAAAACCACATTTTTAAAATTGATTTCAATGTACATTAGCATCTGGTTAGACTACTGGGAAATACTTCAGTAGCTTTAGTCATTAGAAAACTGTACATTTTTAAATCTAGAAAATTGGTTAACTTTGCAAACTTATTGCGTTTAGGTATCTTTTTGTTCACCGTCTGATTTTTTCAACAAACTAACAAAGCAAACTAACCCGCAGGGTAATCAGTTACATTTTAAAGTCTTGTTTATTGGCATATCTAAAAATAATTTGCGTTAAGAGGAGAAGAAGAGCATGTAGAAGCAGTATTAGGCACCTCTTCCTCAGCAATCAATCTGACAATCGCCTTACCCTCACCACAGAAATGGCAGCAGCATCAACTCAAACCTGTCTGTCTTTTCTTTATCAGGCAGACACACATCTTCGCCGAGTAAAGGAGAAAGTAATTTACTGCTCAATAAGGGAGAGACATTGAAGGATCAACCACCAACGACGATTGAACGAATCTTCAACGGCGGCGATGACGAAGAAGAAGAAAAAGAAAGTAGAAAAGGACAGGTATTACTTGACAGAATGCACAAACTCGCTGCCTGACGTGCTGACGGTACCTACCCTTCCCTTTCCTTTCCTTCCCTTCTTCTCAGTAAGAGGCCTTTTAGGTGATTGGCACTGAATTCATCCCCACTTGCTATCACCGTCATCGACATCACCAATTCACCCATCAACAGCATCTTCTACAAAGGGACAACCCAGCAGAAGCATCATCAGCATCAGCATCATCAGCATCAGTAGCACCAAAACTACCGCATAACATGTAAATGATCGTGCTCAAAATTTGAGTGCTTCTGTCTGCCTGTTTGTCTGTTGCTCTAACCAACAATTGATGCGGGGAATCTTTTGCATCAGCAGCCTTCAGCTTAGCGGCCAGCTTTCAACTTTTCTTTCTTTATTTTAAGTTTTAAGAAAGTCCTTTCTGATGAAAGCACTCCACTGTTTTTGCTCCCCTTCATCACTCACTCAACTCCGTATTCATGCTCATGCTCATCCTTGTCAGCTGACTGGTAGCAATAGAAAGTAGTGATGGCGATGACCAGTCGACGATCTTGATTTACCAGCCAACCAACAATCTTGTTTTAGCACTCCCGAGTGTTCGAGTTAGCTACTGCGTCAACTCCGCGCAACTGCGATGCTTATTTAAGAGCATCGCTGACGATCAAAGGAAGTTTTTTTGTCGGGTTGAAGTGAGGAGAAAAGGTGCTGAAAAAAAGTAATTGATGGTGAAATTTAGATGATGGCGTTCTTACAAATGAAGAAAACTGCACTGCTGGTCATCCTTCTCCTCGGTTTGGTGCTCTTCAACCTGTGTGCATCAACTGTTTCAGCAGCACAACCTGATGCTGAAAATGGCGAAGATGAAATGGGCGAGAATGAGCCGGTCACTTCCGCTTCCACCACCGCTGATGCTGCTGCCTTTTCCTCCACCGAACTCAATTTAGAAATGTCATCTGTTGCGAGTCCAAACTCCGATCATCAAAGCAGCACCTCTACTGCAGCCAGCTCAACCGTCGATCTATCTCCTGATGAATCAGTGGAAAAAGAGACTAAAACTAAAGAAGACGAAGAGTACGAAGAGGACGAGGAGGGCGACTACGACGACCAGGACAGCGGCCCCATTCTTCTCTCGCAGTTTGTCCGCCGTTTTGACACCAGCGCCTTTGTGCCTGCCGACTACGAGGCAATGACCGCAGAACTGGAAAAAGCTTCATCTATTGCTGCCGAGACCGGCCAGTCACTGTCCTCCATTCTGTCCGCCAAATACCGCCACATAAACGACACCTTGGCGGTGATCAATCGGGCGCAGGCTTTCGGTGAACGGCTGCTCGCCGGCAGCAAGGACTTGAAGGACACGGCGCTGTACATTAGCTCGCTGCTCAGCGACCGCATGGTCGAGGCAAAGCTCAGTGCGCAGTGTACGGCAGATATTGCCAACATTGGCCGAGCTCTGCAGGAGCGAAAACTGTGGGCCGCAAAGTGTAAGTCCATTTTTATATCTTTTTTCTCTTCTATTCATCACCTTTTTTTCCATCCTTCTATTCATCACCTTTTTTTCCATCTCTTCAGTCATCGACGCTTGGGGACACCTCCCCTCGGGCATGATCGCCGGCCACTTTAGCAGCCTGGGCGAGTACGAGATGTGCGTCAGCATCCGCAGCCACCTGCTGGACGCCCCTGGTGAATCAGCGGGTCGGCGAATCTACGGAAATACTGTCCCGTACAGATGCGCCTGATCACCCCCTCGATGAAGGACTACAGCCCCTCTTTGAGGCAGCTCTCGATGCCCATCCGGCGATGGTCACCGTCCGCGAGGCGGCCTTCTCCATGGACCCGCAGGAGCTGCAGGAGATGCTGCCGCCGAACATCAAGGGCGTCGATGCGCGTCACTTTCAGGACTTTAAACTGGCCCAGTCGCTGTCGGAGGGCTACGAGGTGATGCGAGGGGCGGCCGGCTTGTACGGCGTCTGCCTGCCCTCCTCTTGCAGTGCAGAGGACCTCGAGCGGCTGTTTAACTTTAGTAAGAAAAATGAGGGGAGAGGAGCTTAAGGAGCTTCTGTGTTTAGGGATTTTTTTCTTCCTTTTTGCTGATCATATCTTTAACACTCATATATCACCTTTTTTTCCACAACCTCAGTCGCCTACCCGCTGACAGGCATTCCCCTGCAGGTGAAGGAGAAGTACTGCGCGGCGCACCCGGAGGCGGCGGAGCCGGTGAAGCTGGACCGGTTCCAGCGGGTGGCGGTGTAAGTGCTTTTTCTAATAAACGGTGGTCATAATGACTCTCTTTTTATCACCAACTTTTCAACAGAATCGTCTTTGCCGTCGCTGGAACGCTGGTCATCACCTGTACGGCCATTCACACCCTCCTCCTGCTGGCCAGTAAGCTTCAACAACATCAAAAAGCTACAAAATTACAAGTTGAAGAGGTGAACGGCAATGCTAGTAGTGGTCAGTTTGAAGGCGATCAGGTGACGGTGACCAACGGTGGGGGCATCAACAACAACACCATCAGTATCAACATTGGAGGCAGCAGCGAGAAAAAGCCCCTTCAAAAATTACCATCAGCTAAAAAAGCCGAGCCCAGCGAGTGCACCAAAGTGGCCCGTCAGCTGTTGTTCAGTTTCAGCGCCATCGCCAACTCCGAGTCGCTGTTCAGCTTCAACAATCGCCATGCAGTGCTGGACACGTTACGCTTCTCCATGACTGTGATCATCTTTGCCGTACAGGCTTTTGGCTTTACGGCGGGCATGTCAGTGCAGACGCTGCGCAGCATGCTTTACTCGGCACCGGTGGGCATGGGCGGCGGCCTGCGGTACTGGTGGCTCAGATGTCCGGGCCTATGGAATGACGGCTTTGTTTTTACCTTGTAAATAATATGATTATCTTTCTGTTTTTCTATTGTAACACTTTTTTTTGTTTCAAAAGCGGCGTCACCCTGGTCTTTCAGCAGTTCAACCGCCTCTCCAAGGCGGGCGCCACCTTCAACTACCTCGCCTACCTCTTGCGGCGGTGGTTCCGCCTCTCCATCAGCGTACTGGGCATCCTCATGGCGATGTACCTTTTCCCATTGGCCGGAGATGGGCCCTACTGGCACAATGTGGACAATCAGTTGGTGGACGCCTGTCGCGAGCCGGCCATCATCCGTTCCCTCTTTGGCTACTACAGCAACTGGAATGTCCTTTTGCGGGACTACCAAGTGGGCGCCTACTTTCCCATTGTAAGTCAACTGGAAACTTTTCAAAGCATGTTTTAACTTGTCAATTTGTATTAACAGTGCAGCTTCCCCACCTGGTTCCTCAGCATGTCCACGCAGCTGTACCTCGTTGCACCCATTTTCTTTCTCTCCCTGTACTTTTACCCCGCCTGCGGCGTCACCTTCACTGTCGTCGTTTTGCTTCTGAGTCCGCTGAGCACCCTGCTGCCTCGCCTGTCAAGTGGCGCCGTCAGTTACGTCGAGCTGACGCAGTTCACCTCGGTCCGCGACATGTACGCCACCATTCAACACTACCACATGAACCCAGCGCTGTACGTCACCTCCTTGATGATTGGAATGCTCACCGGGTATCTGATCAAGACGCAGCCAAAGATGAGGATTCCCGGGGGGTACATTGGGGAGCGCATTCTTTGGCTGGCCAGCTTCATCGGCGCAGTGGCCATCTTTGTGTGGTTTGACAGCTTTTTCGGTGATTATCGCGTAGCGAACAGCGGGACAGAGGCGATGGCCTGGTGGATTGTCTCCAAGTTTGTTTTTCCCGGTTTCCTTGGCGTCACCTGCTACCTTTGCTGCACCGGGCGCGGTGGAACTATCAATCGCATTTTGACTATTAGGGCAATTCAGCCGATCGCCAAGTTGAGCTTCGGAATTTACCTTCTCCGGTCGTTGACCATATACTATCGAATTGGCACTGTCAGGCACACGTACCCATTCTACTACTGGCAGGCGGTAAATATAATTTTGTTATTGAAGGATTAACTTTTTTTGTTACACTAACTTTTATTGTTTAATTTCCCTCAGTGGCAAAACATCTTCTTTGACTACTTTGCCGCCGCGGTGCTCAGCTACTTTATGCACATCTTCTTCGACGGGCCTGCGATGGGACTGATTCGCCTCTTTGAGACCGTTCAACTGGATCGACTGCTTGGCAGCAGCAGGGGACCTGTTGCAGCAGCTCCTCCTGTCTCTTCCTCTAAAGTTCGAGTTTCTAGTCAGGAGAGGGAATCGTCGGGAGGTAAATCAGTGGAAGGTCTTCGAAAGGTCATTCAGCATTCAGTTTCAGCATCACCACCACCACCACCAACAGCGCACCAGCAAGCATTGCCGTCGTCAGCCCCTTCACCCCCACCCTCGATCGCCTCTCTAAAGAAGAGAGGATGAAATGAGATGCAGTACAAATGTACGATAGTATATGATATGATGCAAATGCTAGCACAACTGTATCTCTAATCTCTGCTCTGTACATTCATTCCCCACTACTTTCACTACTTTTTTTGTTGGTTGTTGTACCTCTGTACATAGTACATACATTCTTTAGTAAAAAAAGTTTTTCCTGGGTTAGAGAAGAAGGCAGAAAGGGGAAAAGGAAGTACCCTAGTACAGCAAAACTACAATGGCAGAAAGTGGTGCTCTTTCTTTGTGCTGATTGGCGATGAATGATAAGCACCCACTGCCATTGCCAGTGCATGGCGTAAATGCATGGCGTGATTAATTACCACGGTCGAGTAGTGGTATTAGCAGAAATTACTGTGGTGTCATCGCCATCATCACTAACACATTATTAGCATTTGAAGGAAAAAAGAAAAAGAAAGTAACCACTGAGGATTGTCACCTCTCCTATCATCATCATTACCACTACTACGTAATGAAGTATAACATAGAAGACCTCCTGACCAAGAGCGCTACTCAGTAATGGAGTATTACCTAAAGACACATAGGCAAAAAGACAACAACAGCAGAAAAGGAGCGAAAATCACGCCACAGATACTGATGTGTGTGCAGTGGCTAAACAACCAACACACGACACACACAGCACACGAGTGCAAAAGTATTAGCATTCAGCACAAATGACACTTTCATCCAAGAGACCACCACGCGTCGCAGCTCAACATATAAGCAGTTTTGCCGATGCTGAAGTTTTCGATTGTCGCCTAGTGATCAGGGAATCATCTTTTGTCAGCTAGCTAAAATCACCAAAAAATGTCTTCTCAATCGCAAAGCATCACTAGTTTTGTGCAGTACTGGACGGAGACGTACTGGGACCAGAGGGGTGACCCTCGCATCAAGCACCTCCCGCTGATGTTCTCACTGCGGCCCCTGCTCTCCATTCTACTTGTCTACGCACTCTTTGTGAAGGTGATTGGGCCCCTGGTGATGCGAAAACGGGAACCCTTTTCACTGAAGCCTATCCTCATCACCTACAACCTGGTCATGTCCCTTTTGAACGGGTACTTCTTCTTCCGTTTTCTCTCCCTCTACGACTTTGGACTGGGCGTTCTCAATGTCCGGCAACCGCCCTTTTCACCCCTTTCCATTTTTGGTTCTGGTGGTGGGGGGAAAATTGACAATCTAGTGGCAACTCGAATTGAGGTGGCCTACATCTACGAACTCTCCAAGATTGTCGACCTTCTTGACACTGTTTTCTTTGTGCTGCGGAAGAAGCAGTCGCAAGTGACGTGGCTCCACTTTTATCATCACTTTAGGTGAATTTGAGAATGTTTTATATGCATCAAAATAAAAAATAATTTTGTTTTTTTAGCGTCCCAATCATTGGCTGGCTGTATATCCGCCTTTCCGGGGACAATGTTGTTCTCGTGCAGTTTGCCCTCTTCAACTCCATCATTCACTTTATAATGTAAGATTTATGCTTTTTTTGTTACAGTAAACTTTAACAAATTCATTGATTTTTTTTATTTCAGGTACGCCTACTACGGCCTGGCAGCGATCGGCCCTAAAATGCAGCCCTACCTTTGGTGGAAACGGTACATCACACAGATTCAGATTGTTCAGTTTCTCATCATGTTCGCATACACCGCCTACTTTGCCCTCTACCAGAGCGGCTATCACGTCGTCTACACTGTGAACCAGTTCATTCAAAGCTCACTCTACACCTACCTCTTTACCCGATTCTACTTTGTCACTACAAAAAGGAGGGAGAAGATGGTGGCAAAAAAGGTGATAAGAAAAGAAATTGAAAATGAAAAAGTTCAGTGATTGACTCTATTTGATGAAACCCATTGTTGCCACTTTTTATTTTTTGTACGCGAGCACTCATTTTTGTGATATTTTTTAGTTAGCTAGTTCAGCACTTTTTTCTTAGGCAGAAAAGTTGTTTTCGGTACAGCTGTCTAATTTTTGCTCAAAAAAAGCTAAACAAAAAACTCTTCAGCAAAAGAAAAAGTGAAAGCAAATAAATAAATACACTACTCGTTTTCAATGCAATGCACAAAATACAGATGGTTTTTCTCAACCCACTTGAAGGAGTTTAACAAGAGGAGTACACGCAGTTTTGAGAGATAATTGACGTCAAAAACAATATTGTCTTTCTTTCACTAAAAAGTGGGCTCAGCCACTCTCAATGAACATCTTTCTATTTTTAGTTTTTAGTTTTTTATTTACTATTGATTTTGTAGTCCTGCGTAGTATTTTGCACCCGTAATCAGATGAAGTAATCTTCATCTAAAGTTGAAGTGCTGCTGCTGCTGTTTGATCGCCGGTAAACTATGAAAATGCTGTACAACAGCAGAAAAGTACAGCGTTAGTAGTAATTTTCAAGTGCAAGATTTAGCTGTAATGCTCTAGGCTGCTGCTTCTGCCTATGTTGCTATACAAACTGTGTTTTGGCTGTGTTGAAGATAAAAAAGGTACAGCAACAACAGCAGCAGGGACTGTGTTTAAAATCGTTTAGTGTCTACTTGAGAGAACGTACGAAAAGAGGAAGACTTTACAGAGAAAATAGAGAAAGAAAAACATGTCTAGATAAAATATGTGAGAATATTTTTTTGAGCACTTGAATTTTAATCCTTTTGTTTTGCCAGCCAAGCAACAAAAGTTTGAGAGTTCAAGTGAGAATAAGCATTTGCATGAGTAAAGTCACCGCCGGTGATGTTGATGATGATTAGATAGACAAATAGAAAATAAAACAAAAACAGATAAATTGTTTAACTGAAAAATTGATTAAATTGAAAGACAAATTAATTGATTGGGTTATTCTGTTGCTGTTTTTTCTTCTTTTAATCTTACCTGCCCTTCTGCAAGAATATGTTCATTGAGGTAAAATCCACTTGAATCCCTCTTGAAAACTCTATTCTTTTTTGCCGCCTCGTTAAGGTCATTAAGATCAGCGGTCGCCTTGCTAATTTAGCTAACAACAGCTAAAGTCTTGCTGCCCAAATACTTTGGAAAACACTGCAAAGTTGCCGCCGTTTGCTGTAAAAACCAAGGGCAGTTAGTGCTGCTGAAAATGAGAAAACAAGTGTTTCACGAGGCAAGATTATTGCTCTTTTCCCCTCCATTCAGCAGTGTGTGCTATCAGCCTGTTGTAGAACAGTGACAGTGAAAGTGATCACTGAAAAGAGAAAGAGAAAGAGAACGTTTGGTAATGAAGACACGCTAAAACACACAAAAAGAAGGGCTGACAGACGACGGCTGCTGCTGCTGCTGCTGCTGACTTCTACTGTCGTCTCTTTCTCTATTTACCTTACAGGCGTCGAAAGTTGCTGCAGGAGCAGCCGCAGCATCGGCCGCATCAACCGCCGTCTTCGTAATTATCGACAGCGGTTGCCACCTGTGTGACGTAAGACGATGCAAACTCGGTGATTCTGCTGGCCTTTCCTTCTTCTGCTTTCCTTCCTTCTTCCTGAGAAAGCAAAGTGACAGTGAGAATGAACGACAATCAACAGGTACAGGAGATGCAAGAGAGGGTAATGGGTAATGGGCAATGAGCAGTGATGATGAGAGATGCGATGAGAAAAAAGCAGGCTACCCCGCGACGCTGATAAGCGTCGGGCAACTCTCTTCTTCTTTTCCCTGCTGTTCGTCTGTCGTCCCATACACATGTCAGTACTTCGGCGGAACGACAAAAAAAGTGCACATTGGTGGTGGTAATGGTCACTTCACTTCACCTTCTTACTTCAAAAGTGCTTGAAGTGGAGTTGAGTGAAGTCTGTCCGCCGAAGTGTGTTTATATAAAATCTCCTTCTCGCTGATGGTCAGGGTGTAGTGTACCTTCTTCAGTTTCTGCTGTTGCGGTAACATCAACACTTTCAACAAACGACGACAACGACGACGTCGTTTGCAAATCTTGTCGTCAGACAAGTTCAAACCAACACAAACTGCTAACCGGACAGCAAGCCTGGTAGCCTTCAAGTGATACCCATTTTTGGAGACAGCTGCAGCAGATCACCGAACAGTAGCAGCAAACGAAAAAGAAAAAGAAGAAGGTGCTGAAACAGTGTTTCTACCACACAGCCACAAGTTTACTTTTCGCAAGTCTCCTCGAAAAGAGCAGTAAAAAGCAGTGAACAGCAGCCAAAGGGACAGTGCTCACTTTCGCTTTCACCACCGCCACCACCACAGAAATCACCACCAAATTCACCACAATGGCCACCGCAACTGCGACAGCAGCAGCAGTCAACAGCAGCTCAACTGCAGCAAATGCAATGCTAAACGCCCAGTCAGTGTCACAAACCGGAAGTACTGACTCTACCTTCTCCTACCTCCTCACCGGGTACTGGGCCGAACATGGCGATCCCCGGGTCGGGCCCCTCACCGGCATGTCCTCCATTGGACCGCTGCTGACGTTGCTCGCCACCTACGCCGTTTTTGTCCTGTTGATAGGACCTCGTCTGATGCGAAACCGAAAACCGTATAGCCTCAAATCGGTCCTTCTCGGCTACAACTTGACCATGTCCCTCTGGAACGCCTACTTCTTCTACCGGGTCATTTTCGTCGACTACAACTACGGACTGGACATGTTCAACGTCGTTTGGCCCAGCTTTGAAGAGCGAACGCCGTTGGAGATGTCGAAAATCCACCTCGGCCATATATACCTCTTCTCAAAGCTGGTCGACCTGCTGGACACCATTTTCTTTGTGCTGCGGAAGAAGCAGTCTCAGGTGACGCCCCTTCACTTTTTTCACCACATCAGCGTGCCCTTCTTCGGTTGGGTGCACTTCCGCCTTTGTGGAACCAACTCGGTGGTAATTCCCTTTGGGCTGATGAACACCTTTATTCATACGGTAAGTACTTTTTAGATGTTTTTTAGCGGAATTTACTCATAATTTTTGAATATTTTCTCCAGATCATGTACGCCTACTACGGCCTAGCGGCATTTGGCCCCCACATGCAAAAGTACTTGTGGTGGAAACGGTACATCACCCAAATTCAGATTGCCCAGTTTGTCCTCCTCTTCAGCTACGGAGTCTTCTTTTCAGTGTTTCAGCAAGGCTATGCGCCCTTCTTCACCTACAACACGCTCATTCAGTCGGTCATTTACATGGTCCTTTTTAGTCAGTTCTACTATAGAACGTACAAAGCCGCACAGAAGAAGGCACAAATGACAAAAGACAATGAAGTTTTGAGTAATGGGAATGACAGCAACAACAACAACAGCCACAGCAACGGCCTCTCAGCTATTAAAGAAAAACCCAAAGATCAGTAGATAACCAATTTTTAATCGGCAGGATTTTTCAATTATCACAGTATATTTGTACAAAGAACTTTACCCTTTTACTTTTTTATAAAATAAACTTATTACTATATCATAATCACTGTAAAAATGTGTCAGAGCTTCTAATCAATAATTTTTTAAATGTTTGTTATTTAATTTTGAAGTTTATCGGATTTTAGAGGTTTTTAAAAATAAGTTTTTTTGTTGTTTTTCTAAAATTTCAGTACCTAAAAAATTGGATTTTTTATTCAATGATTTGAGGATAAACCCAAAAATTATTTTTAAATACCAAAATTAGTATTTGAAAAATTCCTAAGCTCTCACATCACTAAAAAGAATAAAAGTTTCTGCTAAAAAATTTAAATAAAAGAAGAGGGATTAATTTTTGCAAATGATTACACTTCCATTATTATTATTACATTTGCTAACAAGAATAGAGATTAAAAGGGCGGAGTTTACTGCTCATTTTCTTCAGAAGTAGTAAAAGAAGGGGCCATCAACACTTGAAATTAAAAATGTTGCTGCTGCTGCTGTTACCTGTTGTTTCACCAATCTCTATACTCTACAGCTTTTTGCAAATGGCGTATTTTCCTGCCGTTGAAATGCTGCATCCGCAGCAACAACCGCATCAAAGATAAGAGATGACGATTAAGGACGGCCACTGAATGGACGCACAAAACTTAGAAATTTTCTTCAAGTGCCAGCCTCATGACGCATTCAGTGCCCGGTGTTTCACTCAAACAGCCACTCATCCACTGACCACTCTGAGCTTCTTCAAAATCAAAAAGGGTGTCCACCGCCACTTACTGACACTGACATTGAAAAAATGAGAAAGAGAGAGATTAAAACACGGAAAAACACTGTACAACAATGTGTATAAATAAAAAGCTAACAGAGACTAATTTTTTTGCCGTTGTGCTTTTTGCATCGCTGCACAGCCAAAAAACATAAACTCCATTTTTTACACCATTTACACATTTCTTCTACCAAAAAAATGCTCAACTCATCCAGTCTACTTCCCGACTCGGTGGACTACTGGCTCCACCGGCACTGGGCCATCCATGGCGACCCTCGCATTGCCGACCTTCCGCTGGTGCACACTGCCACTCCGATGCTGGTCACCCTCCTCTCCTACGCCGCCTTTGTCCTCTACCTGGGCCCCAAGTGGATGGAAGGCCGAAAACCGTATCAGCTGAAAGGTGTTCTCCTCTTCTACAACACCTTTATGGTTCTGGTGAACGCCCTTTTCTTTTACTTTCTAATCGAGGACCCTGGACATACACTTCATCGCCTGCTTGACACCAAGTTCCCCGATTTCAACACCATTAAAACCTCTGAAATAAGTGATAAAGAGCGAGTCACCATTCTCAAGTGCTACTTTTACCTGCTGAGCAAGGTCGTCGACCTGCTGGACACGGTTTTCTTCGTCCTCCGAAAGAAGCAGTCCCAGGTGACGGCCCTGCACGTGTACCACCACTTCAGCGTGCCCTTCTTCGGCTTCATCTACCTCCGTCTGAATGCCATCTGTCACGTGCTGGTCCCCTTTGCCTTCATGAACACCTTCATTCACGTGCTGATGTAAGTGTTTTAGGAATGGTTCTAGAGAAACTGTGTTTCAAGTAATTCAAATCCTCTTCTCTTCTCTTCACAGGTACTCCTACTACGCACTGGCCGCCCTCGGCCCCCATATGGCGCCCTACCTGTGGTGGAAACGGTACCTCACCCAGCTGCAGATAGTTCAGTTTGCCGTGCTCTTCCTCCATGGGCTCTTCTTCCTGCTTCGCCAGGAAGGCTACGCGCCCTTCTTCGTCGCCAACTACCTCCTTCAGGTGAGCATCTACCTGGTGCTATTCACGCAGTTCTACCTGAGGTCGTACAAACTAGACAAGGCAAAACAACAACAAGAAGGAAAAGGAAAGAGTGGCCAAGTGGTCAGCAATGGAAATGTAGGCGTTCCAGAAGTTGAGAAGAAGAAGGAACAATAGACTTTTTTATTAGATTTCTTTATTTTTATTATTATTTTTTTGTAACAATGAAACAGTCTCAAAATTACCTGTTTTTCATCGTTGACCATTGGGGGTTATGGTAGGTTGAGTACAGTTCACAGTGTGCTGTACTGTGTTCGATCATTCGATTCATTCATTCAATCAAAAGATTGTGTTGTGAGTGGCGTCTTTGTTTGCAGAAGGTAAGGGAGAGGCAGACTGACTATTTCGGGTTTGGCGGCGGAGTGACAACTAAGAAGGTCATTTTGAAGGCGAGGGCACTTTGGCTCGGGTGCCCTCACCTTCAAACTGACAGAGCACACACGCACAGTCTCGCACAGACAAAGAGAGAGGGAAAGAAAGATATCAGAGTATAGTCAGCAAAAAAGGATCAGTTGGCTCGTGGCGTGGTGTTTGTGTCGTTGTTGCTCGGTGTGCTTACACGCGCGCACACACTCAGTGCGAAGGCTCAAAAGAATTGCAGCGGAAGAGGATGAGGATGTTTGTGTGTGTGTGTGTTTAGGAGAAGGAGGATGATGAAAAGGAAGATTGCGAACAAAATGGGCAGAACTGTGTTGTCGTCTACCGTAAAACACTTGGTAACAGTGGCTGGTTGTTGCTTCAAGACAAGTCCAGACAAGTCGTGGTAGAAGTAGAAGAAGAAAGTAGTAGTGGGGGTGTTGGTGTTGAAGGAGGTGGTGATGGTGAGGTGATGGTGGGGTGATGAAGTGATGATAGCAGTTGTGACACTCACCCATCCACAATATGTGTGTAAGTGTGTGTGTTCGTAAGGGAGGGGGTGAAAGAGAGAGAGGTAAATCACAGTTGTTCGGGTGAAAAGGTGAAGGTGAATGGGAAAGGGAAGGGAAAGGAAGAGAGCAAAAAATGAGACGATTGTGTGTGTGTGTGTTCAAAGTTGAGGCAGTCAGAATGCAGTATGCAGAGAGATGATGCAGATAAGAGCAACAGCAGAGTTAGAGACGAGTAGAATAGATGAGTAGAAATTATAATAATTTTAAAGCAGCAGAAGCAATGACGTCCTTCATCGGTCATCATCTTCGTCCTTCAATTGAAACAGCAGCAGCAGATCATCGACAGACAGTGCTGGTATTTCTTGTGTGGTTGTCGGTGTTGTTGTTGTTGTTGTTCTTACAGGAAAGGGGAAAAATGAAAGTGACTAGAGTTTCAGTGTTGTTGTTGCTATTGGTGGTGGTGGTGGTATGAAGTGTTAGTGTGAGGAGAACTTTAGAGTAGACCCTTCAGGGCAAACTTGCCACTGCCACCACCTGAAGCAGTGTTGGCATTGCCAGAGGCCGATGAGTTCGAAGAGCTGGAGTTTCCGCCGCGAGAGCCGCCGCCCTTGCTCTTCTTCGACTTGATGACCTTTTCGCGAAAGTTGACTCGATCGTGAAAGCCGCCTCCCAACTTGTCAGCAGCAGAAGCAGCAGCCATCGACTTGGTGGCAAGGATGGAGGAGTTGCCGTTGAGCAGACCGCCACCAAAACCTGAGTCGCCATTCAGACTGGGCCACTCCTCTTCGGCGCTGGCGGCAGCACTGCCATGGTGGCCATTGGTGGTAACGGCAGCCGAAGTGGTGCCATTACTGGCGGAATAAGACTTGGCGGAGTGCACCTGACGTGGCTTGCCACCACTGCCACCACCGGAGAGCTTGCTGCTCATCATGTTAAAGTTGACTCGGTGGTGACTGTTGCTGGAGAAGATTTGGTTGCCAGAGGAGGCGGCGGCGAGGTTCGAGCCACCGTTAAAGAAGAGCTGCTGCAGCGTGGAGGAGGAAGTGGCTGCAGCGGAGGACCCCACCGAGTCGCCCAGAGAGGGAAAGGCAGCGGCCAGGGTGGCCTCCACGTCAAGGCCGCTGTCCTCTTCGTCGCCGGCCAGCGCCGGAAAGTCGTGATCCGATTCGATCTTGAACTGGAAGGACTTGGCGTTCGGATCCAACTTCGAGTGCTCCACCTGGGTGGGCGGCTTTTTACTGTTAGGGAAGGGAATTAAAGGGAAACATTAGTAAAGGAAACAGCAAAAGCTAAAGCTATTACGTCTCAGCCGGGTAGCCGTGAAGGAAGGGACAGGCGCCCTCCTTGATGCAGAAGCCCTCCAGCCAGTACTTGCAGGTGATGGAGGAAAGGTCGTGGGAGAACTTGCAGTCGCCACGGGCGCAGAAGCCCTCCATGTAGAAGGTGCACGGCTTCTGGCTCTGCTTCAGCGGCACAGCTGCAGAATCGGAAAGAAAAAAGAAGTAAAATTAGTATACAAAAATCCACCCGAAATCTCAAATAAGGATTCTTACCACTTTCAATGGTGTTATCAATGGTGCGACTGTTCGTCTTAAACTTGAGATCAAACATGTACTGCTGAGAGGAAGTTCCTTGCTTGCCGCCTCCATGCTGCATCATCAGCGGCAGCTCCTCGTGCTGCAGCACCGCATAGGCGTCGGCGCCGTACTGGGCGTACAGCTCCTCGGCCGAATAGCCGCCAGGGTTGCTGGAGCCAGAACCAGGCTCCAGTTTTTCAGCCTCCTCGTCTCCAACGTAATACTGCGCTCCATCGGGGCCAATGACGTAGTCAGAGTCGCCGACAACAGCAGCAGAGGCAGCAGCAGTTTTTCCGCCGTCCTCAGCAGAATCGTAGAAATCGCCGTCAAAGGCCAGGTGGTGGTGGTGGTGCTGGTGGTCTCCGTAGCTGTTCGATCCGTCTGCCGCTCCAAAGATTGGGCTACTGCCTAGTGGCGGCGATTGATGGTGATGGTTCTGAAGGTCGGCAAACCCATCGCTGTTGTTTCCAAAAAGATGGTGGTGTTTGTGGCTGCTGCTGTTGGTGGTGGTGTTTCGGTTCGAGTAGTAGATGGTATTACCTCCTCCTCCTCCTCCGTTGGACAGATCATTTCGCGAGGTGGAGAGCGTCGAGGTGCTGGTGCTGGCGCTGCTGTTCAGCGACTGCTGAGTGTTATTACGCTTGTAGTTGTTCTTCACGCCTGAGCCGCCATCAGCCATAAAGCCGGAAGAGAGGGGCTTGTTCTGCGAGACCATGGCCCGCAACTGCTCCATCTGCTCGCCACTCAACGGAAACTGTCCGTAGACGTAAGTCGAGGGAGGAGGTCCGCTACCGCTTCCACTTCCATTCTGTTCCAAACTCTGCTGCTGCTTCTTCTGCTGCAGCAACTTCTTGCGTTTGCTGTACGGCATTGGCGGCCCATCATAGTCGTCATCGGCGTCCACTAGTAGTGCTAGGCTGTTCTTGTTCTTATTCTCGATTGCAGTGTTGTTACTTTGGTCGGGGGTGGTGGTAGTGGTGGTCACCTTCTGATCAAAGCAGTGCAGTGGCGAGTTGAAGATGTCGTCAAAGAAGCCACCACCAATGTTTCCATTCGTCAGCGACTTCTTCTTCGACGTCATCAGCTGCTGGTGGTGCTCGTCATCACCGCTAAAGGACATGATCGGCGAGAGGGCGGCGGTGTGGTCGGCAAAAACCTCAAAAAGGCTCGACTGCGGCTGGTGATAAGGTGTGGCTAGCGCCGCCTCCTGCTTTCCCAAAATCGAGAACTCTGAGCTTCCTTCAAATAAACCGCCGCCGCCCTCACTGTCCTCCTCGACGGTAGTCAGGCGGAGGACGCTGTTCACCAGGTCGTTCACATTCAGCTCCTCCTCCTCGTCGCCGCCGAAAAGGTCCTTTGAAGTGGTGGTGGTAACAGTGTTGTAGTTGCCACCGCTGTTGTCATCATGGCCAGCAAAAGAGGCCGCCAAGAAGGGGTAGCGACTGCTGCCGCTGCTGTTGGTCATCAGAGAAGAGAAGGAGAAGCTCGAAGTGGGGTCCATCATTGTCGACGTAGGGTTGTTAGGCGGCCAAAATCGTCGACGAGCGGGCGATGCCAATCTGTGGTGATTGGCGATCGTTGACTGCTGCTGGTGTTGTTGCTTTTGCTGCCCGAGAGCGTCCAAGAGCGTCTCCTTGACGGCGTCCAGCAGATGGTCGGTGGAGGTAGTGGTCGACTTGTCGCTGCAAAGGATGGGAAGATTTAGAAATGACAGATACTCGAGAAATGAAAGCGAGTGAGCGTGAAAAGTTGACGCGTCACTACGAGAAAACATGCTAGCCGAAAAAATCTGCTTGTCCGCGCAGCCTAAACGGAGCAGCAAAAGCAGCAGCATCGCAGCAAAGAGAAATCAGCAAAATCGAACTTTTGCAGTGCTCCCGCGCGCGTGCCACAGACTGTTACGTCATCGCAGCGCAGCTACACACACTTCAACAAAATCAAATCAAAACTTCCAAACAGCCAAACATCCCATTAGAAAGGAGGCACATCAACTTACCACATCCTCATCATATCGGCGGCGACGGCAGACAGCGAAGTGGGCGACAGATCACCATTGCCATTACCACCATGTGTTCGACAGTGATACTCGTCGGGGACGCAACAGCAGGCCGATTCCACAAAATGGCCACCACAGGCGGACTTGCAGGCACACGCAGAGTTGGAGAGCTTCTCCACAGCAGTCAGCAGAAGTGAACTTTCATCTACTGTTGCTGCCTGCGAGGAGGAACTTCTTCTTCTTCTTTGCGCAGAGATGATGGTAGTGGTGGTGGTGGTGGTGGATTCTCCGAAAACTTTCGGAAGACTAGGGTAAAATTCTGTTGTCGCAGTGGTGGGCGTCCTAAGACTCTGCGCTGTGGTGGTCGTCGGCTCTTCTTCGCCGTCGTTCGAGGAGCTCAGCTCCGTGGTAGGCGTAAAGTAGGTCTCCAGCTCGGCGCGAGAGACGCTGATGCTGCGACTGGCCGCTGCGGAGCTGCTGGCTGAGGTGGCAGAAGTGGTCGCCGTTGTTGTTGCTGTAGTGGAAGGAGCTCCTCGCAGCGCCCGCACGCTTTTGTTCATCGCCGTCGTCGTAGTGGTTGCCATCGTTAAAAAGGAAGTTGTCGTCGTCGTCGCCGCCGTTACTGCTAAAGACTTTTGAGCGCCAAAGAGCGCCCACCAGTCCGAGGCGGTCGGGTCGGTTAGGACCTCTTCCGATCCTTCAGACACCACCGCTGTCGCTGCTGGACAGTCAATGGGCTGAAAGTAGGTGGAAGAGGTTGAGGCGGCTGAAGAAGAGGTAGTGGTGGTCTGACCACCACTGGGAGAGATGGAAGCAGCCGGATCTTGAAGTTCACCTGCAGATGGCCTGGTCAGCCGGTGATACTCGGAAAAGGTTCTAGCCGGCGGCAGCAGCAGAGGAGGCGGCGGCAACTCCTGAAAAGCGCTCGACTCTGCTTCGTGGTTTGCCAGTGAGATGCGCCGAGTTGGGACAGTGGCGGTGGTTGTTGATAAATCAAGGAGAGGCTGATCAAAGGCAATGCCCTCGTGCTGACTACCACCACCACCAAAGAGAGGAAGATGTGGGGTGTGAAAGCTCGCTGAAGGGTTTGTGGGAAAAGCTGATGACTGCTGCTGCTGTGACTGGGCAAAGAGCTCCGCAATGAGGCTAATCTCCGACTGGTGGAGCACCTGCTCGTCCAGGTACTGCCGAAAGGACTTGTTTCCGTTGGAATTGGCTGCAACAGTTGAACTTTGCTCAAAAGAGGAAGGTCCACCGTCTTCGAAAAATTCGGGCGCACCGTTCTGGTTCCAGCAGTGGGAGACGCAGTCAAAGGAGGGCTTTCGTCGCTCAAAACCGGCGCCTACCGCTGTCTCTGAATTGCAGTCCAACGGTTTCCAGCAGTTGATGGAGGGGGTGGTGGTCTTTTGAGGTCCCTGCAGCAGCTGCTGCTGCACGCCAATGGACTGGCGAATCGAGTCGAGAAAGTCCTCAATGCCCTCTTTCTCCTCTCTGCCTGAAGGCGGTAATTGGGATTGCTGCTGTTGATGAGCAGCTGCTGAACTTGCTGGCTCTTCAAATGTCATCGCTGCTTCGAGGTGATCTGATTTTGCTGGTGGCTGAGGATGGCGATTGGGGTGGGAAGAATGTTGGTGGTGATCACCAGCCGCAGTCACATTGGTGGCTGACTTTCCGCCGACACTGTTGCCGCGACGCAGCTTCTGCGCCGCCAGAATGGAGTTCATCCACTCGTCCAGGGCGCCTTTGCTGTCAATTACCAGCTGAGGGGGCTGATGCTGCTGCTGCTGCTGTTGATTGCACTCTACAGACAAAATTACAAAACAAAAAGGTTAGCAAAAGTAATAGAAACGAATGAAAACTCCAAAATGTCAAATGCGAGCTGCAGTTCAACCACTTACCATCACTAGCAACCAAAGCTGCCGGCTGGTGTTGTTGGGCAACATTCATTTCGACTGGTGCCCCCTGCTCATCACTGCCCTTCACCAGCAAATTCTCTTTTTCTTCAGCAGCATCAGCAACCACCAAAGTTGTTGTTGTTGGTTGCTGTGTGACGGCTGCAGAGGACTCCTCCTCGATAAAGTTGAACCAGTAGTCGTTGGTCTTCGTCTCCAGGTTACAGCTTCGATTTGTTGCCTGTTGTTGACTGTTGTGATGCGGAAGATGACTGCTGCTGCTGCTGTTTGGTACTCCATGATACGACGACGGCTGCTGTGAACTGATCATAGTGACTGACTGAGAAGACTGCTGCGATTGCTGTCTGTCAACGGCGACAAAGACAGCGGCTGCGGCGGAGGAGGCATTAGTTGCGGTCAAACTACCTGCTGCTGCGGCTCCTTTCTCTGTGGCTGTCGTCGACGACGACAAAGACGACAAGGCCGAGGTGAACGATGATGATGCTTCAGTGGAGGTAGCAGTGTTGTTCCTCAAGTCCGGTTTCACTTCGCATTGCTGCAACTGATGATGATGATGCTGTTGCTGATGATGCTTTTGTTGTTGTTGTTGGTAGGCAGCGAAGTACTGCTGCTGCGATGATCGTGTCGTCGTTGTCGCCGCGGCCGCCGCCGTCGTCGGTGCACTCTGAATGACTTTTCTCTGATAAGCATCATCAGCTGCAGCAACGGAGGCAACGGAGGCAGCTTCAGTATCGTTCAGTAACTTGCTGTTGGTGGTGATGGTGGTGGTGGTGCCCGCCCTGCTCGCCACAGTCCTCGCCGTCGTACAGGTAAAGGCGGTGGAGAAGGCGGCAGCGGTTGTTGTATTGATGATGCCGTCCTCGACTTTGCCGCCCAAGGCTGCTGCCGACCAAGTCGTACTGCCGCCACTGCCGCTCTTCAGCTGTTGTTTAGAAGGAGGCTGACGGCTGCTGCTGTTGCCTGCAGAAGCAGCAGAAGTAGCAAAGCCGCTGTGACTCTTCAGAAAGCTTGGCAGCAAGTCAACAGCTGAAGACGCCGTCGCCGAAGAAGAAGAGGAGATGGTCGTTCGGCTGCCGCCAGTGTCACCGCCGTCATTGGCTGTCGCAGCCATCGACAGTGAACTGCTAGTAGTCTGCTGCTGCTGCTGCAGCCCTGCTGATCGGCCTATCGTTGTTCTGGAGGTGGTGGTGGTGGTAGTACTACGACCACTGCCTGATAACGATGGCGGCTGCTGCTTGCTTGCAAAGGTTGTCGTACCTGAACTGCTGCTGTTGCTGCCGTACGCTGCCACTGACTGAGACTGTCTCGATCCAGTGGACGTAGAGGTCGAGGCTGGAGCTGCTGTTGCTCTGATGCCCAATGATGCGGTTGATGACTGCTGCTGCTGTTGCGGCAACCTTCTCGAGGACGTCAGAAGACTGCTGCTGCTGCTGGTGTTTGAAGAGGAGGAGGACTTTGCTGTTGAACTGCTGCTGCTGACCGAGGAACTCCCGCCACCACCACCACCCGAACTACTCTTGAACGGATTCATATACGAGGGCATAATGTTGAAGATTTTCTCCTGCTCACGAGTAACTACCTCCGCTTTGGGGTGGGGAAGGGATGAAGACGATTCCGAATTGGACAAGGTCGTGGTGGTTGACTGGTGCTGCTGCTGAGACGAGGAAACAACAGCTGTTGCTGTTGACTTGCGATTCAAACTGGCGCCAACTCCCGAACTGCTGCTACTGCTGCCTCCACTGCTTCCGCTGCCACTGCCACCACCGCTGACGACCTTCTTCTTGAGCGTAGTAAAGTTGGAGCTCTCCCGCGTCGAGTCGAGCAGTAGAGTAGAGGGGGCGGCAGGAACAATGATGCGACCCTTGCCTTTTGACAGTAACTTGGGCTGTTTGGTAGAAATGTTGGCAGCTGTTGAGTTGGTAGCTGCAGATGCCGCCAAAGACGTGCCACCAGCTCCTCCAGAGATGATCGTCAGCTGATTTCCGCCACCGCCACCACTTTCACTCAAGAAAGATCCAGTGACAGTACTGCCAGCACTGGAGGCAGCTGAAGAGGCTCCCGCAGCCGCCGACTTCCCACCACCGCCGCCGCTGATGGTCTTGATAATCTTCAGTCCGTTCCAGGAGGCAGAGTCAGCCTGAGAAGAGGACTTATCTCCTCCTCCGCCGGCCGTCGTCGTCGTCTGGTCCGACTCGCTAAAAACCGAGTCATCGAGTGACGACTGCGCCGAGGACATCTTCGCCAGCGACGCCGTTGAGGACTTGAGCGGCGATGAAAGGGAGCTCATGGCTGTGGCGGTGATGGCTGAAGAGAGGGCTGTCGACCAATGCTCGATGACCTCCCACCACTACCACTACCACCACCGCCACTGTTTGAAGCAGTAGCAGAGAGTGAGCCAAACTTGCCCGAGAGTGCGGGAAAGGCGGCAAAGTACTTCAGCGCCTGGTCACGGGTGTTGGGTACCTGCGGCGGCTTCTCCGCCGAGATGGCATGGTGCGTGCTTGCTGAGTTGCTGGTGGCGGTGTTGTGAGAATTGGGATCGCCATTGTTCGTCTGACCACCTCCATTGTCCTCGCTCAGCGACCGGTGGAAGGTGGCCGAAGAGGAGGTGGTGGAGTTGGAGGAAGTCGATGACGATTTTCCCGACGCCTGAAAGGACGTCGATCGATGCTGAGGTGGAAAGTTCTGCTGCTGATGACTGTGATAACTGCTATTGCTGTTGCTGCGAGAGTTGTGCTGCTGGTACGGTGGTGGTGGTGCATTGTTGGATGATGATGGTGATTGTGATGATGGTTGTGGTTGTGATGGTTGCTGCTGCTGCTGTTCAGGCTCGAGTCGCTCAGTCGTGGCCAGGGAGGAGATGAATCTGCACCCGCCCCTGCCCCTCTCGTTCCCGAACTGCCCTCTGCTGAAGCTGAAGCCGACTCAAATGACTTTGAGTGGCCAAAAAGTTTGCCACTGCCGTTGTTTGAGTGATAATTTGATTTGCTGAAAAAAGAGGAATTGCTTTGGCCCTGGCGATTGCCGCCGCCGCCTGTTGTCGTCTGTTGTTCCTTTTGTTGTTGTTGCTGCTGCGAGCGCAGCCGGTCAAACTGCCCGACTAGATCATCGACAAAAGAGTCCACGCTGGGAAGGGAATCCTAAAAGAAGGTGGTGCAAACGAGCGAATTAGTAAAGCGCCGAACTTTGGGTAATCAACACGGCAAACCGCGCAACATCAGTCTGGCGTAGGTGAGAGGATGAGGATGAAGGTGACGCCAAAAGCCAAACACTGCCCAACAAGCTCGTCGTCTCCAGGCCACCGGTGGGAAACCCTCTCCAAAACATCGAAAACAAAGCTTACCTGCTGTCCATCAACGAGGACGTCCTTGAGGCAGTCGGCGAGAACTACCTTCCGGTAATCTAGAGTGTTTGAGGAAGGGCAGACATTAGCGACCTGCTGGCTAGGTCGGTGGGAGGGGGCCGCCGCCGCCGCATTACCGTGATTATTGCGCGCCGCACAGTCCGGGCAGTGGTTCCCATCGTGGTGACCGCCCTCTGAGCCACCGGCGGCAGCGGCGGCGGAGAGAAAGTGGTCCGTCGGACTGCCACGTCCGCTGCTGCCGCCACCGCCGCCGATGCCTCCACCAGCCGTTACGCCATTGAGCTGGTACCGCCGGTGCATAAACTTGGTCGTCGAGGAGGGCTTCTGCGTGTTCAGCCCGGTGGTCTTCCCGCCGCCACCACCACCGCCGCCGCCGAGCACCGACTCGCGCAGCAGCTTCGTCCGCGACTGGTGCAGGTTGATGCCCGGGTAGAGGCGCTGGTGAAGATCACAAAAGCGGCCACCCCTTTCTGCGCTTAAGGACGATGAGAGGGTCGTCGAGAGGGAGGGCTTCGGTTTGGTTGTTGTGCTGCTGCTGCTGCTGATGCTGGCGGTGGTGGTGGTGATGATGATGGTGGTGGTGGCTGAGCCCGTCGAAGTGCCATAGCCACTGTCTCTGTCACCGGCTGAGTCTGCCGCCGCTGCCGCCCCCACTGATGATGATGATGTTGATGATGCTGATGATGATGATGACTTTTCAATGCTCGATTCGTTTGAGCTCAGTGAGGAAGATCCAGCCGATGAGAAGGAGGATGAAGAGTTTGAGTTGGTGTTGTTGGCGTTTGCGGAGTTGCTGCTGCTGTTGCTGGTGCTGGCTGTGCTGAAGCTGTTCATCAGCAGCATCGAGAGAATGTAGCGGCCGTAGACGACCGAGTCGATGCCCCGACTCTCCAGCTGCTCGCGGATCCACTCCAGAAGCTTTGCGTTCTCCGCCGAGTAAACTTCAACCGTGGTTACAACAGTGCCACGCACATGATGCAACATGAATAAGGACGACGACAAAAGGAACCATATAGGCACAAATACTTGTACTGTGGGTGAAGATAACCACTTTTCGAGGAAGAAGAAGAAATTATTAACTCGGAAAATTAGAGAGAGAGAGAGAGGTACGGGAGGAAAGAATACCGAAGAAAAAGAACACAAAACGGGCTCAGGAGAAAGAGAAAGACAGACAGACAGACGGAGAACTTCGGGCGTAGTGAGAGAAAGAGAGAGAGAGCGAGAAAAGAAAAGAATCACAGCAGCGTCGGCAGCGGCAGCAAAACAGAGCGCTCGAGCGTTTGCTTCGCCATCGGAGGCTGAGAGACAAAGTGGGCGGAGAGTAAGGTCACAGGGAAGCACGCTCATAGGCAGGTGACGTAGTGCCTACTGTTACAGCGATGCTGTCAGCGCGCTCAGCAGACAGAAGCGCTGTGACAGTAGGCACTACGTCACTTGCCTTTGAGCGTGCTTGCCAGGTAAAGTTACTCTCCGCCCACTTTTCCTCTCAGTCTCCGATGGCAGAGCGAGTCGGACTCGGCTCGAGCGGACGAGCAAAAAAGGTTGCTCCCAGACCAGTGGCGCCATCTCCGAGCCGCTCAACACAGTGGACACATCTTTGTGTTCTGTTTTGTTTTTTGGTTGCGTCAGAAAAAGTGTGCTTTGAAAGTTGCGGAACACTTCTTTTGTTAGTTCGGGTTCTTCAAGTTCTCCAAGAAGATCGCCATAAGACCATGCCCGCCAATATGAGCAAGCCCTCCGAAGTGGGAGGTGGAGGCTTCGACATTGCCACCGCTTTTGCGGCGCACTACGCCGAGCAGGACAAGTCCTCGGCGATTGCCACGCTGAAGACGCTGATCGACTTCCTCTCGGCGGACGCCTCCGGCTCGGTAACCGAACTGTCGAAGAACATCCGCTCCGCCATCAACACGCTGAAGGAGCTCGACTGCCGGACCGAGGTGGAGTCCGTGGCGGAGATCTACTTTCGCTACATCACCCTACGGGCGGAGAAGTTTGTGGTAAGTGGTGGTGGTGCTGTCTTTTGTTTGTGTTCTACTTTTCTAAAACTTTTCCTCCCTTTTTTCTAGCATGAAATCACCGCCCTGAAGACGGACATGCTCCGGCGAAGTCACATCTACATGGAGAAGGTGCTGAACAGTCGGACGGAGCTGGCGAGGAACGCGCAGAAGTTCATCACCGACGGCTGTCGCATCCTCGTCCACTCCAGGTCTCGGGCCGTCCTGGAGACGCTGAAGCAGGCGATGGCCACCAAGCGGAAGCACTTCACCGTGTACGTCACCGAGTCGGCCCCGACTACCTCGGTCGGACGATGTTTGAGGAGTTGGAGAAGGCGGGCATCTGCGCCACGCTGATCCTCGACGCCGCCGTCGGCTACATCCTCGAACGGGTCGACCTGGTGCTGGTGGGCGCCGAGGGCGTCTGCGAGTCAGGGGGCATCATCAACAAGGTAAGTTGGTCTGGAAAACTTGGTCTTTAACAGTTGTCCTAAATGTTTTTATTTTTGTTTCCACAGATCGGCACCTACCAGCTGGCCATCTGCGCAAAGGCGCACAACAAGCCCTTCTACGTTCTGGCGGAGAGCTACAAGTTCATCCGCCTCTTCCCGCTCAACCAGGCGGACATTCCCGAGCAGCTCAAGTGGCGCAATGGAAACACCCGAAGTGCGAACAAAGCCGTGGAGAGGAGCAACAGCATCGTCACATGGCCGGTCACGACACCGCCACCCACCCTCTGGTGGACTACACTCCGCCCACCTACATCACCCTCCTCCTCACCGACCTGGGCACGAAGACGACGGCCGCCGTCTGCGACACACTGCTCGAGCTGTACACCTGACGAAGTGCGTTGTAAAAAAGAGAGAGAAAGAGGGGACTCTCCCCTTTCTCATCTATCTGTTATTGGTGTTAGTTTTTTAAAGTTTCACTTCTTTTTCTATAAACTTCGTTGTATTGCACTACAGTCAACGTATAACAAACATGTTTTCATAAGTTTAAGCATCGGTGATGCAACCACAGAACGGGAAAAAAGTCTAAACGAATTGCTTGTTTAAAAGAACCGGAAAAGTGCCTGGGTATCTTGAGGTTATTCATCTTCATTAATCAACTCCTAAGCACTACCGTACATTGCCCCTAAAACCACTTTGAGAATGATAAACGGACTGAAGAGGCTGACGAGCCCACCAATCCACTCGGTCAGCACATCAACCCGACTTTTGTAGTAGCTGCCCTTGCCGTCCTTGGTCACCGCACGATCACCAACGGCGGCCAACTTCCGCTCCACCAGACTGGTGTTCGCCTTCTTCAGATCATAGGCAAGGCCCATTTTGGCAAAGAGGTCGATAAAGGCAGTGGCAGGGTTGAAGACGTCCAGCGGTCCCAGTTCACTGGCCGAGTAGTCCCAGGGAAAGGCATGGTGGTAGTTGTGGAAGCCTTCGCCTGCCAGAAGGTGGCGAATGGAGGCTTCGACTGGGGCAATCCGTCGATCGTATGGTCGCCAGCCGTACATGTGCGCCCAACTGTTAACCAGCCAGGCTGTGTTTAGTGTGTACACATGACGGAAAAAGACCACCAGGAGAATGTCCTCCAAATGGGCTCACCCCAGAAGTACACGGGAATGACTGTGGGAAGGAGGAACCAGAAAACAAACACCAGCGGGAGGTAGTGCCGTTTCTGGAACATCACCACCGGATCGGCGAGCAGGTCGCTCATGTCAATGGTCTTGCCCTTGCGAATCACCTCGGGGTGCTTGTTCAGGGCGACCCAGCCTGAAGGGGGGAAAAGGAGTTTTACACCAGAAAATACTCATCAAACGATCACTTACCGACATGACTGAAGAAGAAACCCCGATTTGCGTTGTAGGGGTCGGCATCAGAGTCAGACCATTTGTGGTGGCCCCGGTGATCCCTGCTCCACTCAAAGATGCTCGTCTGCAGGGCCATAGTGTTGAGGCACATGAGAAGGACGCGCAAACTGAAGCGAGCTTTGAAGGAGCGATGCGCCCACAAGCGATGAGCTGACAACCAGGAAAAGAAAAAAACTAAAAATTTCTAGTTTATGATTCTGATTTGGTCTGAAACTTACCGCCCACCTGAAGCCACGTGGCAGAGACACGCCACCAGTATCATAGAAAATTCATCCGCCAGCGATCTGGGAAAGTAGGTGAGGGTAGAGGGCGAGGGCGTGGCACGATGACAAAATCAGTTTGTACCCGACAAGGTGCTGTTTGTACGGATGGGCTTGTAGCGGTTCGCGAGGCCGATGCAGTGAACGGCCTGCGCCGCCACTCTTTTCGTGATAATTTACGCCGGTCTTTAGATTTTACTCCAGGTCGTAGTCGGTGTAAGAGCGCGGTCCACGTTCCGTTCGATGAAGCAGAAGTAGAAGTGCTGTTTGGATTCATGATGGCGTGGTTGATATTGATTAAATTGTACAATAAAGTGACTTTTTCTTTTTAGCACTTTCTTTTCTCGATCATTTACAACTGCAGGGCTCTCTTTTATATACCATTTTTGCCGGTTACCTTTGATGGCAGTTCTTGTGAATCGGCGTAACCACCGACACTGTACTAAACTTAGCATCCTCTCTGCTGGCATTTACGCCCATTGATCAAAAGTTGAAATGTGTTGGAGCACCGGCATCGTCCACATTAGGGAACTTTTTTGCTGCTGATGCTCAAGACGACGATAAACATAATTCATTTTATTGTTGACAAGATATCACCAATAACCACTGTTAACAACTGTTAGTGCTGGCTACGTTGTGGCTAGGTGCAAATAAAGCATAAATTTTTTTCTGTTTCAGATTTTTTAGCTTTACTTTGTTTTTTAGTAGGGAGAGTACCACTTTGGTTAGAGAAGGGGTAGTTGATCAATGAGAAAATGAAAAAAGATTTTTCCCATTTATCACTCTTTTGGCGGGCGGCCCTGTTTTTCTTCTTTTAAAGGTGCTACCTATGGTGAAAAAAGCAAAAGCTGTTAAATGTGTAAAAAACAAAATGTTGTTTTTTCTGTCATCGCCTTTTGATGCCAAAATCATGAGTAGGATAAAATGTTAAACCATTGTTTAAAAAAGTATTTGTTATACAAAGTAATTCCCTCTTCTTTGCAAAGAAAAACAGAAATAAAAAATGAGCAACTAACGTTAAAAGAGGACACCACGCCCTTTTTACAACTTTTTTGAATTTTGGTTTTGGGGTGGCTATGATGTTTATAAAAAATGTACTCAATACAAATTGTTAAAAGGAGGTTAAGTAAAACGGCTTAAAAATTCAACCAAAAATTGAGTAAATTTTTTAATTTTTCTCGTCAAATCATTTCCGACAATACCCCACATGCAATATCAACTTCGTGCGCAAAAACCTTAATATTGGCTTCAAAGTGGTATTTTGACTGTTCAAAATAAATTTCTCAGAAAGTGGGAGAAACTTTACGGAAAAAAAATAAATGTATTAGTTGAGCTGTCGAATGCAACTGCTATGTGATTGACTTGCTGTAACTCATTTTTCAGTTTCAGTTCGGTTTTCAGCCCGAACAGTCCTTTGCATATGGCTGCAGCTTTACTGGCAGATGATGAGTAGTTGCAGTCGACGACTTCTTGTATGATGCTGTTCATGCATGCCTGACTTTTCCAAGAGAGATTGTGCACTGCGGTGCAAAATGCAATTACTCCCTCCCTCACCAGAGTTTTCTCTTCACTTGAAAGGTCTTTGAAGACAGTTGCAGTTGAACGAGAAGGATTTCGGAGAGAATGAGCAGGGTAATATTTTCCTTTGTATTTTTTCGCAATCGAAAATCGGTTGTAATGTCGTTTCAATCGGTTATTCATGTTTTTAAAGTTGACGGGAGTTTTAAGATTTGAATGACACACGCGACAGTGAAAGTGGTCATATTCTGGTCGTTGTTCTTGGCAGCCCGTGCAATGTTCCTCAGTGCTTAGGAAGTAATCTTCGACACTGAAGTAATCTTGTGAGGTGTGGTTTGGACGGTTTCGTTGCTCCATTGTGCTGTTGATTAGGATGAAAAGGAGATGGAGGTAAAGAGATGATGAAAAAGTTGTGAAGGTGAAAAGATGATGATGAAAACAGTGAAGGTGGTGATGATGATGATGATAACAGTAGTGGTGGTAAAGTTTTGGGTGATGTTGCTGAAAATAAGCTCTTCTGCTAGTCACAAAAGGGGAGGGGTTCGTTAAAACGATTTTAAATCACAATATTGAAAATCAATAGTGCAACTTCAAATTCAGATCAACGAGGGAAGAAATTTAAAACACAAACGGTCCCTTTAACTTTCAGTTTTGGGCTCTGATGGGCTGTGCCATCCAATTTTATTTTGGGTTTTAACATAAATCAATAAAGTTACAGTAAAGTGAATGGCTCTTTTAGTGTCCTGGTGCACTTCACGAAAGTTTTTCTAACCCGATGTCTTTTTCCGTAGAAAGTTTTTTGGCGCCCACTTTGAGCAAAGACGTTTTTTACGTGCGGTCACCCAAAACCAGGTCTTGTATGTAGATGACGTTACCGCGCCACTGTGAGCAGAGTGTGACTTTCTGAGACGTATAATTAAGGTATTCGCGCACGGAATTGATATTGCATGTGGGGTATTGTCGGAAATGGTTTGATGAGAAGAATTCAAAAATTGATTTAATTCTCGGTTAAATTTTTAAGTCGTTTTACCGGTCTTCCTTTCATGTAGGACAGCTTTGTGTTAATATTTTGACCTTCCAGTGAACGGGTCGCAGTCATGAATTATTTAAAGATTCAGAACTTATTGGTACACTTTCCGGAATCATGAAAACTGGTATAATAATAAAAATTGCCAAATGAAAAAAACGTTTTAAACTAAAAAATGTTGCTCTCTTTAGTCCACAGCACAGTCATTCCTTTTATTCACTCAATGTGTTTTGCTAACTTTTGAAAAACGGTAATCGGTAAACTGCACGGCCACTTTATTTTACTATGCATCGTGTATGGTCAGTAACCATTGATCATGCACACTTGGAAAAAACGACATCTGAGAAAAAGTAGATAAAAGATTCCCTTTTTATCTTTAAAAGATCAAACCAATTCTATTTAGCGACTAGAAAATTCTATTTTATGACAACTTAACGTATAAGTGCTTGTGTTTGTTTTATCAGAATTTGCCAGTTATTAAACAGTGTTGCCAATTAAGCAATAGCGACAAATGAAAACAGATCCTGACAATTTCGAGAACTTTTTAAAACTCAACGCCAAGAGCGCAGAAAAAACTTGACTGATTCTTTTGAATCATCATTGTCAATAAGGTAAAAAAATGTTAAAACGTCAACTAAGTAGAGCTCAAGCTTTTTTATTGCAAAATTTTATTCTAGGCCACTTCATTGCAGCCATTTCATCCCAAGCCTTTTTCATCGCATGCCAACTAGCAGGCGGAAGCCGCTAAGTTTTCCCCTGCACCCCCCCCCCAAGATGGCTCCTAGGATCCTGACCCACGTTGTATTATTTTAACTATTGATTAAGTTGCGATGAAAAGGTTGCTCAACGAAAAGGCTTGAAGGGGGATGAAATTGCTTCGATGAAATTGCTTCGATGAAATGACTTGAGATGAAATGATTAAAATGAAATGACATCAAATAACCCTTTATCATTAGCCTTTGCTTTTCTACTTATCATCAACTACCACAGCAATTAAATTGGGAAATTTTTTTCTCACTTTGCACTTTTAGGTAAACAAGAAAAAATAACGTGTGGCGCCCATTAGTTACGACAAAGTGCACACACACAACGAGTTAATACTTTTTTATTTACTACCACCTCAACCGAAGTGGTGTATAAATCACTTATATAAGTTTGGGGTAGAAGACAAATACATTTTAGGCCCTCTTGTGTTTATGCAATGCCAGTAACCCTCTCTCTAAACACTTGTTAAAAGTGTAAAATGTGGCCAGTAGGGAGTTGGCTCTAAAATGAAACAGGTGGTGGTATTTATTAAAATTTTTGTAAAAAAACGTATCATCATTATCGTTTTTTACGATCATCGCTAGAGCAAAAAAAATATATTTCCGCTACAACTTACACCTGTTGAAAAACGATGCGAGAGCAGAAAAAAAATAAAAAATGACAACTAAAAAGAAACAGCCCAAAAAGAGCAGTAGGAAGGCAGAATGTGAAATCTCCGTTTGCTTTTGCACCAGTGCAACACACAAAATCAGACATATAAAAAGGACTGTTTTGTACTTATTTTTTGCAGTTCAAATCACTAGTGTGCACTATTTTAAAACTCAGTGGCATTTTTTCGTCTATTCTTTTAAACTTGCTAAACGCAAAAATCACCACCACTTTCTAAAAAAACATGGCCGAAACTGCCTTTAATGTCACTGTTTTGACCTCTTCTCCCCTCAGCAGTCTGAACTACTACCTAACTGATTTCTGGGCTAAGCATGGCGATCCCAACTCCTCTCACTACCTAATGATGAGCACTTTCAAGATCCCCCTTGCTATCCACTTCACCTACTACTTCATCGTCCTCTACCTCGGCCCTCGCCTGATGAGGGATCGGCCACCCTTCAGCCTCAAATGGGTCATCATTCCTTACAACCTCGTTCTCTCACTCTTCAACGCCTACTGTTTCGTGCGCCTGCTGATCAAAACGCAATACGGCGCCGACCTGTTTAATGTCAACTTCAGCGGAAGCAAGTCGCCCACGCAAATGGAGAGGAACCTCATTTACATGTACTTTATCAGCAAGTACGTCGACATGCTAGACACCGTCTTCTTCATCATGCGCAAAAAGTCTAACCAAGTGACTGGTGAGTAGAAACAAAAAAACAAAGTACAAATAAAAATTTTTTTAATCAACTTTTTTCTTCCTGAAAAGGTCTTCACGTCTACCACCACAGTATGGTGCCTCTGATGGGCTGGATCTACTTTCGTACCAAGGTGGAGCACGTTTCAGCGGCCACCTTTGCTATGCTCAACACGCCCATTCATAGTGTACCTATTTTTAAATTTTTGTTTAATTTCTAAGCCCTAATGTTCTCTTTTCTAAAACTACCAGATCATGTACGCCTACTACGGCCTGGCCGCATTTGGCCCCCACATGCAGCCGTACCTTTGGTGGAAGCGGTACATCACCCAAATGCAGATTGTCCAGTTCGTCTTTCTCGGCCTGTACGGCATCTACTTTGCCCTGTACAACGTCGGCTATCCCATCTTCTTCACCTACGACCTTTTCATTCAGACGCCCCTCTACCTCTACCTCTTTACCAGCTTCTACCTGAGGACGTACAAAGACGCTGCCGTACAGAAAAAAGCTGCTGCTCTGAAGAATGGCACCGCTAACGACAACAGCAGCAATAGCAACAACAACAAAATTGAATAGGATTTTATGAAGGTAGGACTTTCCATTTAGTTTCTCGATTTTTGTTAAGTTATCTTATCTTTTAAGTATTTTTAATCATTTGTAGTGATCCATTGAGCGATGCTTTACACTAACTCGATAAATTGGGCTGACTAGGCCAAAGTCATTTATTGAGACATAAACGAGTGTAAAAGGGACAAGTGACAAAATCAAAACATAAAAGTGAGCTTTTATTTGAAGGCAATAAAATGCAAACAAAAAACATATTTCACAAAAGGTACAAACTAGGAAAAACTACCTTTTACATTCTAGTCAATCTTTTTGCCGTCACTGTTGTTGCCATTCAGAACTGTTCCTTTCTTTGCTCCAGAAGCAACCTTGTACGATCTCAGGTAGAAACTGCTAAAGAGATAGAGGTACAGAAAAGACTGGAAGAGGACGTCGTAGGTGAAGAAGATGTGATAGCCGTCACTGTGCAGGGCAAAGTACATGCCGTACAGGCCGAGGAGGACAAACTGGATGATTTGAATTTGGGTGATGTACCGCTTCCACCAGAGGTACGGCTGCATATGTGGGCCAAAGGCGGCCAGGCCGTAGTAAGCGTACATAATCTAATAATTTTTTTAAGAATAAAGGTAAAGAGCATTAAATTTTAGTTGATTAGAGAAATCAGTCAGAAATAGGTACCGTGTGAATGAACGAGTTCAGTATGGCAAAGGTGGATGCTATAACGTGCTCCACCTTGGTTCGAAAGTAGATCCAGCCTAACAGGGGCACCATACTGTGGTGGTAGACATGAAGACCTTGGCAAAAAAAATTATTTTCTAATAATAAAGTTTTTTTCTGGTTTGTCTTCAGTTTTGTTCATTTCTACTCACCGGTTACTTGGTTGGACTTTTTGCGCATGATAAAGAAGATCGTGTCGAGCATGTCGACGTACTTGCTGACAAAGTACGTGTAAATGAGGTTCTGAACGGGGAGAGTCGGTGGAAGTGGTGAACTCATAAAATTGACGTCCAAGAGATTGGCACCAAAACGCGTTTTTACCAGGTAATTCACAAAGATGTAGGCGTTAAGGAGCGAAAGGATGAGGTTGTAGGGAATGATGACCCGTTTCAGGCTGAAGGGTGGCCGATCCCTCATCAGGCGAGGACCGAGGTAGAGGACAATGAAGTAGTAGGTGAAGTGGATGGCCAGCGGGATCTTGAAGGTGCTCATCATTGGGTAGTGAGAAGAGTTGGGGTCGCCATGCTCGGCCCAGAAATCAGTTAAGTAGTAGTTCAAACTGTTAGGCGGAGAGGAGGTTAAAACAGTGACATTGGAAGCAGTTTTGGCCATGTTGGATGAAAGTGAGTTCTAAAAAAATGCAACACATTTTCAAGCTTTGCTTTTATAGCACCTTTTTAGTCAATCTTTTCACCAATTTGTAATTTAGTTGTTGCTGTATTTTTTTAAATCCAAATAATTACTACTGCGATGAAGTCATTATACCCTACTATATTACTTTAACTAACGAAAAAGTTGCGAACTTGTTGCTAACTATCAATTGTTGTGTGTGTGCGTTTGTAAAGGTTGTCTCTTCCGTTTTTTATTCACTATTTTCAATATTATCATTCCCCCTGCCTTTTAACATACAACTTACAACAAAAAAATGTTATTTATCTCAACTTACTGGTAAAAACTAAATTTTAATAACATGAGTAACTTTTTTTCTAGAGTTAAAAATGTCAGTGAAGACGGAGGAAGAAAAATCATTTTTTAGGAATAGGTTGAATATTATCATTGATAATTATCAGTGATAATTTTTAGGAAAAAAGAGATAATTAACGCCGATATTGAGTCAACAGTTTTCAAAACTATTCAAGTGAGTGTTTTTTCTAATAAAAACAGTTGCCGATTTTTTCCGATAAAATAATTACAATGAAATGACATAGAAATGCCCTCAAAAGATGCGCATGCTTTTCTAATTACCATCATCTACCACGGCATTTACCTTTGAACGTTCCTTTTCTCACTTCTTTGCACTTTTATGTAAACAAGAAAAATAATAACGTGTAGTGCCCATCGGTTCCTACGAAATGTGAACACACACAACAAATTGGTAATTTTTTTATTTACTACTACCACCTTCCACCACCACCGCCACCAAAGTGGTGATCAATCACTCATTTGTAAGCTCGGGGTAAAGGATAAATACATTCTAGGTGCTCGTCTGTTTATGCAATGCCAATTACCCCTCTCTAAACACTGTTGGTGAGAGTGTGAAATGTGGGCAGTAGGGAATGGGAACTGCAAAAAAAACAGAAAAGAAGGTCATCTTTTCGGTGCAGTATTTATTACAATTTTTGTGCAAAAAGAAGTATCACCATCATCATTTTTTTGACAATCAACTGGTGCAAAGAAAATTACCTATTTTGCCACAACTTACTCCTGTTGGAAAATAATGCACCAACAGAAAGAAACAAAACAAAAAATGACTACAAAAAAAAGCAGTCCAAAAAGATCAGTAGGTTGGCAGAATGTGAAATCCCCGCTTGCTTTGGCACCAGTATAACGCACAAAATCAGGCATATAAAAAAGGACATTTTTGCACCTATTTATTTTGCAGTTCAAATCACTAGTGCACACTATTTTCAAACTTGTTGGCATTTTTTCCTTTCATTTTCTTCAACTTGCAAGTTGCAACATGGCCCGACCTGCCCCTGTCGTCTCTTCTTCTTCCTCCTCTTTGCAACTGAGCAACCTGAACTACTACCTGACTGATTTCTGGGCCAAACATGGTGACCCCAAAGCAGCACACTACCCAATGATGAGCACTTTTAAGATCCCCCTGGCCATTCATTTCACCTACTACTTCATCGTTCTCTACCTCGGCCCACGCCTGATGAGGGATCGGAAACCTTTTAGCCTCAAATGGATCATCATTCCCTACAACCTCGTCCTCTCGCTCTTCAACGCTTATTGCTTTGTGCACCTGCTGATAAAGACGCACTACGGCGCCGACCTGTTCAATGTCAACTTTCACGAAAGCAAGTCGCCCACGCAAATGGAGAGGAACATCATTTACACGTACTTTATCAGCAAGTATGTCGACATGCTTGATACCGTCTTCTTTATCATGCGCAAAAAGTCGAATCAGGTGACTGGTGAGTAGAAAAAAAGCTGAAGACAAACAAATTTTAAAATTAATTTTTTCTTTTTAAAAAGGTCTTCACGTTTACCACCACAGTATGGTGCCCCTGATGGGCTGGATCTACTTTCGCACCAAGGTGGAGCACGTTTCAGCAGCCACCTTTGCCATGCTGAACACACCCGTTCACTTGGTAACGATTTCTGACTGATTTCTCATTTTAGCTAAACTTTAATGTTCCTGTTTAAAAAATTTCAGATCATGTACGCCTACTACGGCCTGGCTGCTTTTGGCCCACACATGCAGCCGTACCTTTGGTGGAAACGGTACATCACCCAACTGCAGATCGTCCAGTTCGTTTTCCTCGGCCTGTACGGCATCTACTTTGCCGTGTACAACGTCGGCTATCCCATCTTCTTCACCTACGACCTTTTCATTCAGACGCCCCTCTACCTCTACCTCTTTACCAGCTTCTACCTGAGGACGTACAAAAACGTTGACGTACAGAAGAAGGCTGCTGCTGCTTTGAAGAATGGCACCGCCAACGGCAACAGTAAAAAGATTGAATAGGAACTTATGAAGGTAGGACTTTTCATTTGATTTCTCGACTTTTGTAAAGTTGTTTTATTTTGTAAGTATTTTTAATCAATGTTGTTATTTAAATACTATGAATCCAATATCTCAGCTTTTTATCTTTTATTTTTTGTTTCGTTTGCCTTCACCAATGCAACAATCCAGGAAACAGTCTGTTTCAACCTTGCTTGGCGTGTTGTTGACAAAGTTGACAACATTGTGTGTGTGTCTGTGTTTGTAAAGGTTGCTTACGCCTCTTCAGTTTATTGACCATTTACATTATCACCATTCACCTCCTCATCCCCATCATCCTCCCCATTGATCAGCTCTTTCTTGCAGGCCGCCTGCGCATCTTTCAGGTAGCGCTCCACAAACTTGCGCTCCAGCCCCATGGCCGGGTAGAGCGTCCAGATGCTCTGGAGCTCTCCTTTCGCCACCGGATAAGTCAACTCTGTTCTCCTTCCGCCAAAGTCAGTGTGCAGCCGCGCCGGGTCAAGGTACGCAAAGAGGGCCTCCAGATCGGCGGTGTACGTCACCGCATCGCGCACCGACTTCTTGAAGAAGGCAAAAGCGAGCTTCAGCGGAGGGACCACCGCCTTCGGCACGCGGTGCAGCAGACTCCGCCGCAGCATCAGCGGGTAGTGCCGGCTGAGAATGCCGGTGCGGAACTTCGTCAGCCCCAGGTCGATCTTTAGCAGACTGGCGCCGGTGAAGTCCGCCAGGTAGGTGAGGCCGCGTTCGCCCACCCGCCGGTCCAGGTGCTCCGCCCAGGCGATGACGAAGGTGCGAAAGTGCGCTTCCAGCTCCGGGTAGCGCCGCTGGCCGCGCATCGCCTCCGCAAAGACCAGCCGCCCCTCGCGGTCGCCCTCCTCAAAGGCCTCAATGGAGTAGAGGTCGAAGAACTCCGCCGGGTACTGGCCGAGGCGGTTCTCGTGCACTCCCCACTTGCACTTCCACTCGAGCGTGCGGACGAGGGCTTTGTAGGCCGCCTCGAGATCTCCGCTCTCCTCGTCAAGGATGTACCGCTTCACCTGCCAGTCCTCGGTGCGCACGCGGCTGATGTCGATGGGGTGGAAACGGGCGGCGTTTTGGGCAGAGCTCAGCTGGAGCTCAGCTTCGAAGCGTTCGCGAAGGGTGGCGATTTGCTGGTCCATCGTCGAAGTTGATGTGGATGTGTATGTGTGTGTGTGTGACGCTGGAGTTGATGAAACTTTTGTTTCAGTACTTGAACACGGATTGATAAGGGTGAGTTTGTAAAGTAAAGAGTATACAGTTATTGTTTGTGGTGAAGAACGGAATAGACTGGCGACTGCTGCAAATTTTTTGTTTCAAGTCTTTGCCTTAAATTAGTCGGTGTCCTTTTTTATACTCCTCAACACTGTGGTTGTTGCTGTTGTGATGGTCAAATTGACATGCTCTCTTCTGTACTTCAACTCAAAATCTACTGTGACGTTCTGTGACAATAGTAAAAAAATTTGTGTTTGTTGAATTGCTCTCTTGATGGAGAAACTGGATGATGAACAATACTTTCCCTTCACACCATTTTTAGGCGCATATGAGACCTGTAGTACAGTACTTCGCCAACTTTGTGTGTTTTTTTCGTTTGGCAGTTTGTGCAAACTTTTTTGCTCTGACGAGTTCTAACAAGTGCAACTAGCAGGTAGTTTTTGTCAAGTTTTCATCTATTTCTTCTGTTACCGGACAGAGGACATTCAGTACGTAGACGTTCTCCCTAATCAACGACAGTAATTAATTACTTGAGGCAAAAAGGACTCCCCTTGGTTAGCCCTAGCGATGCCGTCTAAGCACAGGAAAAATCAACAAAAATTGCCCTAACAAAACTTCTTTAGCTAAAAGTAAGTTTGAAAAGTTTTTAAGTTTTTTTATTTGCTAACTTCGATTTGCTTTCTTTAACCCAGATTTATTTTTTGTGAACGAACCATCAAATAGTGAGCTTGTATTATTTATTATTAGGAGTTTAAAATAATAGTTGGAAAAGAAAGGGTACTTCCTTTTGAAAGTTATTGTTTATGAAAAATTACCTATTTTCAAAAAATTTTATCTGAAAAAGTGGTAACAAATAAAACAAATAAAAGTTGTAGTTTGTACAAAAAATTCAAAGCAAGCGTGGAATTCCCTTTATTTTGAGCAAAAAAACGTCATACACTGACTTTATCTCAGTAGCTATAATTGCATTAAAAAGATACAACTACTAAAATACAAATTGGTTAAAAATTAACTAGAAAGGTGCTATAAAAGCAAAGCAAGAAAATGAGTTGTATTTTCTTAGAATTCACTTTCATCCGCTATTTTCGATCAAACGCCTGAACAGTAAAGCTCTGAACTAGTTGTTAGCCAGTTTTTCAACATGGCCGGAACTGCCACCAATGTCACTGTTTTGACCTCTTCTTCGCTCAACAGTCTGAACTACTACCTGACTGATTTCTGGGCCGAGCATGGTGACCCCAACTCCTCTCACTACCCAATGATGAGCACTTTTAAGATCCCGCTGGCCATCCACTTCACCTACTACTTCCTCGTCCTCTACCTCGGCCCACGCCTGATGAGGGATCGGCCACCCTTCAGCCTAAAATGGGTCATCATTCCCTACAATCTCGTCCTTTCGCTCTTTAACGCCTACATCTTTGTGAATTACCTGGTGAAGACGCGTTTCGGTGCCAATCTCCTGGATGTCAACTTCAGTAGTTCACCACTGCCGCCCACTACCCCCGTTCAAAACCTTATTTACACATACTTCGTAAGCAAGTACGTCGACATGCTCGACACGATCTTCTTTATCATGCGCAAAAAATCCAACCAGGTGACCGGTGAGTGTTTGTAAAAAAACTGAAAACAAGTCAGAAAAAACCTTTTTGTTTAAAATCAATTTTTCTGCCAAGGTCTTCACGTCTACCACCACAGTATGGTGCCTTTGATTGGCTGGATCTACTTTCGCACCAAAGTTGAGCACGTTATAGCATCCGCATTTGCCATACTGAACTCGCCCATTCACACAGTACCTATTTCTGACTGATTTCTCCAATCAGCTAAAATTTAATGCTCTTTACCTTTATTCTCAAAAAAATTATTAGATTATGTACGCTTACTACGGCCTGGCCGCCTTTGGCCCACATATGCAGCCGTACCTCTGGTGGAAGCGGTACATCACCCAAATTCAAATCATCCAGTTTGTCCTCCTCGGCCTGTACGGCATGTACTTTGCCCTGTACAGTGACGGCTATCACATCTTCTTCACCTACGACGTCCTCTTCCAGTCTTTTCTGTACCTCTATCTCTTTAGCAGTTTCTACCTGAGATCGTACAAGGTTGCTCCTGGAGCAAAGAAAGGAACTGTTCTGAATGGCAACAACAGTGAGAGCAAAAAGATTGAGTAGAATGTAAAAAGTAGTCTCGCCTAGTTTGCACTTTTGTAAAATATGTTTTTTGCTTGAATTTTATTACGTTCAAAAAAATGCTTATTTTTATGTTTTAAAAATATTGAAATTTGTTTTGATTCGCCTTGTAATTGTTGACCTAATCATTATAAAAATGATACTGCAAAAAATTCTGAAAAAATCGGGTTTATAGTTTGCATGTTAACCCTGTTACAATTATTTCACCTGGCCACCATTAGCCAATTGATATCAGCCTATCCCTAAAAATGTTTTCTCTCTCTATTTCTCCCTCTGCACGGACATTTTTTGCTCTACAAATTACACCGTTTGAGATATCGAGATGCGGTTTTCACCAGTAACACGAGATAAATGGCATCTTTCTAATGATACTAAATTTAAGTTGATCAGATAACCGGAAGTATTTAATATGGCGGATTATCTGTTTTAAGTGATAAGCATTTTTGGCTATATATAAAAAACTACTAGACCTAGAAACATGGGGTTTTGACTAAAGTAATCAGATAATAGTCGGCACAAAATGGTTATCTCAGAACTTTGATAAAGTAACCGGAAGTGCTTTATCTAGATTTTTCACTTTTTAGATAAGCTTTTTTAAATACAAACAAGCTCCAATCTCACTTTTGACTACACTATTGCATTCCCTGACCCTTAATTGATCTATGTCTAATTTAGTTTGTTTCAAAACCTTATGGTTGACCAGAAAACCCAAAAAGTTTGGAACGTTGTCTTTTGTTTTGGCAGATGTTGCGCTGGCTTTGGCAGCTGTGCGCAGGCGCGGGACGCTATCACAGCAGCTGCAGCGCTAGATAAAACTGTGCGCTCTCGCTGCCGTTCTCGCAGCGCTCGCTGCTGCCGCTGCTCTGAGTTGGCGGGAAAGCATTGCTGGTGCGGGGGCAGCACAGCCCAGAACGGCGAGGTCTTAGACAGACTGCGCTCTCGCGCCAAACTAGGGTGCTCGCTGCTGACTCATGACTTTCTCACTTTTTCTCGCAAGCAGAATCATTCTGCTTTTGAAACAAAGTCCTGGGACTTTGGCTGTGCGTTATCGCTGTCGTTCTCGCCCTGGGCTGCCGGGGGAGCACCGCTGTTGCAAGGGAAACAGTGAACAACACAGGGCGGCGAGGTCTGACGTGACTTGGCCGTTGTCAACGACCGACGACGAGGGTCTCGCGATCACAGCGGGCGAGGCCCGAGGAGGAGGGCGTTGACAGCGGCCAAGTCACGTCAGGGTGAGCCGCCTGCCCAGACATGAATGTATGTTAGCGGTGCACAGATAAAAAGGCGAGGTCTGGCGTCACTTGGCTCACCAAAAACGTCCGCCGACGAGGGCCTCGCGAGCGAAGCGAGCGAGGTCCGAGTAGGCGGGCGTTTTTGGTGAGCCAAGTGACGCCAGGGTGAGCCGTTGTTTAACTGATTCAATTTAACCAAAATCTTAAATTTAAAAAAATAAGTGAGAGCAAAACTGTGCAAAACAGTAGCAGTGCACAGCCTAAAGCGGCGAGGTCTGACGACACTTGGGCACTGTGAACGTCCACCGACTCGGGTCTCGCGAGCGGAGCGAGCGAGGCCCGAGTCGGTGGGCGTTCACAGTGCCCAAGTGTCGTCAGGGTGAGCCGCTGGCCAAACTTTTAAGAAATGTTAGCGGTGCACAGTTAAGTATGGCGTGAGCGAAGCGAGTGCAACTGAGCCCTTGTTTATTTTAATTTGTTAACAGTTATCTAAACATGGAAGGGTACATCATTTTCAAAAGTTATTGGTAGTGAAAATTCCCTATTTTTACAAAGTTTTAGTTAAAAGGTTAAATACGGCAGAAACAGATATTAAGCAAATGACAAAACAAACAAAAGTGCGACATAAAAAGTTTTGCCAAGTGCTAGACAAATGCAAAATTCCCTTTCTTAAAGGTAAAAAACGTCATACACATCAGTAAGCTTTGCATTTAAAAGATATAACAAAAAATTACAAATTGGTAAACGATTGACTAGAAAAATGCTATAAAAACGAAACAAAAAAATATTGTGCCTATCCATTGTGTTTATGATTTAGGTTGGCAAGTTTTGAGTTTCTAGTGTACATTTCTTTTTAGTATTGTCACTTGAATTCTTTTAAAACGCTAAATTAACAAAGTGTACCACTTTCTTAACATGACCGGATCAGCCTCTGTCCCCTCTTCTTTTTCCTCCTCTTCTCTGCACCTGAGCAACCTAAATTACTACCTAACTGATTTCTGGGCCGAACACGGCGACCCCAGCTCAGCTCACTACCCATTTATGAGCACCTTCAAACTACCACTCTTTATCTATTTCACCTACTATTTTATCGTCCTCTACCTCGGTCCTCGTCTGATGCGGGATCGGCCACCCTTCAGCCTAAAATGGGTCATCATTCCTTACAATCTCATCCTTTCGCTCTTCAACGCCTACATCTTTGTGCATTTGCTGTTGGAAACGCGTTTCGGAGTCGGTCTCCTGGACGTCGATTTCAAAAATTACCCCTTACCTCCCACGCCATTTAATAAGAACATCACTTACTTGTACTGTATCAGCAAGTACGTCGACAAGCTCGACACGATCTTCTTTCTTATGCGCAAAAAGTCTAGCCAGGTGACCGGTGAGTGGTGTGAAAAAACTATTCTAGAAAAACTGACAGTAAAAATTACAATTTTTTGCAAAGGTCTTCACGTGTACCACCACAGGTATGCTTTGAAAAATAATTCAAAAAAGTTTTTTAATTTTAAAAATCCTAATTTCTACCACAGTATGGTGCCCTTGATGGCTTGGGTCTACTTTCGCACTAAAATTGAGCACGCTTCTGGGTCAGCTTTTGCCATGCTCAATTCGCCCATTCACACGGTACCTGTTTCTGACTAAATTATCTAATGCAAAACTTTAACATTTTTTATATTGTTTTCCTAAATCTATCAGATCTGCTTATGCATACTACGCGGCCGCTTTGGCCCCCACATGCAGAAGTACCTCTGGTGGAAACGGTACATCACACAATCGCAAATGCAGTCGTACTTCCTAGGATCGTAGGCAATACTTTCCCTTACAACGTTGCTATGCCATCTTCTTACTACGATGTCCTTATTCATCGCCCTTCTACTTTACTCTTACCAGTTCTACCTGAGATCGTACAAGGTTTGGCTTCTGGAAAGACAAAAGGTGTGCTTTGCTGAAAAATGGCACCAACAAAACAGCAATGCCACAAAAAATTGAGTAAAATGTAAGGTAGTTTTCCTAGATTTAATTCAAAAATTTTTGAATTTCTGTTATAAAAATGTGTTAGTTTATTTTTCTAGTTACAAAATTTTTAAACTTATTAATTGCCCTGAAATTGTGAATTTTTTAACTGGTTTTGAATTCAAGATTTCTAAAATTTTGAACCCTTTAAAATCAAAACTTTTACTTAATCCATACAAAAAACGGTCGCTCCGGTGAGGCGTTCCCAGGCAAGACCGCCTGCAATTGGCCACAAATGAAGCGCCGCTCCTAGGGTCCAATCAAGCAGACCGTTAAGCACTCGAAAAAAAACTCCTTTTGGAGCGTCAAAGTAAGCTGGAATCCCACGCGTTTGATGTGCCTCACACCGCCGGTGTGGTCGCTTTAGGTCATATGCTTGCCTAAAAGAGCACTGAACTCATAAGTAGCCAAGGAGGATAAAAGTCCCAGAGAGCCATCTGCGGAACTGGCGGTGTAGTCGTAGAAATGTGTGGTGGGTATGGTACCCTGCTGAATAGAAAAAGACAAAATTTATTGACTTTAAATAAATAAAAAACAGCTTTTTTTACCTTCTCCCAAACTAAGGTATACCACCAGCCGATTCTCCGTCGGTCTCATCCGAAAGTCAAAAGGTCGGGCACCGAAGTAGTGCGCCAACGAGTTGACGGTGAAGATTGCGTGCAGTACAATGGTAATGCGAAAAACGACGCAGACAAAGAAAGCCACTATCGGGTGCTCCCCCCAAAAGTAAACCGGAATCACCACTGGAAGGAGGACACCAAACAACGCAAAAAGCGCCTTGTACCAGCGGTGCTGCCCCTGAAGCACCCAGTCCTGCTTGAGATCGCTTAAATCCAGTTTGTTTCCACCGTCCTTGACACTCTGCGTTTTTTGGTAAAACCACCAGCCAATGTGGGCGTACAGCAGTCCTGCTGAGGGGTTCTTCGGGTCGGCCTCAGTGTCGCTGTACTTGTGGTGGGACCGGTGGTCGCGAGCATACCCAAAAGCGCTGCCGTGCATTGTCATCGTCTGGAGAATGACCAGCAGGATACGAAGTGGAAGACGGGCTTTGAAACTGCGGTGCGCCCACAGGCGATGTCCACCAACTGCAAATCAAAATCGGTAAAATTTGTTTTCAATAACTAAATAGCAGCTTTTTTACCCGAAATTCCCATGCCCGAAAAGGCTCCAATGACGTAAGCAAAAGCTACTGTGAACACGCTGATCGTTTGCCCGCTTTTCCAAATGTACAGCAACCCAAGGGGAAAGAGCAGGTGCAAAGCTCCAAGGTAGATCACATTAGACCACTTTACCGCTCTGATTTGGGCATGCCATTTAATTGTGTTTTGATGTGATGTTGCACAAAACGTCTTTAGTTGTGAATCACAGTTTGGATCTGTTTTGATAATCTTCTTATCGACAAGTTCAGTGGTCATTTTCGGAATTTTTGCTACTACAAATTGTCCCAATTTTCAACTTTTATAAAGTTTAGCAGTTACCTTTTTATACTTTAGTAATTTATAGTATTGGGTTATCCCCTACTGATATAATAAGCATCAGTATTAACCAATATGAAAACAGATTCGCATTTTTGTTTTTATGTTTTTAATGTCAGTTAATTGCAATTTTTTTTGCAATACGTTAGTGCATCAGTCGGACATTGTATATTTTCACTGCAAAAAACCCTTTTGCTGTTGTTGCTCACAAATGAGCATTTAAAGTATTGTTTTTTTTGTTCACTTACCAGTTTATTTATCCTAGTGATGTAAAAACCCCCAACTTAAAAAATTTTATTTTTAAAGAAAAAGGAAAAAGTTATGAAAGCTTCTAATAAATTCAAACTCACATTCTATTTTTTATTATTTCTGTACTAAAAACGTGGCCTTGTCTTTCACTTCAAACCTTTTACCCGACCTTCTTTCTGGACATTGTTGCAACAATAAAAATAACCGCTTAGTTTTATATCGTTTTCACTGGTCTGATCGCCTACATCGTTTTCCTCAACTGGGTCATGAACTTTAGAATAGATACAATTGTGCACGCGTTTTTAAAGGCAAACTTTCTGGTTGTTTGTTTGCAAAAGCAACAAAAATACAATAAAAAGTCCACTTTTCAATTTTTTACAAAAGCGTTTTTTGCCAACTGTGCTTGTTGGTCGTCAATTTGTTGCAAACGATTTTTACTTTTTCTAAAAAAATTTTATTTATAACTAAAATCCTTGCTCATTTTCTGGTTTTTTTAGTTAACCAAAAAACATAAAGTTTTTTTTACTGAATTCCATACACAAAAACGGTCGTTCCGGTGAAACGTTCCCAGGCAAGGCACACGGCAATTGGCCACAAATGAAGCGCCGCTCCTAGGGTCCAGTCAAACAGTCCGCTAGCCACTCGAAAGGCAACTCCCTTGGGGGCGTCAAAATAAGCAGGCACTCCTACGCGCTTAATAGTGCCCTCAACCACAGCCGGTGAGGCGCGTTTTAAATCATAAACTTGGCCTAGGAAGGCACTGAGCTCGATCATCAGCGAGGAGGGATTAAAACTTTCCCAGAAAACTTTTGACGGACTGGAGAAGTAATCGTAAGGAAAGTCGTGGTGGTAATTGTGGTTACCTAAAAGAGACAACAAAATTACTTTGAGAATCATTCAACTAGCTCAACAACAGCTTCTTTTACCTTCTCCCAAACTGAGGTAAATGACCAGCCGGTTCTCCGTCGGTCGTATCCTAAAGTCAAAAGGCCTGGCGCCAAAGTAGTGTGCCAACGAGTTGACAGTGAAAAGGGCGTGCAGAACAATGGTAATGCGAAAGACGACGCAGACAAATAAGGCAATCAACGGGTGTTCACCCTAGAAGTGGACTGGAATTGCCACAGGAAGCAGGACGCCAAACAGCGCAAAAAGCGCCTTGTACCAGCGGTGCTGACCCCAGACCACCCAATCCTTGGTGAGATCGCTGAAATCCAGTTTGCTTCCGGCGTCCTTAACAATCGATGACTTATCAAAGCACCACCAGCCAATGTGGGCGTACAGCAGTCCTGCTGAGGGATTCTTCGGGTCGGCCTCGGTGTCGCTGTGTTTGTGGTGGGTTCGGTGGTCACGAGCGTAGCTAAAGGCGCTGCCGTTCATGGTCATCGTCTGGAGAATGACCAGCAAAATTCGAAGCGGAAGACGGGCTTTGAAGCTGCGATGCGCCCACAAACGGTGTCCACCAACTGTCCAAAACAAATTTGTTAATTTTTGTTTTCAATGACTAATAGCAGTTTGCAAACCCGACATTCCCATGCCGGAGAAGGCGCCAATGAAGTAGGCAAAAGCGACCGTGTACGCGTTGATGGTCTGCCCGGTTCGCCAGATGTACAGCAGCCCCAGAGGACAAAGCAGGTGCAGAGCTCCAAGGTAGATCACATTGGACCACTTTACCGTTCTGATTTGAGTACGCCATTTATTGGTGCTTTGGTGTTCCACGCAAAAAGTTTTCAATTGTAGAGCACCGTTATGGTCTGTTTTAAACTTCGTTTCGACGAGTTCAGTGGTCATTTTTGTGCTTTTTTAATACTACTGCACAATGTCCTATTTTTGATTTTTTATTAAAAATAAATTTTAGCAAATACTTTTTTGTATGTTGTAGAATTGGGTTGTTCCCATCCGATGTCACTACTGCACCGATATTAACCGATGTTAAAACAAATGAGGATTTTTGTTTTTTAAAGTCAGTTGTTGTTACTTTTTTTACTATGCATTAGGGCATCGGACAAACTTTTTATATTTTTTATTACAAAAAACCCGCTTATCTTTATTCATAAATGAACATTTAAAATATCGTTGTTTTTCTTTGTTCATTTATTAGTTTGTGTTTAGGTTTTATCTTAATGCTGCAAAAATCCCATATTTAAAAATTTTCATTAAATTAGGCAATTTGTTATTTTTATTTTTTGGTTAATTTTGAAAATTTTTTGCAGTAATTATTGAGTAAAAACGAAAATTTTTTTTGTTAGTACTTTTATTTTAATATTTTTTTAACTTTTTAATTTGTTTGTTATTGATTTTTTTAATTTTTGTTAAATAACTATAACATACATTACATCTATTTACATGCGTTTCAATTTTTTTAAAATTTGTTTTTAAAAATTAACAGATTTTTTAAAAAGCGCAATTCAAATAAACACAAATTTACACAACGTTATTGCCCAATTTCTTTCCCTGTCTTTCTTTGAAAAAATGAGGGAATTACTTTGTATATCAAATACGCTTTTTGAGCAATGTTAAAATATTTTACCCTACTCTTGGCATCAAACAAAAAAAACATTTTGTTTACTTTTACACATTTAACCGATTTTTTTTCTGCTCATAACACAGCACCTTTCATAAAAAAAGTAGTAAAAGTCAGAAGCGTTCACTTACTCAATCACTGATCTTCTACCACCTATCTAACTAAAGTGGTACTCTCCCATCCAAGAAGTATAGTGAAGTTAAAAAAAAGAAAAATATAAAACAAAAAAATTTATGCTTTATTTGAACTTATCCACAACGTAAGCCAACACTAACAGCTGTTGGCAATGATCTTTGGTGATATCATGTCAGCAAAAAGATGAATTATGTTCTCAGAAATTGAAAAAAAGAAGCAACCACAAAAAAGTTCCCGGTTGTTGGCGATGCCGACGTTATCAACACTACTAACACTGCTCAACGTTTGATCAATGAGCAAAAATGCCAGCAAAGAAGTTCCTATTTTCAGTACAATGTCGATGGTACTATGCAGGTACACAACAATCGTCATCAGGAGTAGCCGGCGAAAATGGTATAAAAAAGTTGGCCATCATCCATGAAGGTGCTCGAGAAAAAGAGTGTTAGAAAAAAAATTGTCAATTTTTTCTGTACAGCCTACTAAATCTCACCATTGGCATGGCCCCGAACGGCACCTCAGCTACAGCTGTTTTAGCAGAAACGGAAACAGTAGACCAGCCGCTTTTTGACACCGACTACGACCTGGAGAAAGACCTGAAGACTGGAGAACGGATTATCACCAAAGAGGCAGCGGCGCAGGCCGTTCAACGCATCGGCCTCGCCGAGACCGCCTACAAGCCCATACCGTACGAACAGCACCTTGTCTGGTACAAACTCATTTTTGTCAGCATTGCCCACGCCCTCGCCCTCTACTCCCTCACCTACTTTCCTCAGGTCAGCTGGCGGATGATTTTCTATACGATGCTGGTCGCCGTGCTCTCCACCACAGTTGGCATTCAGGTGGGCGGTAAGTTTAGATAGAATCGTAAGCTTTTTGTGCTAGCTAAAATATTTTTTTCCTGGTTGTCAGCTCACCGCCTGTGGGCGCATCGCTCCTTCAAAGCCCGTTTCAGTTTGCGCGTCTTCCTCATGTGCCTCAACACGATGGCCCTGCAGACGAGCATCTTCGAGTGGAGCAGAGACCACCGGGGCCACCACAAATGGTCTGACTCCGATGCCGACCCCTACAATGCCAATCGGGGCTTCTTTTTCAGCCATGTCGGTAAGTGATCGTTTGATGAGTAATTTCGGATGTCTGACACCTTTTTCCCTCTTCAGGCTGGGTCGCCCTGAACAAGCACCCCGAGGTGATTCGCAAGGGCAAGACCATTGACATGAGCGATCTACTCGCCGATCCGGTGGTGATGTTCCAGAAACGGCACTACTACCCGCTGGTCTTCGTCTTCTGGTTCCTCCTTCCCACAGTCATTCCCGTGTACTTCTGGGGCGAGCCCATTTGGAGGACTATTCTCTTGGTGGTTTTTTTCCGTCATGTGTACACACTAAACATTACCTGGCTGGTGAACAGCTGGGCACACATGTACGGCTGGCGACCGTACGATCGGCGAATTGCCCCCGTCGAAGCCTCCATTCGTCACCTGTTAATGGGCGAGGGCTTTCACAACTTCCATCATGCCTTTCCCTGGGACTACTCGGCCAGTGAACTGGGACCGCTGGACGTCTTCAACCCTGCCACTGCCTTTATCGACCTCTTCGCCAAAATGGGCCTTGCCTATGATCTGAAGAAGGCGAACACCAGTCTGGTGGAGCGAAAGTTGGCCGCCCTTGGCGATCGGGCGGTGACCAAGGACGGCAAGGGCAGCTACTACAAAAGTCGGGTTGATGTGCTGACCGAGTGGGTCGGTGGGCTGGTCAGCCTTCTCAGTCCGATTATCATTCTCAAAGTAGTTTTAGGGGTTATGTACGGTGGTGTTTAGGTTTTTCTGTCCTGTGTTGCATCATCGATGTTTTAATTTAAAATAATAATCTTTGCTATACGTTCACTGTAGTGCAATACAACGTATTGATAGTTTACCAAAAATAAAACAACGTTTTTTCTTGTATTGAAATGCTGGTTTAAATGTCCAATTTGCAACTGTTTGATAACTGTTACTGATACGGCTAAAGCAAGCAAACATTTACGTTTGGGCATTTTGCATTTGTATTTTTTGGTTGCTTGAGTATAAAAAGGCGGCAAAAGTGGTAGCCCAAACACACAAACAACTAATCAATAAACTGAAAATGAAGCTTTTTTTAATTTGCGCTATTCTGGCATTTTTTGGTGTTGCTCATGGTAAATCGCCAACTCAACAAACTTCTTTTATAAAACTTTTTTGTTGTTTTTGCAGGAGTACCTGATCCTGCATTGCCAAAACTTAACTTCACCACTGAGCTGTCTGCTCTAAAGGTGCGCTCAAAAGCGCTGCATGATCAGACGACTTCCCTCTCCAATGACCTGATCCAGGGCGGCTACCGTCATCTGGTAGACGGGCTAATCGCCCAGCTGGGCATTCTCTGGAACCTCAATTACGATCTGGAGCATTCGACCGGCCAACTGAGCATCACCGAATGAAATATCCTTTCGGCAGCGATGACCCACCGAGAGGACCGGGTCAAGGAGGAGCTGGCCATTGTCAGAGAGGTGCAAAAACAAAGCTCCTCAGGACAACTCAACTGGAGCCGCTCCGATCTGGACATCAAAATGAATTATCAGGTCATCTACGAGGGCATCTACAAGAACCCCAGCAACTTGTACGCTTTTGTACGGCAGGAGGAAGACAAGCACTTGACCGAGTTGTCGAACAAATTCAAGGCGACCGGTGAGTCGTTGACCGGCGAGCCGCTGAAGAAAATGGTTGAGGAGTTTGTGCGCATCTACCTTTCGCTGGACCTAATTGAAAAGGTCCGTTTTGTGGCGTCGTGGGATAAACTGCAGTATAACAATTGAAATTGATTTATTTATTTGTTTATCTTATCAGTATAATATTGCGCAATAAATAAAGTTTGAGCTCTAGTTTGTTGACAATTAAACGGTTTTTAAATCCTTTGACGATGACGACTCAGCTGAATTTTCAATCGAATCTTTTCTTGAACTCTTGGCGTTGAATTTCAAAAAGTCTTCAAAGTCATCTGGGTCGGTAAAGTCAATTGGATAAAAATTAGCCAAAGAAGACGGAGGAGGTGGTGGCGGAGGTTGGAGAGGAGGCACCATCTGATAAGGATATCCCTGATGTTGACCACTGTAGTGTTGACTGTGATTGCAAGATGGAAGAGGAGGAGGAGGAGGATTGGAATAGGAGTTCAGTGATGGTTCTGGTTTTTGAGTAGTAGTAGGCTCAGTGTACTTGTTGGTCGTAGTGGTTTCCTCTGCAGCAGTGTACGGTGACGTCTCCTCTTCTTCTCCTACAGTAGTTGTGGTAATGTAACTTTCCGTCGCTGTTGTTGGCGGTGGGGAATAAACTGTGGTCTGTTTTGTTGTGGTTGTGGTAGTGATTGTCGTTGGCTTTGCTGTAGTCCGCTTGGAAGCACCTTTACCCTCGTACGCCCAGGTTTCCCCTTTTGCAGGCAGGACATTGTCCGAAAAGTGCCCCACCACGTTCCCTTTTGGGTAGAAATTCACCGTCACGTAAACGGTTTTGATGATAGCGTTTTTGTGCCGTCCACTTTCAATGGCACAGCCAATGCCCACCAGTCGGGAGCTCCGCCAGACGATGGCCGTATAGTGGCCCCAGCTGGTGAAACTGTCCAGGTCGGGCTCTTCCCCACTGTACCAGCTGTACTTGACCCGTTCGCCGTACCAGAGGGCCATCGGCTCGCTGGGGTAGAGCTTTCGAGGGCGCAGGAGGCGGGCGGTGTACAGGTTCTCACCCATCTTTCGATTGGGTCGGTGCTTGAGAAACCGGTGGCGGCGAGCTCCTCCGACCACAGCTGTGCCAGGTAGGTGATGTTCGAGTTGAGGAGGAGGGGCGGGGCGCTGTGCTGAACGCGGATGGTGTTGTGCAGCAGTAAGAGGTCTCGGCAAAGCGGGGTCGCACCTGCTGATTTGCCTGTATTTGCTGTTGCTGTTGCTCACTTGATAAGGCGGTGGTTGATAAGGTTGGGGCTTAGGGGAAGTTGGTGGTACAGTTGAAGGTGGTGGCACTGTGTACACTACAGGATGAGCTTGTTGAGAATATTGGGGTTTTAGTTTTTGAGGCCGTTTTTTAGCCGTCTGAACATTAGGCAACAGTGAAAGAGCAATAAACAAGAAAACTAGCAACTGAATGGCCGCATTGCTTCCGGAAAATGCTGAGAAAAGTGGGCGGTTTTTCATTTTATACAAGAGCATTTATTGGCAAAGTAGGGGCAAACTATTAAAATCGAGCTTCCCTTTTTAAGCAAGCAAGTTTTTACAGTAGTTAAACTCAACTGCGCACTATTATCATTTTAAATTGCAATTCAACATTTTTTTGAATTTTTAACAACTACAAAAAAAATTACGTGCTTTCTAATCAGTACACTTTGTTAGTGTTTGAGTAAAAATGAAGTACTGCGTTTGTTTTGACATTTCGCATAAACAACTAAACAAACCTTTGCCTACATATCTCTACCGAGCGCTGACGGCCACCTCAAATGGCCGCGCATTGAGCATTGGAATGCCAATGATAAAGTCCAGCTTGACGGGCGTTGATGTAGTTTTACTAAAGCGAAACTTTCGAATCAATCTGGCAAGGACCAATTTCATCTCCTGCATAGCAAATCTTTGCCCAATGCAACCTCTATTACCCTGACCGAAGGGCAGGTAGGCGTAGGGCACCAAAAGATGGGCGTTTTCCGGCATCCACCGCTCAGGGTCAAAAGTGAACGGGCGTGGCCAGAACTCGGGGTTGAAGTGAAGTGCACTGGGTGGAATCTCCACCAGAGTTCCCTTCTCCAAAATCAGCCCCTCCTTCAGTTGATAATCATCAACGCCCACTCGACGTTCCAGTCGTACAACAGTGCTGTACAGGCGGGTGGTCTCCTTGAGGACTGCTTCTAGGTAAGGGCAATTGTTGAGAATTGAATCGGTGGTGATGCTTTCATCTTTGACCTCCTCATAAAGCTTCTCCTGAACGCCGCTGTTGTTTACCAGCTCAAAAACGGCAAAAGTGAGCGATGCTGAGCTGGTCTCAAAACCGGCGGCTAGAAAGAGGATAAGCTGAGCGACAACCTCATCATCGGTTAAAATTCTTGAAGAAGTTTTGTTGGAGTTTGGCGAAAACTCAGGATTGTTTTCAACACTTTCATTCTCTTCAACAGTAGCGTCCATCAGCAGTTGAACAAGGTCAGCTCGTTTTGCTGAGCCATCTTCAACCTTTGCCACCATCTCCTCTTTTCTCGCCCTCACAACAGCCCGCGCAAAGTCAACGAAGTAATCAAAAGTGTCGTCTCTAAAAGGCTGTCGAATGTTCAGCAAGTCAAGGACCGGTCGTGGCAGCGCCAAAATGGTGATAATCTTGAGCGGATTCAAATTGAAAAAGCGCTTTCCGTTTTCCACAAGCGCCGCATTTGTTGTCATTTTGCCATTTTTAGCATTTTTCTTCTCTTTATTTGCATTAGTTTTTGTGGCGAAAGCAGCCCGACAAATCACATCAATGGTGTAGCCGGCAAAAATCTCTTTTGCGCTGAAGGTGGCCAAACTTTTTGGCCCCGAAGCTTCAATGAGCAGTTCAAAATGTTCCACCAGCTGCCGTACACAGTCTTCCATCAACGGGACCATTGTTTTCAGCTTGTGGAAGCTAAAGGCAGGACTCGTAATCGCTCGAAGTCGTCTCCAGGCAGCCCCCTCTGCCATAAACAGATTTTCATTCCACAGAGGGTGATAAGAGTTCATTGAACGACGGTCGACGAAACATCGAAAGTCTGTCACAAGAATTTGCTTGACCAGAACTGGATCAGTGACTGTCAGCGTCGGCTGAAGGCCCATGTACAAACCGTAAACCGGCCCGTATGTGGTAGCCCATCGAACTTCCAGCTCCTGAGGAGTGTTGATCGCCTTTGAGAAGAGGTTCCCAAAAGGGAAAAACGGCCGAGGGCCGGGAACGCCCCGAGAAAACCAGTAGTTGTAGTATCGGCGGTGAGCTGCGTAGCTGTAGAAAATAAACAACAAAAACAATTTTTTATTAATAAACACTCATCTGTTTATGACAAACTGACTTACAAGAGAATGGAAATGAGAAGGAAGATCAAGGTGACGGTGAGTAGAGAGCACATGGTTTTGATGATGAACTGATAATGGCTTTGAGTTTTGCCAATGAGATTAAACTGCAATTTGAATGCAATTGATGAGTAGGAAAAATGTGTGTTACGCTGTTCTGAAACATTGTTGTGTTTGCTTTTTTTTAATTTTTTTAAGAAAAAGTTGTTACTAAGGAAACGGAATCGTGTAAAACTAAAAAATCGATTAAAGTTTTTTTCACGTGTTTTACTTTTGTCAGTATATACTTTAAAAATGTAAAACAATAACACAGATATTTTTAGTGAAGCAAAATTTGATCTTAATAAGGCAAAATGTTTTGTCTTGCAAAACCACCCACTTTTTTGCCGGCGGGTCAACGCGCGCATCAGTTATCTGTACTGAGGTAAAGATGAGATGCTTTAAGCAAGGCAAAGGAAAAATAGAATTTCAAGAGATCTAGTCGAATCTTGCAAGACCGTCTATTAAAAGGTCAACTTTTGACTAGTAAGTGTTGAGAGTAAAAACAAACTAGTTTCTGTTATAATAATAAAATAAACAACCTCCACTATCCTCGTCCTTTTGCCCTTTTTTGCAGTTTTTGTTGTTTTGTCCAAATGCTGCCAAAATGTTTTACATTTTAAATTTTTCAGTTCATAAAAACCTGGATGATTGCATGCTTATCAACATCAAAATAATTATATTTAATGTCGCAGTTTAAAGTTGCAAAAAACTACTTGTACTTAAAAATGGTATAAAGTAGTTAACATAGCTATTAAAAGATTACTCTTTAGCTCTCAAGCTGGTTTTACACTATAAAACAATGATAATAGCATTGGCAAATCTAGTACTTATCATAAAACGCAATTTTTGATTGATTTTCTGAGCAAAACTGAAAATTATTATTAAAAATTCAAAAAAATCTTTTTAAAAAATAGAAAAGTACATTGTAAATATATTTGCTCATTTTATGTTGGTACTAAAAATGACTTTTTTATTGTTTGCTTATTTTATTTGATTTGTTTTCTCACTTGCTAAACAATCGAGCTTTGTTTATTAGCAAAAACGTCAAAAGGTGGCACAGTGATTGAGATAAAAAAATATTTTTTTGCATTTTTTGCATTGTTTTTTATCCTTCCGTTGATATCAATGCAGTTATTGCTATCAGCTGATAAGTTTTTGGTAGATAAGAAAAAGAAGTAGAAGAAGAAAGTAATATTTGTCTTTTTAGACTTTTTTACTGTTTCTCAATTTCTGTTTTGTTTTGAAACTGTTAAACTTTTTGAAGTTTTAGAACAACACCACAAAAAGATGTTAACCAATAAAAGTCCTCACCTGACCGTCCTCGTGATGACCGTCGATTGCATTGGCCACATTAATGCCTGCATCGGTACTACCCGACCACTGCTGGAACGAGGTCATCGGGTGATCTTCCTGTTGAATTCCCAATCTCGTGGTCAACTGCTGAAGCAGGGTTTTGAGGAGTTCATTGTTGAAGATGAGGAGGAAGAAGTTACCACCACCAAAACCGAATTAGGCCAGAGCTACACCGACGACTTGGTCACTCTCGGCATCATGGGCCCCTACTGCTCACTTTCTCTAGAGGAGAAGTACGTCAAGGTGGTGGAGCTCTTTACCACCGGAGCCCTCGCCCAGAAGGCTCGAAGAAAGAGTGACAAGGTGGCCAGGAAGGCCATCGAGGCGCTGCAGCCTGATCTAATTGCCATCGACGGCCACCTTCTGCCGGCCGTCTATTTTAGTAAACTTCCCTGGGTGAACATCGTCTCCGTCACTGCGCTCTGTCACCTCTCAAACGAGGCCGAGGAGTTGCCGCCCAGCAGTTCGGGAATGTCTTCAAACTCCAAAAATCAACAGTCTGAAACCTGGAACCGCTTCAAACGACTCAATCTCCTTTACCGGTTCTCTTCAGAGGTAAATGATCTTCACGAAGCAATGGGCTATCCTCGTTTTCCTGCCGACCGGCTGCTCCCCTACGAAGACGCCCTGCTCACTGTGTACGGCCACCCAGTAGAGTACAACTGGCCAGCAATTCAGGCTAATGAGGAGTGGTTCAACCTTGAGGTTTTTAACAAAAATGAAAGAAAAAAAGCAGTTTCACTTGAGCAGCTTGACCTGCCACAGGAGTTCATTGAAGATCACCTAAATGGTCGCTGGAGCGGCCGGTGGATTCTCCTCTCGATGGGCTCTATGGGCTCGGCAGATGTGCAGTTAATGAAAAGGCTGATGGGCGCCATCTCCCTTTCTCGGCACAAGTTTATCGTCTCAAAGGGGCCTCGTCACGAGGAGTTCTTGTTGCCGACCAACGCCTGGGGTGATTGCTTTCTGCCGCAGGCCAAGCTACTGCCGCTGGTTGATCTGGTCATTACCCATGCGGGAAAGTATGTGTTTAAATGAAAAATAATTTTTGACTTATTCTGATTTTTTTCTTTCTCTTTTTAGCAACACTGTCACTGAGACCTTTGCCCAGGGAGTACCGATGCTGTTGTTGCCACGTAAGCAAACTTCTCTTTTCTGTTTTTTGAAAAAGTATTTTAATGACTTTTTTAAATATCTTTCTAGTTTTTGGTGATCAGATTGACAAGTATGTGCTTTTTGTTTCTGGTTATCGGTTTCTGCTTTATAACCTTTGTTTTTTTCATTTGTTTAAGCGCCCAGCGACTGCACGAAACTGGCTACGGTTGCCGCCTGGATCCCTACAATTTTACCGCCGATCAGTTCCTGGCCACCATTGACCAGCTGCTCGAGGATGAGTTGCTGAAGGCAAAACTGAAGGTCGCCTCCAAACGACTGCTCTCTAATGGGCGACATCAAGAGCTTGCACTGGAAATTGAACGACGGTGGACAGTTTGGAATGAAGAGAAAAAGAAGAAAGAGGATGAATCAACAAAATAAAACACTATTTAATGATCACACAAATGTATTTTCCTATCCTCGTCCTTGTGCCCTTCTTTTTGCAGTTTTTGTTTTGTCCAAATGCTGCCAAAATGTTTTACATTTTAAATTTTCCAGTTTATAAAAACCTGGATGATTGCATGCTTATCAACATCAAAATAATTAAGTTTAATGTTGCAGTTAAAAGTTGCAAAAAACTACTTGTACTTAAAAATGGTATAAAGTAGTTAACTAATAAAAGATTACTCATTAGCACTCAAACGGGTTTTTAGACTATAAGACAATGATAGTAACACTGGCAAATCTAATACTTATCATAAAATACAATTTTTGTATTGATTTCTACTATTTTTGTTACACAACCACATTAAGTAAACTCGAACGGGTAACCTAATTTTTGATAAAGATATTTGCACACATATAAAAGCCCTAATTAGTTCTGTTAATCAAATTATTAACTTACAAGTTATTAAAACTTTTTTATTTACATTGTAGGAAGCATTCGGCGCCTATCAAGCACACAAAAAGAAAGTCCACGATTCAAAGATACTGCCTGGATTAAAGTTTTCAGCCGATCAACTGTTCTTTGTTTCATATGCTAATGTAAATGAAATTGCATTTCTAACAGCAAATGATACATTTTAAATATTTTAATACTTTATAGGTTTGGTGCCAATCGATTACCGCAAATAAACTCAAGGACAACATTATGATGGATCCACATGCTCCTAATAAGTACCGAGTCAATGTGGTGCTGGGCAACTTTGATCAGTTTTCTAAAGCATTTAATTGCCCGTCTGGCTCAAAAATGAATCCAGTAAATAAGTGCTCTATTTGGTAGAAAAATAATTTTATACCTTAATTGTCTTTAAAACTGAACTGCAATTTGGGTGATATTGATAAGTATGAAATACAGTATTACATTGTTTGAAACATTGTTATACTTGCTTCATTTTAACTTTTTTTTAAAGTTGAAATTGTTGTTAGGAAAACAGTTTTTGGGTAAAACTAAAAAATCATAGTTTAACATGTTTTGTTTACAAATATTTGCTATACAAAATATTTAAAATTTAAAAAACTTTTAGAAACATACAAAAACTAGCAACCTAGCAACGGCCACAATAAATAAAAAATTTAAAATTTTCAAAACATATTTACTGCAAAACAAACTAAATTTAAACTAATAGTCCTTTACAAATTAGTAAACACATAACTTTTGTTGTTAATTACACAAGGCCACAAAATAAAGTCAACTCCCTACAACGGGTTGATATTTGGTACAATGGCTCAGATGATTTTTCTGATAATTATGCAACAAAAAGAAAAATTTTAAGTGCTCAAACTTAAAAGTTTCAGGATCCTCAAATTAAGTCCATTTTGGGGCACTGCCGCCCGCTCAATTTTTTGAAAAAAAATTGTGATCAGTTAGTCAGCGGTAATTTTCGTTTTATCAGAAGTTGAGAGGGCGGCAGTGCCCCAAAATGGACTCATTTTGAAGATCCTGGAACTTTTGAGTTTGAGCACTTAAAATTTTTCTTTTTGTTGCATAATCATCAGAAAAATCATCTGAGCCATTGTACCAAATATCAACCCGTTGTAGGGAGTTGACTTTATTTTGTGGCCTTGTGTTATTTAAATATTAAACTTAGCGACATATTAAATGTTACATTGTATCTTTTTGTGAAAAATGCAAAAAAAATTTCACTAAAAGATAATCGTCAATCATTATTTTGTTTTTTTGTGAGTAACAATCAACGCAACAACAGAAAAGAGCGTTAAATCATTGGCACTCTGCTCTTGTTTTTCTTTCCTTTAAACCATTGTCCAAGTACTTTTTTTCCCTCATACTAGTAAGCTTGACAGCACTCCTTTCGTTTTCTTCATTTGATTATTCTTCCTTTCTACTGTTCTATCTGCTTTTTTCCCTTCTTTATACTTACCGCCTTTCGAAAAAAAATAGAAAAAAATAAGCAACATTAGCATTCTCTACTAGAAAGCTAAAGTAAAAGTAAGCAGTAAATCTTTAAATTACAAGACAAACTTTATGTAATCCTCTTTTGCTGGTACGATTTGATTCAAATCGCATTAACACACACTCTCTCCAAATTATTTCCCTTTTCTTTCCTCTTTTCTGATTCTATCTTTCCTCTTTTCCTTATTCTCTTTACCTATCCTCCTTTATCACCATTATCACCATTATCACCACTATCACCTTCACCAACTAATCATCTTTATCAACGTTATCACCTTAACCTAATAATCAACTAATCATCTTTATTGACATTATCATCTTCCCCAAATAATCAACTCATCACCTTTATCAACGTTATCACCTTCACCTATTAATCAACTAATCACCTTTATCATCACTACACCCAATTATCAACTTATCACCGTTTTGGAAGCTTCTTCTGTACCAACTTGGAGACGTCCAGGTGTAGATCAGAAGACATCAAATCAGCGCACATCAGCACACAACAAATCAGCAAATTATTCAGCACAAAAACACATAATAGTAGGTACAATTACTATTGACAGTTCAAACACATACCTAGTTAGGGACAACACATTTTGAGTTAGTATCATTGTAAGAGTGTTGTACATTTTACGATAGTGTCCTTTTTATTAGTTCTGAGACCTAAGTCTATAGATAGTGGTCCTAACTAGAGAGTTAAAGAAGGAATGCGAAACCTGAATCCAGCCACTGTGGAAAGCATTAACAAAACTTGAAGTAGTAATGCAGAGGTCTATTTGAAGTAATAATTAAGTTTTAAAAATGCGAATGGTCATGTGACCGATTCTAAGATCTTCTATTAACGAATCCCATGTACAAGGCTTGCAAACGTTGGAATAAATTATAATTGGAGGATAGTGAGAATGTCGTGTTGTGAAAAGTAAGTCTTTTCACAAATGGTAATATTTGGGACGATGATAAGTATATTGATTGTGATTTGCGCTAATATGTTGTAAGAGATAGTGTGAAGTGATAGTGTGTAAAGGGAAATGTGAAAGGAGGTATATGGTAAGGTAGGAAAAGTGAAACTAATTCCGAAGACAAGAAAGGACATAAAGAGTTGTGTTGTCACGTTTGAATCAAAATCGTCAGCAAGAGATTACTAGATGGCTGAATTTAAGATAATCGCATTTTCGACTTATAACTTCTAGTGAGAAGCAATTTGCTTATTTAGCTATTTGAAATGGCGGTAGAAAAGAAGAAAGACAAGCAGATGACAGTAGAAGAAATACACAATAGAACAAACAAGGTCGTCGCTACTAGAGAGAATAAAGACTTTGGACCATGGTTCAGTGAATCCGATGGCGATGACTCTGATAATGGCAACAACAAAGGCCGTCGCAACATAGGTAAAGGTAGTCCTAAGAAAGCCATTGCCAAAAGAAAGAATTGCCAAAAGCTCAAGTTCAGTTACAGAATAATTTTTCTGATAACTTGACAATGATTGGAAAAATAACCAATGACAAATTGAGTCACATTTTTACCTCTATCTTTGTTAAACTTTAATTTATTTACTTCAAAATAGACCTCTGCAATTCTACCTTCAAGTTCATTGTAATGCTCTTCCACACGTGCGGCCTGAGATTCAGGTTTCGCATTCTTCTTTAACTCTCTAAGTTTAGGAGCCATTGCTATAGTACTTAGTGTTCTGCAGCAGACTAATAAAAAGGACACTATCGTAAAATGTACAACACTCTTACAATGATACTAACTCAAAATGTGTTGTCCCTAACTAGGTATGTGTTTGAACTGTCAATAGTAATTGTACCTACTATTATGTGTTTTTGTGCTGAATAATTTGCTGATTTGTTGTGTGCTGATGTGCGCTGATTTGATGTCTTCTGATCTACACCTGGACGTCTCCAAGTTGGTACAGAAGAAGCTTCCAAAACGGTGATAAGTTGATAATTGGGTGTAGTGATGATAAAGGTGATTAGTTGATTAATAGGTGAAGGTGATAACGTTGATAAAGGTGATGAGTTGATTATTTGGGGAAGATGATAATGTCAATAAAGATGATTAGTTGATTATTAGGTTAAGGTGATAACGTTGATAAAGATGATTAGTTGGTGAAGGTGATAGTGGTGATAATGGTGATAATGGTGATAAAGGAGGATAGGTAAAGAGAATAAGGAAAAGAGGAAAGATAGAATCAGAAAAGAGGAAAGAAAAGGGGAAATAATTTGGAGAGAGTGTGTGTTGATGCGATTTGAATCAAATCGTACCAGCAAAAGAAGATTACATAAAGTTTGGCTTGTAATTTAAAGATTTACTGCTTACTTTTACTTTAGCTTTCTAGTAGAGAATGCTAATGTTGCTTATTTTTTTCTATTTTTTTTCGAAAGGCGGTAAGTATAAAGAAGGGAAAAAAGCAGATAGAACAGTAGGAAGGAAGAATAATCAAATGAAGAAAACGAAAGGAGTGCTGTCAAGCTTACTAGTATGAGGGAAAAAAGTACTTGGACAATGGTTTAAAGGAAAGAAAAACAAGAGCAGAGTGCCAATGATTTAACGCTCTTTTCTGTTGTTGCGTTGATTGTTACTCACAAAAAAAACAAAATAATGATTGACGATTATCTTTTAGTGAAATTTTTTTGCACTTTTCACAAAAAGATACAATGTAACACAAAACAAATTAAGTATTCACTAATATTATAAATTTAATTCAAGTTGCGTTGAAATCGGTGAGTTGTCGGAAGGAACTGTTGTCGGTTAAGCGAAGAAGTACCTCTAATTGATGGTTGACGGAATGCTGGTCTTTCGTTGTTTTCAATAGTGGTTCTAATAGTTGGTCTAACTGTTGTGTAGCTATGTTGGAAGTATGATGAAGGACGCACATAAAAAGGATTGTATGGTCGTGCGTACTGATGGGAGTATAAGTGTACTGCGGCTCTGTTGTAGTGTCGGATAGTTGGCCTTCCACTACTGTTGGTGAACTGATGATTATTGGTGCGGAAGTGTGAGTAGTCAAATGTGTGGACGGTTGGTCGCAAGGTGTGATGATGATTGTTGTTGTGTGGCTGATAGTCAAATTGGTGTCTTGTTGGGCGGAATGATGAAAAATTTGAGCGGTGCTCACGATGTTGATAAGGTTGATTATTGTTGAATTTCTCTCGAGGCCTGTAAGTTGGTGCCTCGGGGAGATGTTCTCTGGAATGGTGCGGTGCGGAATTTTTAGTTCGTTGACGAGGAATATAAAGTTGAGTATTAGATGGTTCGGAAAGTGTTAAGTTTGGAGTTTGTTGTTGAGAACTATTTGGTGATGTGCTCAGCTGTGGCACATATCCCTTGTCAAAGTTGTCCTCAATTAGAGGAGAATAATTAGGTGGACAATTTAGCGTTCACTAATCAGAGGTAAAAGACATGCGATGTGAGTAACTCGATCACCACACTGAATTAAAGTAATTATGGTTTATTAGAGAGAGATGAGAAGGTGGTGACACGAGTTAAAAATATGATGATGATGAGAGGTCAAAGGTTAAAGGTGATAGTAGGTATGGAGAATATTGGAGCTATAGGAGTACATGAAGGATGGTAAAATTAGCAGGCAGAAATGCCGTAGAGGTGAGGTGAGGAGCGGTACTACTACTACAGTGGGTGGTAGTAGTCAGCACAGGTAGTCAGCAGTTGTCGTCTGCACAGTTAGTCAGCATTAATGTTCAGTACAGGTGTTCAGCATTGAAGGTCAGCATTGATGGTCAGCACAGGAATTCAGCATGAGTCTTGAGGATCTGGTAAGATGGTGAGAGTTTCTTCATCACCAAATGAGGGGCCCACTGAAAACTGCACAGTTTGGCATCCCCTTTTATACCCCCAAAAGAGAAGCGGATGTCTACCTTTCAGTGTGTCTTCAGTTCCCGGTTTAGCAGAGGTTTGTGAAGGTGGAAGCTTCTAGAAGCTTTTCTCTGACAGGCAATTATCTTTTCTTGACGAGTTGTGTCTCGGTCGTTTTCGGTGCAAACCGAAAAAGCATGTGTCAAAGATGTACAAAAGTTTGTGTGTACAAAGGTGCAGGACCTTGAATATTGGTGTGAGTCTTAACACTGTGTTACAAATCGTTTCCTACTTTGAGTGTTGCACAGAGAACGCAAGTACCTTAAGTTCTACACCTACATTGACTACTTCTTACAAGCGTACAGAACTCTCTTTAAACTCAAGCCTATCAGTAATGCTACTTCACAGCTTCTTCACAACATCAGTTACCAAGCAAGAGGCGAGAGTTAATATTTACGTCATTTGTGAAGTCGTGTTCTTTTCACAACAAAGGTATTGAGTCTTTACCGCTCTCAACACAGAAGATGGTGCTTGCTCTTCACAACTGACGTGACAAGCTACATCTTTCACAGTGCTTGAGCAGTTCATGCCCTTCACAACATATGTGACACAATTCACTTATTCACAACAAAATATTCAGGCCATAACTTTCTTTTGGTGGCTACATCGTCTAGTGCCACACTAAATAACTTTTCTATCGATATAATTATGTTTAAAATGCTCATTAGTATTGTCAAATTGCCTTTTACAAATCAATAAAAAGTTAAAAAAAATTTAAATGTATTTTTATCATCACACGCACACACAAGTAGCAAATGGGCAAGCATTTTGATTGTGTCTACAAAAATACACTGGGGCAAAACTGTAAACAAAATTTTAGATGCAATTTCAAAACAACAAAAATAACAATTTTCATTATGAAAATCAAACAGTAAAATATTTTTTTGTTAATTTTTTTGAATAAACATTTTATTTAACTAAAAAATTTTAAAATATAAACTTTTAACATGAACTACAACTTTGGCCTGCAATCTCTGAGTCGCCAACTCACCGGCCACTACCTCTTCTGTCTACGAACCTCCACAATGGTCGCCTACCTGTACAGAGTCAAATTTGGAGAAAACACGCAGAAGACAGAAAGTCAACTACAACAACAAGTTGACAGCATCTTCTTATCAAGAAAAAAGTCAAAATCTCGTACACTTTCAAACAATCCCGCGTACACTGTTTTTTGCCGCTTCAAGTGCCTGCAGTACGGCGCTCTGGGCTGCTTTACCATTCGCCTGCTTTTCATTAGTTTTCTGCTGAGTCGTTCAACAAACCTTAAAAATAGCCTAGAAACTACCTCTTTTTACTTTTTTTTAAATCCGGTGGCCATCTTTGCTTTGCAAAACTTCACCTTTTCACCGCCACCACCATTGCCTGCCTCTGTCTGATGGCATTATTTGCCCTTTACCTCGACTACGCACTAACCTTTAACCTAGACGACTTTCTTATTCGAGCACTTCAAGAGATTATGGTGGAAAACGGTCGCGATTTTAGGCTGCTCAATGACGGCGTCAACGGAGTTCACTGGCCAAAGGTGACCGATGTGGCGGATTTGTGGACACTGGTCGCCTCATATCGAGCTCTCGTTCGAGGTATCTGGACTTGTTTCAGTCTGAAATTCTACCAGAACAAGCTGGAGTACTTTCCAGCGTTGTCAGGAAAACTTCGAGCCCAAATGGTCGTCTTCTCCGCCATCATCGAGGGGGTCATAGTCTTTCTAAACACCGTTGCATGTAAGCCCTAAAAACGCTAAAAACTACTTTTTAAAAACCACTATTTTTTCACTCAGTTTTTGCCGTCATCTTCATCCTCGGAGGTTTTGTGCTACCCTGGCTAAAGATGAACTGTTTTTCAACTACCCCTCACCCCTTTCACTACTTTCCCTGACCAAGGGTGGGAATCGTGTCCACTTTTCCGCAGTGGCGGCTATATCAACACACACAAGTGAGCGTCGAGTGAGCGTTAAAATAGCCAACTGAGAGGCCTCTCATGCGGGCACGCGCAGCTCGCCGCTGCGCCGTTCACAAACAGCATGACACAAAATAAACAAATTCAAATAAATTCAAAAAACTTAAGCGGGAATGGGAAAAAAGGCAAGTTTTTTGTTTTTTTGAGATATAAATAACTAAAACAACTACATAAGCAACAAAACAAGCAATTTCAAAGCAAAAAGGAAAACATTTTGAAGCGCAATTAACAGAAACACCAACAATAATCTAACCTAACATAACAGCGAGGCCGCCGAAGGCGGCCGAGCAAAGGGGAACTCCCCTTCAATAACCTAACCTAATATAACAGCGAGGCCGCCGAAGGCGGCCGAGCAAAGGGGAACTCCCCTTCAATAACCTAACCTAATATAACAGCGAGGCCGCCGAAGGCGGCCGAGCTAAAGCGAACACCCCAACAATAACCTAACCTAATATAACAGCGAGGCCGCCGAAGGCGGCCGAGCTAAAGCGAACACCCCTTCAATAACCTAAAATAACAGCGAGGCCGCCGAAGGCGGCCGAGCTAAAGCGAACACCCTTCAATAACCTAAAATAACAGCGAGGCCGCCGAAGGCGGCCGAGCAAAGGGGAACTCCCCTTCAATAACCTAACCTAATATAACAGCGAGGCCGCCGAAGGCGGCCGAGCTAAAGCGAACACCCCTTCAATAACCTAAAATAACAGCGAGGCCGCCGAAGGCGGCCGAGCAAAGGGGAACTCCCCTTCAATAACCTAATATAACAGCGAGGCCGCCGAAGGCGGCCGAGCAAAGGGGAACTCCCCTTCAATAACCTAACCTAATATAACAGCGAGGCCGCCGAAGGCGGCCGAGCCAAAGCGAACACCCCAACAATAACCTAACCTAATATAACAGCGAGGCCGCCGAAGGCGGCCGAGCAAAGGGAACCCCCTTCAATAACCTAATAATAACAGCGAGCCGCCGAAGGCGGCCGAGCAAAGGAACACCCCACAATAACCTAAAATATAACAGCGAGGCCGCCGAAGGCGGCCGAGCTAAAGCGAACACCCTTCAATAACCTAAATATAACAGCGAGGCCGCCGAAGGCGGCCGAGCAAAGGAACCCCCTTCAATAACCTAAAATAACAGCGAGGCCGCCGAAGGCGGCCGAGCAAAGGGAACACCCTTCAAATAACCTAACCTAATATAACAGCGAGGCCGCCGAAGGCGGCCGAGCTAAAGCGAACACCCCTTCAATAACCTAAAATAACAGCGAGGCCGCCGAAGGCGGCCGAGCAAAGGGAACCTCCTTCAATAACCTAAATAACAGCGAGGCCGCCGAAGGCGGCCAGCAAAGGGAACCCCTCAATAACCTAACCTAATATAACAGCGAGGCCGCCGAAGGCGGCCGAGCTAAAGCGAACACCCAACATAACCTAACCTAATATAACAGCGAGGCCGCCGAAGGCGGCCGAGCTAAAGCGACACCCCTTCAATAAATAAATAACAGCGAGGCCGCCGAAGGCGGCCGAGCAAAGGGAACTCCCTTCAATAACCTAACTAATAACAGCGAGGCCGCCGAAGGCGGCCGAGCAAAGGAACTCCCCTTCAATAACCTAACCTAATATAACAGCGAGGCCGCCGAAGGCGCCGACTAAAGCGAACACCCCTCAATAACCTAATATAACAGCGAGGCCGCCGAAGGCGGCCGAGCTAAGGACACTCCCTTAATAATAATATAACGATGCGCCGAAGGGTTGCCGACAAGGAATTCCCTTAAATAACTCTAGCCTACATATAACAGCAGGCCGATAGGGGCCGTAGCTAAGCGAACTCCCTTCAATAACTAACCTGAATATACATGTCGAGGCCGCCGAAGGCGGCCAGCTAAAGCGAACTTCTTCAACTAACCTAAATAACACGAGGCCGCCGGGCGCCTAAGGCGGACTCCTTTATATTAGGTTAAGTATTTAGGGTTTCTCGCTTGGCCGCCTCGGCGGCCCCTTTATTTAGTTAATAGTTGGGTGTTCAAGCTTTGCCGAGCCCACGCGGCCTCCATAAGTTAAATAAATGCGATTTTTGTTTTGTGCCGCAAGGCGGCCAAGCTTATAACTTACATACTTGAGTTGAAGTTTAGCTAATTTGAATTTTTTTATACTTGACAATGGGTCTGTTGTATAAGATTTATTGAAAAAGTTTTGCTCGGCCGCCTTCGGCGCTCGCTGTTAATTGTTAGGTTATTGTTAGGGTATTCCTTGCTGGCGCCTTCGGCTCGCTGTTATTTTAGGTTATTGTAAGGTTTCGCTTTGGTCGGCGCCTTCGCGCCGCTATTAACTTGAAATATGACTATGTTTATCTGATTTGATATTTTCTTTTCATAACAATTTTGACAAACTGTGCTTCATTTCTGAAAGATTTAACTTGAAATAAGTTTGCTCGGCCGCCTTCGGCGGCCTCGCTGTTATATTAGGTTAGGGTTATTGTTGGGGTGTTCTCCTTTGCTTGGCCGCCTTCGGCGGCCTCGCTGTTATTTTAGGTTATTGTTGGGGTGTTCGCTTTGGCTCGGCCGCCTTCGGCGGCCTCGCTATTATTTTAGGTTATTGTTGGGGTGTTCGTTTTGGCTCGGCCGCCTTCGGCGGCCTCGCTGTTATATTAGGTTATTGAAGGGGAGTTCCCCTTTGCTCGGCCGTTTTCGGCGGCCTCGCTGTTATTTTAGATTATTGTTGGGGTGTTCGCTTTTATATTAGGTTAGGTTATTGAAGGGGAGTTCCCCTTTGCTCGGCCGCCTTCGGCGGCCTCGCTGTTATTTTAGGTTATTGTTGGGGTGTTCGCTTTGGCTCGGCCGCCTTCGGCGGCCTCGCTGTTATTTTAGGTTATTGAAGGGGTTCCCCTTTGCTCGGCCGCCTTCGGCGGCCTCGCTGTTATTTTAGGTTATTGTTGGGGTGTTCGCTTTGCTCGCCGCCTTCGGGCCTCGCTGTAGTTAGGTTATTGAAAGGGAGTTCCCCTTTGCTCGGCCGCCTTCGGCGGCCTCGCTGTTATTTGTTAGTTATTGTTGGGTGTTTCGCTTTTATATTAGGTTCAAATGAAGGTTCCTTTTCGCCCTTTGGGCCTGCTGTTATGTTGTTAGATATTGTTGTTTTCTGTTAATGCTCCAAAATGTTTCCTTTTTGCTTGAAATCGCTTAGTTTTGTTGCTTATTAATTGTTTATTTTTGTATCTTTATAAACGACTTGCGCTTTTTTCCAGTTCCGCTTAAGCTTTTTAAATCTCTATTTGTCTATTTTACGCTCACTGATCGTCATGTGTGTGTGATATAGCCGCCATGGCGGAAGTGGAACGATCCCACACTTTCACTAATCCTGACTTTTCTGATTTTCGCTACTGCTCGACGCATTGCACTGTGTGTGTCTTTAGCCGCCACTGCGATAACGTGATCACTTCCCAGCAGCCTGCCCTGACCTCGCTGCCTCCCTCAACATTCATCTGGCTATTTGCATGTACCGCTTTTTGCTCTTTCGCTACACCTCTGCCCGGCTCCCTCCTCAGCAAACGGCACATGTACCGAGCTGAGTCGGCTCGCTGCCTCGCATCCTCAAGGGTGTATTGGTCCTTTTCAAGTCCTCTTCACTATCAGCGGGAGTACACTGTGACTGGGCGTCGCCGCTCACAAGGCCTCGCTCGTTAGCCAGCTGTTTGGCACTTTGCTCTTCGACTTCTCAAGTGCTATGATGGCTCTTTTCAAAGCTGATTCTGCTCACGAAAGGGAGTTGTTGACCATGTCACCGAAACGTGTGCGTGCGCCATTGCTGGCCGCTTTTTTGGCGTGTACATGTTGGTTTCGCTTCGTTTAGTGCCCTTGATCAGCTGGCGTTTCAACTGGCCACTGATTCTGAGCTACTGCAAAGATGGTGACCACTGTACCGGAGATCGGTGATGACGATGGCCAAGTTGAAACTGGCCGGCTTTTTTGAGCAAGTGCTCACCACTGATGAGTTTCGCTTCACGTTAGGGCCCTTTGGGAAGAACAGCAAGGCGTCCTTCTACAACTTTGCACTACTTTACTCAGGAATCGTCATGTACGTTGCAAAGATGGTCAGCAGAGGACGGCTGTAATCTGGGGGTGATCTGGTTGTGGATGCAATGACAACTTTTTTCCAATACCATTTTTTCTGTATCCTTTTTTATGATTACTTGCCAATCACTTGTTTCACGTGAATTACCCATCTTATCATCTCTTTCTCTTGCAGTGGCACACAGGCGCATGACGGCGCGAGTGTGTGTGTGAGTGCAGTTAGTAAACAATAAAAATGTAAACTTTTTTATTGTCTCAGTTTTGCTGAGATACCACAGAGCAGAAAAGGGGAACTGATAACAAACTGAGCATTTTGGAGCAAAGATGTAGGCTGGTTGTTTATGACCACAACCACCACTACTAACACCACAATTTGATTGTCATTTTCACCCGTATTCACACTTTTGCAGCAGCAACAGCAGCAGCATTAGCATCCTTGCTCTCGATAAGCGAGAAGGTGAGAGAAGAAGGTAGGGAGGAAGATCAAATGAAATTAAAGGCTGCAGTTTATGACATCTGATGGTCGCTTCTCCAAATGAAGGTCAGCCTCCTTTAACTGCCACCACAAAGTTTACTATAAAAGACAGTCATTTGTCTTCAGCCAAAGCATCACTTTCAGCCTCCCCTCTCCTCTGGACTTCTAGACGCCAAGCAGCAATTCAAACACCCCCAAGCACCAGCAGCCATGAAATTCCTCCTGCTCGCCGCTCTCGCCGCGGTCGCCTTCAGCTCGCCGATTGGAGAGCAGTACGACGCACAGGCAGTGCGGGACTTCTACGCCGACGGCTACATCGTCGGCGGCACCGAGGCGGCCAACGGCGCCGCGCCGCACCAGATCTCCCTGCAGCGGTCGTCGCACAGCTGCGGCGGCTCCATCATCAGCGCCAACTGGATCGTCACCGCCGCCCACTGCATCGACGGCGTCAGCGCCAGCTCCCTCAACATCCGCTACAACACCCTGACGCACAACAGCGGCGGAACGATGGTCAAGGTGAGCAAGGTGGTGAAGCACCCCAGCTACTCCAGCAGCACCATCAACAATGACATCGGCCTGCTGAAGACCGCCTCGGCGCTGGTGCTCGGCAGCACCAATGCCAACACCATCAAGCTGCCCGCCCAGGGCTCCGACCCCACCTCGGGCAGTGTGACCATCACCGGCTGGGGCACCACCAGCTCCGGCGCCAGCTCGCTGCCAACCAAGCTGCGCACGGTGACGGTGCCGATCGTGTCTCGGGCTGAATGCCGCACCGCCTACGGCGCCTCCGCCATCACCGATAACATGTTCTGCGCCGGAGTGCTCAATGTCGGTGGCAAGGTAAGAGAGAAAGAGAGAAAGAGAGGGACTTAAACAAAGTTTTAATCTGATCGTTTTTGATTTTTTATTTGATAACAACAGGACGCTTGCCAAGGTAAGAGAAAAGCTCTTTTTGAGAAAGATTTTAGTAAAAAATTAATCAAATTATATCTTTTTAATAACAGGTGACAGCGGTGGCCCAGTTGTGGATGCCAGCGGAACCCTCGTCGGCGCCGTTTCTTGGGGCCGCGGCTGCGCCCAGGCCAAATACCCGGGCGTGTACACCCGAGTGGGCAACTACATCGACTGGATCAACAAGAACGCCGTCTAGAGGAAGTTTGCAGAGTTTGCGGAGAAAAGGCTTCATTTGAGTTAATTAAACCAATAAATAAAGCCTTCCTTTCTATACATTATCTTTTTTTTGTTGCTGTTGTATCTTTCTACACCATCTTCAGGACAAACATCAGCAGTTGAGAGTAGAGCAGAAGGTACCGGACAAAGGCCATCAATGAAATGCGGCCAAAATTAGCGTAGGTGAAACCGTAACGTTTTCGGGTAAAGGCAAATGCCTGAATCAGAAGGCTAATTTTGAAGTGAGTGCTCGATTGCGGAGTCATTTTATTGGTAGCTTCAGTCGTAGAAGCCATCTGTCGAGCCTTCTCCATAAAAATGCGATGCAGTACGGCCACTGCCGGTCGGTGGATCTTCTTGTTTACATTGGCAATCAGCAGGTGGATGCCAAAGATAAAGATAAATTCCTCCAGAGCAACCGGTCCCACAAAGCAGGCTTTTAGCAGAGGAATTCGATTGAGAATGAGAAGACTTACTAGGATGCCATTCAGCGGACAGTTGATGGCAAGAAAAAAGACTAAAACAGAACTGAAAAAGCGATTAGCCGAGAAAACCAGCAGAAGCGTTCGAGTGAGGTCCACCTTGAAATTGGTGAGAAAGTGGCGCATCTCAGGACCGGTAAAGCAGTTCCAGCGAGTGGGCAGCTTGCAGAGCAGTTTCAACTTGATGCTGATCATCTTCAGGCAGACAATCCACAGCGTAGCCAGGAGAATGTGAGCGTGAGCAAACAGGTAAAGAACGGCGTAAAGCAGCGCAAAACGAGCCTCAGTAATGAGCACGACTCCAATGTAAAACGGGTTAGCCCAAAATTGCGGTCCTCCCAGATCCAGCAGGTCAAACACCATTACAATTTGGGTCGTCACGCAAAAGGCAAAAATAATGGCTCCAAACTGATTGAAAATGTTCAAGATAACCAGAGAAAAGCGGCGCAAACCGGCAATTGCCGCCTGCTCTTCAATGAACTTGCTGCTTTTCTGCTCAATCAGCACACTGTGCAACAACTCAAGGACGTCGGGGTCATTTTTTGTTTTCAGAGGAAGATACAGACGATGGAGAATATAGGCAGAAAGAAGACAGAGAGCGGCTACAAAGAAATAGACCTCTCGCTTGAGACAAGCCACTGTTGTGTAGTCGCCGTGAATTATAATTTCCAACTGACTAAATCGCCGGAAGTACTGATAGAGAAAATTGACCGCTTGTAGCGTCAAAACAAAGTCAACAACGACAAATTTAGTGTTCCAAGGAGAGCTTTGATAGGAGAAGCCGATGGCCACCTTTCGCCGTTGCTCAAAGTAGTCTTCCAGATAAGATATGCCGTGAAAAGGCGTCAGCTGTTTGATGATAAAGTCCATTTTTAAATGTAGTAGAGTTGTTATTATTTTTACAACTCAAATTAAAAAAGTTTTTAAATTTTTCTTTAGCAGTTGTATTTAGCCGGAAAACTAAAATGAAAAAATATCTTGTTTTTTCATTTATTAAATTATCAAGTTAAACCTGCATTTTTAGCAAAAACGGTGTGCACTTTTTCTAGAGAACTCGTCAAACTTTTAATTGTTTAGCTGACAGTTTTTTAACTTGTGAAACAACAACAAAATAATTACAAAACAGTAAAATAGTATTAAATGATATTAATATTATCAAAAAGTGCGTACAGTAAAGGTATTCTTATAATTTTGAGCACTTTTGCAATAAAAACAAAAACTGCTAAAAACAATAAATCAACTAATTTTAGTGACGACAATTGGAAAATGTCTTTGCTCGAATTTTTTTAAATATGAAATTCATTGTAAAAATTACTGTTGTTTATATTCTGCTTCATTAAAAAGTCAAAAGTTTATAAACTTGTCTTCCGGCAAACAATTTTTCTGTTATCGGTTATTTATTTGTCAAAAGGTTACACCATTTTGATGACAAACATTAGTAGTTGAGAGTACAAAAGCAGGTACTTGACAAAACCCATCAACGAAATGCGACCAAAGTTTCCGTAGGAAAAACCGTGTTTTTTTCGCGTGAAAGCAAGGCTCTGAATAAAAAGGCTCATTTTAAGGTGAATAATTGACTTTGAACAGGCAACTTTGACTGACAGCTGTTGTACAACCTGTTCAATGAAAAGCCGATGTACAACAGCTACAACCGGTCGGTGGACCTTCTTGTTGACATTAGCTATTAGCAAATGAATGCCAAAAATGAAAATAAACTCTTCAAGAGCTACTGGACCAACAAAAGCAGCTTTCAGCAGGGGAACCCGCCCAAGAATAAGCAAACTAACAAGGAGCCCATTTAGTGGACAGTTGATGGCAAGAAAAAGCAAAAGAACTGGACTAAAAAAGCGGTTGGCGGAGAGGACTAGAAACAATGTTTTGGTGTATTCCGTTTTGAAGCTGACCAGCATCTTACAGAGTCCCAGATTTGAAGAAGATATCTTGCAAAGCAGCTTTAGTTTGGTGCTAATCAGCCTCAATGACACAATCCACAGAGTGGCCAGCAAAATGTGGGCATGAGCAAAGAGGTAGAGAACTGCGTAGAGTGCAACCAATCGCAGTTCAGTGACCACCAAAACAGCTAAGTAAAACGGTTTTCTCCAAAAATCGGCTCCTCCAATTTTGAGCAAATCAAACACCAGAACAATCTGCGTCGTCAAACAGAAAACAAAGATGATGCCACCAAACTGATTGAATACGTTCAAGATGACTAGCGAAAAACGGGAAATTCCGTTTATCACTGTCTGATCTGAAATAAAACCTACATTTTTTTGTTCAATCAGCACACTATACAGCAGTCGCAAAATGGCGTCATCCTTCTTCACCGGAAGGTACAGTCGATGTAGAATGTAGGCGGAAAGCAGGCACAGACCAGCGACCGGAATGTACGCTTCTCGAGTGACACAAGCTACCGTTGCGTAGTCTCCGTGAAGAACAATTTCCAACGGGCTAAATTTTTTGCAGTACTGATAGAGGAAATGGGCCGCTTGCAAAGTCAACAGAAAGTCAATAGCGGCAAATTTAAAGTTTTTTCTTGAACTACGATTAGAAAAGTCGTCAGCTAGCTTGCGTCGTTGTTCAAAGTACTCATTTAGGTAGGAGATGCTTTGCAGTAGATTAAGCTGTTTCAGAATGAAGTCCATTGCAAGTACTTTTGTTGTGAGTTGTGTAAATAGTTTAAACATAAATCGAGTAGGGGAATGAAAAGAATAAGTAGAGGAAAAGTTGGTAGTAAAGAGCAACTTCACCGATCTGAAGTGACAAATAGGAAATATTTTCATTTTATAATTGTATTTTGTCAGCCGTGTCAACCTTTTTATTAGTTCATTTTTGTTTTTGACAAGACAACTTCATTAAAGATTTTCACTTTCTACTTTTTCAAACTCATAAGCTGACACAAGTTGTCATGATATTTTAATTGATGGATTTCTGGTGTATTTTTGTAAAAACACTAAATTTTACCGTTTATTAAGTTTTTTTGCTTTAGTTGATGAAAAACTAAAGTAGAGGTACAAACTACAAACTGATAATTATTTTTTACAAAAATCTATAAAATAAGTGCATAAAAAACTATTCAATAAATCAACTTTAGTTTCTAGCAAAAACCTTTTTCCACGTTTTCCAATGAACTTTTAAAACAACAGCTATAAAACTGGAGCAAAAAACCTACGCTACAGACAAAGATAATCAGAACATCGAATCTTACCTGAAAGAGATTAAAATCCTCAGATCAGGCAAGATTGTACATTTCCAACTCCAGCGCAGAAAGCTGCATTAGGTCGCCGAACTCTGCCTGATAGAGGTAAATTTCCGTCTCCTTGTAAGTGGTCAGTCGGTTGATCAGTTCCAGTAGGGAGTAGTACTTGCGCATGGCCACTGCTTTTGAGCGGTACTTAATTTGCAGATAGCGCCTTAGAAGTCCTAGGTAAAGTGACCGTTGGTAGTGCACATACTCCGGACAGGAGAGTGTCAACCTTGGGTCACCTTCACCGGCTCTAATTGGAGTGGGTGCAAAAAGCTGCTGAGCTGTCAACTGTAGTTAAAAAGGCGTTATTTAGACCTTTTTTTAACTTTCAAGTTTTTTTCAATTTTACCAAATCTCTGATCATAGGGTCATCTTCCATGGCCAGACTGAGCAGCTTTCCGTAGCTGGCCATACTTTTCCAAGCCTCGGAGTGCTTTATCTGGTCTCCCAGGTTAAAGTTGTAAAAGATCACTTCGTCAGCTTCGTTGTTCTAAAAAACAAAAGTATTTTTTTAACTGAAAAGTTAAAAAAAGTTTTTTAGTTTACCGCAAAAACTCGAACTCCATTGCGCTGATGGTCAATGCAAAAGTTTCCTCTGATGACTAGAAGGTTGTAGGAGAAAGGTTTAAAAAGGATAAAACTGTCAACGCTGTTAAGACATGAAAAAGCAGGCAATGCTTTGACAAACTTCACCGTCCATCTGACATAAACTTCTGGCATACAATGATAGAACTGCTTCAGATTGACTGCCAATTGTTCTTTTTGACAGGAGTTTTCATTGCCAAAAATAGAGAAAGCTTTTTTTAATTCGGAAATGATGGATGATTCGTGACTGCCGAAATGATGTTTTTGAAGTAGAGTTGGCGATGGTAATAAGGATGAGGATGAGGTAGCTTTAAAACTGTTTTTATTTTTTTGATTATTTTGTTTCGATATTTCAACATCAAAAAGGGTTATGTTCTGGAGAATGGTTGTCTCAAGAACTGCGTCAAAGTTTTTTTCTTTTGTAGAATCATTGTCAATATAAGTTTTTTGGTCATCACTTTCAGTGCTTCTCTTTTCCGCACCTTTTTCTACTTTCTTTTGAGTTTTCTTCTTTTTAACAGTTTCTTTTCCTTTGATCATGCCATTTTGGAGGCAAACATTCCTGCGGCAAGCTTGACAAAAACTTCTTGTGCTTTTGCCCACAGTGCATCGGCCGCCAAAGGTGCAGACAAGTTTCTGAAAATTTTTGTAAACATTTTAAAAAACATTTAGTTTTGGCTTACCTTGTGTGCATATCGATGAAAAAAGATTTTACCTAAAATTGTAAACAAAAAAAGTAATTTTATTTGCAAAATGATTAAAGTTTTCCAACTTACAGCTTTCACAACACAGAGCGCGGTAGTGAAATCCTGAAACGTAAGTAAACACATCAAATCAAACGACATTAAATCGTCAGTGATTAAAGTTTCAGCTCACCTCTTACAGCAGAATCTCCGCACACACAACATCTTTTATCAGTGCTCATCTTTGTTCAAAATAAAACACAAAAATATGAATTAGATTTGTAATGCGCGAAAGTAATTGTTGGTTTAAATGTACACGGTGAACAGATTTTACTCAAAAAAAGTTACCATCGCCGAATTTGGTATCGTTGGAAAGGTAAAATTGAGCTGAGTAAAATGGTATTTGTGGTTTATTTGTAACGGGTCCTGGGTTTCCGGTTCCGGTCAAAAGGAGTTTAATCGTACAAAAAATAATAAAAATTTTTTTGATTAGTTTTTACTAAATTTAACTTGGTAAAATTAACTAGAAAGGTGCTTCTATTTAATAAAAATAAGTTTTTTCAAATCTGATAACAATTGCAAAAAAAGTTATGATAACTGATTAAAAGTTAAAATATACAAATTTTAGAAGTGCTTTTAAAGTGCTTTAAAAAATGTTACCATTCAAGTTATGCATCTAGTAATAGTTTTTAAGGACAAATAAAACTAAAGTTTTTTACACAAAAAAATCATCAAAAACACTTTTTAAAAATTTTTAAAGTTTTATAAAACTCAATAAAACTCCTTTTTTTGATTAATTTTTTTAGCACTTGTACTTGTCCGATTTTAAAAAAACAAAAAGCGGATTGTTAGTTTCTTTGATAGGGCTCTAAAATATTTTTTTTTCAACAAAATCTGAACCGGAAGTAAAAAGTTTTAAAAAAGAAGTTCTACTTCTGGTCCCGCTAAAATTTTTTTATTGTCAGAAATAAACTTCCCGTACTTAAAAACTATTTACTAGATGCATAACTTGAATGGTAACATTTTTTAAAGCACTTTAAAAGCACTTCTAAAATTTGTATATTTTAACTTTTAATCAGTTATCATAACTTTTTTTGCAACTGTTATCAGATTTGAAAAAACTTATTTTTATTAAATAGAAGCACTTTTCTAGTTAATTTTATCAAGTTAAATTTAGTAAAAACTAATCAAAAAAAATTTTTATTATTTTTTTTACGATTAAACTCCTTTTAACCGGAACCGGAAACCCAGGACCCGTTACAAATAAACCACAAATACCATTTTACTCAGCTCAATTTTACCTTTCCAACGATACCAAATTTGGCGATGGTAACTTTTTTTGAGTAAAATCTGTTCACCGTGGTACTAAAGGCTACATCACAACAGTAAACACGCTGCACTCAAATGTAATCAATTGGTGGTGATGGTGGCGACAATGATAATGCAGTCAACAACAGAAGAAAAGAGAAACCTGTTATCCTCTTCAATTGTACAGCGTTGTACATTGCTTACACTGTAAAATGAAAGTTATTTCTTGTAATTTAAAAACTTTATTTGAAAAATAAATGAGATAAAAAAGTTTTTAGTCTAGTAGACCATAAAGCTCCTGAAGAATTTCCGGCAGCTCTAGCTTTCCCTCGATTTGATCGAAAATCTTTTTCTTATTATTTTTAATGATTTCCATGGTGTGCGTTCGGTGCCCTTGAAGGATAGCGTACTGCTCTGCTGCTTGCTCCTCGGAGCTGTACTTTGATTCGAGGTATCGCTGCAGCAGTTGCGAGTAGTAGGTAAAATGGTAATGTAAAAACTCTAAATTGCCAACCGAAACTCTCTCACGCGGTTGAAAGAGCATCTGAGCGGAAAGCTAAAAACAAAAACTGTTAGAAATTACTGAAAAGTAAGATTAATTACACTTACTAAATTCCGCAGATTACTGTCACCGTCTAGAGATTTCCTGATTTCAGAACTACAACGAGTGTTTTCTTCTGGCACCGATTGGTCGGTGATATACTTCATGCAGAAGCTTTGGTCCACTTCGTAGACCTCTTCACCGGAGTTGTCGGAAAAGACGGTCACCAGGCGGTATTCCGGGTCAAACGTAAAGACAAACTTGAGCGTAATCACCTCAAACACGAAAGGTTTCAGTATGAGCACCTTTTGTGGCTCAGAGAGATCCTTGAAGCCGGCAAAGTGCTGACAGAAGGCAATCGCACGGCGGATATACACGTCAGGATTGTACAGCAACTGCTGAACTGTTTGCGGTTTTTGAATTACCTTAGCAGTGAGTTCATTGCCAAAAGCAGTTTCATAAGCTGTGGCTAAGGCGTCAATTTCCTTTGCTCAAAGGCGTTTAACGCTAGAAGGTGAGTTTCAGGAGAGTTTTGATTATGAGGAGGAGAAGGAGATTTGTTGAACTTTGTGATGCTCAATTGCTTTTGGGTAGCTGGTTTAGAATCACTGCCAGTGTTGACGCTTGACAGTTTGCTCGTTAGTTGAAACGCAATGAACTTTTCGATAGTTGGGTACGCAGTTTGTTTTGCCGCATCTACTTCTTTAGAACATCTTTTCTTTCTTCTTTTCCGGTTCATGCCATTAGACAGACAACACATCAACCGACACTGCAATAAAATGGATCGCGTTGAAATTGTTTCAATGAAATGTCCGCCTACCTTGGCGCATAGGCGGCGATTTTGAATTGTAATTGCACACTTTCCATCCCCATTTCGACATTTTAACTCCTGATTATAAGTAAAAATTGTTTATACTTTTCAAACGCTATATTTTCTTCTGTTTACCTCTACCGTTTTCAATGAATTCCGGTGAAAGAATACCTACACAACAAAATTGACAAAGAAAAGTTTTGTTATTGTATTGATTTGTGTTATCAAATGTGATGTTGATTACCTTACAACTTTCACAAGAAAGATTGCCATTGTAATTGTAATTAGTCGTTGTAGATTTGTCACCACAGATTTTGCACCGTTTTATCAGATGATCAGTTTGCATGCTTGTTTATTGGTTTGATTTTTTCCTATCACACTTTTTATTTGGCCTGTGCTGTCACACTGTACAGTCTGCTGCAATGTTCAGCAACAAACACGCTGCTCTCTGTTTGCTCAGAGGCAAAAACTTTGCGGACACAGTTGATGGTGGCGATGGTGATGGTGATAAATTTGCCAACAAGCAGTGAAGATGACAAACAAGACAGAAGGGAAATAGTAAATTGAAAAAGAAGCTTTATTTACACAGAAAACTAAATGCAATACAAAAAACAAATCACTTGTCTATGTTAGGTCATACAGTTCCTGAATAATCTCCGGCAGCTCTATCTTTCCCTCAAACTGATCGAGAATTTTTTTCCTATTATTTTTAATGATGTCCATTGTGTGAGTTCGGTGTCCTTCAAGGTCAGCATATTTTCGTTCTGCTTTTTCCTCAGAGCGGTACTTTGACTCCAGGTATCGCTGAAGTAGTTTGGAGTAGTAGGTAAAGTGGTAACTGTTGTAAGTTCAAATCAATTTGTTAAATGTCTAAATTGAAAACAAATCAACAATAAGCAGTACCGCATAAACTCAGAATTGCCCAGCAAACCGCCGCATCCTTCGCCGACGATTCCTTCACGAGGCTGAAAGAGCATCTGAGCGGTGAACTAAAAAACAAAAAACTTTATAAAAAACTGTTAAAAAATATAAACATGATTTCTTACTAAATTCCGCAAATTTTCATCTCCACACATTGATCTTCGAATTGCAAAACCACACCTCATGTTTTCCTCTGGTGCCGTGTGATCACTTATGAGTTCTTTTCCAAAATAAAGGTCCACCTCGTAAACCTCTTCGCCAGAGTTGTCGCTGAAAACTGAGACAGACTTTGCGTCTGGATGAAAACTGAAGGCAAACTTAACTGTGGTTGCCTCAAAAACGAAGGGCTTGAGGATTAGCATTTTCTCCGCATCCGAAAGTGCATTGTAGCCGGAAAAGTGCTGACAGAAAGTAATTGTCCGGCGGATGTACACATCAGGGTTGTACATCAGTTCCTGAATGGTCTTCGGCTTGTGGATCACCTTGGCGGACTTCTCATTGCCAAAGGCAGTGTCGTAAGCTTTGGCTAAATCATCGATCTCTTTCTGCTCAAAGTAGTTTAACGCCAGAAGGTCTGCAGAAGATCTGCTTTGACGGCGGAGAGATTTGCTGGACTTTGTGCTGCTGCTCAAATGCATCTTTTGAGTAGCTGGTTCCTGCGTATCACTATCAATGTTGACGCTCGACAGTTGACTCGTTAGCTGCAGCTCAATGAACCGGTCTGCCGTTTTGTACATCTGTTCGGCGTCTTTTTGAAGATGATCTTCATTGGCTGCTGTCTCTGATGCAGCCGGGCTGGTGCTGCCAGGGCTGCTGCTGCTGTTGGCTAATGAAGACATCACCGAGTGTCGTCGTTTGGTGCTGTTGGACTCCTCTGCCTCCAAATCCTCATCCGAATCCTTATCAGCAGGATTGTTGTCTTCTCTGAAACTGTTTTTCTTCTTCTTTCGCCGCATGCCGTTCTCAAGACAACGTTCCATACGACACTAAAAGTGGTGCAATGAAATGGTTGCGATGAATTGTCAGCCATGAAATGAAATTGCCTACCTTGGTGCAGCAACGGCGATTTTGAATAGTCACTTCACATTTTCCGTCTCCTTTTCGGCATTTTAACTCCTAAAAAAGTTAGATTTTAATTTTTGAGTTTGTAAAAATGAAATGCTTTGTACCTCGACCACTTTCAGTGAATTCCGATGAAAGAAAACCTAAAATTAAATTTTTTATTGCACTGATTTGTATGTCAAATGTTTTTAAGATCACTTTACCTTACAGCTCTCACAAGAGAGATTGCCGTTGTAGTTGAAACCTGATGCCAAATCGCCGCAAACTCTGCACCGCTTTACCAGATGTGCTGTTTGCATGCTTGTTTTGTTTTTAACAAATTTCTACTTTTTCGGCTTTTAGCTGCTGCCCATTCATAGAAAGAAGCTAATAAGAAAATATTGCTTTTTGGTTGCAATCAGCTGGCGCTGTACACACTGTACAGTCTGCCGCAATGTTCAGCGACAAACACAGATGTCTGCTTTCCAATGGTAGAAGCTTTGCACTTGGAAGTAGCGGCACAGTTTGATGATTGTGGTAGTGATAAACCTGCTACAAACACAATTTTTTTTGTTATTTAGCCTCTAAGTCAGTGGGGTAGTGGCACTGAAAAGCAGCAAACAAACAAGACAGCAAGAAAGTAGAAAATTGAAAAGAAATTATTTGCATTAGCTGCACTAGCAGCAGCAGCGGCGGCATCTGCCCAATGCTACTCCATCAATGGCACTTTTTTGTATTACAAATGCAATTTTCAATTTTCTCTCTCTTTCATTTTTACTAATCTCAATTTTTAGACTAACTCATAAAAGCGTTCATTGTCTAATATTACAACTCTAAATTTTTATTTGCTTTTTCTATTCGCCTATTAGGCAAATTGCTAATTGCTTATTAATTGCTGGTTGAAGGATTGTTTACTCATCAATTCTGGTGGTGTCCTTCAACAAAAATTAAAAATTAGTTTTAGAGTTGATTAATGACTGATGCATTTTTGATGCACTTACTACGTCAAACAACGGCAAATTTAATTATACAAAACAACACCTTTTTACTTTATTACAACTCCTCCTTCCTTCTTGATTACTTGATCTGATAAATCTCCAGCAGTATGTGCGACATCTGCTTGACGTCAATCTCTTTGAACATCTTCTGAATGCACTCTTTAATGATGGGGCCCATTTGGTCGATGTAGCGGACCAGAGTGGCGTACTTCCGGTTCGCCTGGTTCACCGACTTGTACTTGTGCTCCAGATAGCGTCGCAACAGGCGGTTGTAGATGTAGAACTGGTACCTTTGGAAAATTAACCAGAAATATCTTTAGTTCCAAAAAAATTTTGCGTTAAATACACTTACCTCATAAACTCTGAGTTTTGTATATTTTCACGCTGCCGAAAAAGGCATTGAGTGATGATCTAGGTTTTAATGAAAACAAAACAAGATTAACTCAGAACAAGTTTTTTTCAAAAAACTGCTTTTTACCAAATCCCTTAGAGTCGCATCCCCTTCCAACTCTTCCTTAAAGGAATAGCAGAACTTTCGATTCCGCTCATGTGTGTCCTTTTCGTGCATCACCTCACAGGCTTTGAAGGTAATGAAAACTGTCTGCGTGCCCTGCTCGTCCGCTAGCACGGGATGTCCGTCCTTTACTACGTCTAAATTATAGATGAACCTCAGCGAGAGCATTTCCATAAAAAACGGTTTCACTGCAGCCATTTTATCGTCCTCAGAGAGCACGGAAAAGGCGGACAGGTTCTTCACAAAGCGCACCATTCTGCGGATGTAATGGACCGGAAGGTTGATAAAGTCCTTGTCAATGACGTTCTTCACCTCACCAATACAGGGCAGGCTGAGCTCATCCACGAAGGCGCTGTTGATGGCCGACTGGAGTTCGCTGATCAGCTGCCGCTCAATGACGTTCAGGTCGGCGGCGTACTTTTTCTTTCGAGCGTAAGGCGAGGCTGTGGTTGAGCCGGTAAGGGGTGAAAGTGAGGAGGCTGAAGAGGAGGAAGAAGAGGAGGAAGAGAGTGGTGAAAAGGAAATAGTGGTCAAAGTAGTAGTAGGGGACAACTGTGAATCTGCTTCAGAACTTCCGCTTTTGCTGAGAACATTCTCCGGGAGGTCAATCTTCTCGAGGAGGACGGTGCGAATAGTGGAGCCATTTTCAGTCATAGAACGAATTCGCTCTCGTACCTCCAAGTCGGCGTTTTTCCACTTCATCCCAACGGAGAAACATTTGTCCTTGAGTAAAATAGATTTAAAATTAACGGGAGCTTAAATGCAAACTTACCAGTCGGCATTTTGTACAGCTCTTTCTGCTTGCAAAATCAATTTCACAGGTTCCCTCTTTCCGACAACGGAGACGCTAAAAATAAAATAATGTAAAAAAATTGATTATTTAAAACAAACAAACAAACGAAAATGTACCCCTGGAGTGGGAGCATTGCGGTGAAAGAAGACTTTGCACGACTCACAGCTAAGTGCCTCGTAGTTGAATCCCGTACCTGTTTGCAAGAAAAGTCTGTTGTCATTTTTGAAAAAAAACGCTAAATCATTTTTAAATAAAAAAATTATCTTTACCTTTATCTCCGCAAACCCAGCATTTTTTCGTGCGCAAAACTTCCATTAAAAAAGGCAAAAAGAATTAACACACCGTATATAACAAACTTATTACAATCACCACAAAGTTGTAACTTTGCACTGCCGCAGCACCAAATGACAAATGTACAGAAAACGGATTTCAATGCTCTGCCTAGCCGTTTTCTGCCTTTTTCTTTTTGTGCAGTAGCATCTTTGCAGCTGCAACATGAACGCAACCTTGGTAAAAACAACTGTAATGAAATTGCACTGTTGTTTGCAGGCGATGTGGTGAGAGTGACTTGAGGGATGATAAGTGCTTGCTTGGTGGTGGTAGCGGTTCCAGCCTTATCGAAGTAGAAGAGAAGTAGAGGAGAAAGATAGCACACAGAAAAGAGAGAGAAAGTGAGATTGGGAGAGGGAACCAATCAACCAAATGTGTGTGTGTGAGTGAGTGGCAAAACAGGTTCGATTAGAGTAGCTGATGCTTCAACAAAAAAAGTTTTTTCCTCTGCTGTCGTACTACAAAATTGTTTTTTCCCTTGTTTGCACTTTTTCTGCACTATAGAGAAAATGCTGCTTCTTTTACGCTTTATAATTAAAAATCATATTCTAAGTATCACAGTTGGACATTGAAAAGCTCCGCCAGCACCCCCGGATACTGGTACCCATCGCCGACTTTAGGAATAATCTCCAGAAAGGCCATATTGGCAGTTTTAAGCCGTTCCAGCCGTTGTACGGCTCCAAACAGACGATTGTACGCCTTGCCGGCCACCTCCACGTTGCGGTACTTCTGCTCAAGGTACTTCAACAGCAGGCGACAGGCTTTGGCATGCTCGTGCCGAGCAAACTCCTGCCGTTGCAAACCCGCTTTGTCGTGAAAGAGGAAAAAACCGGTCATCTGCGAAATCAAAAGTTATTCTTATCAACGACAAAAAATTGTTTTTTTACCAAACAAAAAAGCTGCTCATCACCCTCCAACAACTGGTGCCACTCTCTGGTGTAGTTTCGATTCAAGTCAATCACCTCAGGATTCTTCATTTTAAAGTCAACCGGAATCAGGTGGTCAAAGGAGCAGAAGATGCTCTCAGTGCCGCGGTCGTTCTTTTTCGAATTAGACAACATTATAAAAAAACAACAACAAAAACCTTGCCTCCAAACTCACCGCCAACACGGGAAACCCATTCGCAACGGGGTCATAGTGAAAGGACGTCCTCAACGTGAGAAGCTCCATGTAGAACTGCTTCAGTACGGCCAGTTGATCCTCTGGTGGGAGGCAGGCGTAAGCGGGCAAGGCCCTACAGAAAGCGACCACCTTGGTGGCGTAGTTGGCCGGCCAGTTGAAGGCGTCCGCGAGGTTGTAGAGGAGGCTGTGGCGGGGGAGGAGGCGCTCATCAATGAAGACGGAGTTCATGGCAGCGGATAGTTCCGACAACTGTTTTCTCTCTTCGAGGTTGAGGGCGGTGGCAAAGTGGTACCGGTACCGGTGAGGGGTGAAGAAGGAGGCTGATGAAGGTGTGGATGAGGAGGGTGAGGAGTTTGTTGCCGAAGAGATGAGACCTTCCTTGGCGACCAGGCGATCGACTTGTGAGTCAATAAAAGATCTGGAAGTAGTTTTGCCTTCAGTGACAGATTGGTTTTCTGAGGATGTCATTTGTAGAGTTGCATCGACAGTTCTCAGCAGTTGTGAACCTGTGCTCGGCCTTATCATGCCCAACTGGAGCATCTTACCAAGGCGGCACTGCAATAAAAAGGTTTGCAATTAGAAACTCGTGATGAAATAGTTACGATGAAAGTTTGGCCTACCTTTGGACAGCACTTTCGCGTGGAGATGTCCACTGGACATTCATTCCGTTTGAGGCATTTTAGTTTCTGTTGGTAAAAAAGAAATTTTATTTGTCAAAACAGACTTTAAACCCATCATTTACCTCAAAGCGGTCACTGTTCCGTTGAAAGAAGGTCTTGCAAGAGTAACAAGCGGAAACGCCAAACTTGACGCCCACTCCTCTGTCACCGCAAACACTGCACCGGCTCACCGATGATCTGCCCTGCTGTTTGACTTTGACTTTGGCTGCAGCGACTGCATCTTTCAATGTCAAGAGGTGCGAAACACTCATCTTTGATCGTCCACATGCTTCTTCCATTACTTTCTCACTTCAGCAACAGCCCCAAAACAGTCGCGCAAAAGTGCATAGAGAAAAGGAGGAAGGCAAAGTTTACACAATTGCAGTTAGATAGTGTTTGGGAAGCACTGCGGCACTTCCATGGTGACACAATCAACGACAAAAAAAAGGAGAGAGAGAGAGAGAGAGAGAGTGGCGGCAACCAAAAGTGATCACAAAGAAGAAGAAACGAGTGACTGCCTGTGAGTGATTTGCACCCACCAGCTAAACTTTGGCAATCACCACCTCAATCACTTGACAAACACTTTAGCCAATTTAGAAGTGTACTAGCAGCCTTGAGGAGCACTTGCTCACTTGCTCATATGACTGCACTTGTCGATAATTGAGCAGATTGATTGCATCCTCATCGCTTTTTCTGCTGAGGATGATTAAGAGGACGAGGATGAGTCGCCATCTGAGGATGATAATACAAAAATAAAAAATGAAAATCACAACTCATAAATCTCCTTGAGCAGATCGGAGAAGAGCGACACGTCTACCTCCTGCAGGAGGACCTTGCTGCGGGCGGTCAGCTCTTCAAAAGTTTCGACTACTTTGAGAATCGCCGAGTACTCTCTCCGGCCACCTTCAGGTTGGCCCACTTGTGAACCAGGTAGCGGTAGAGAAGGCGAAGATATCTTTGTTGCTGATAGCTGACCAGCTCCAGACTCTGTGGACTGCATTTTTTGTAGAGCGGTGATCCTCGGAAGAGAAAAAACCGATGAGGAGGTCGCGGATCACCTCATCACTCTCCATCACCCCCTGAAACTGCCTCAGCATTCGATTGCTCTCCTCAATCCACTCGCTTTTGTAGTGGCCCTCGGCGAGGCTGGCGCTGAGGAAAAGGGACTCAGTGCCCGCCTCATCGGCGAGAATGTAGTAGCCGCCCAGAGAGTGATCGTAGGCGAAGAAGGCCCGTAGCGAGAGGACGTAAAGATAGGCAGACCGAAGAATGACCAGCTGATCGGAAAATGAGGGCAGGGCGTTGAAGGCGGGCAGGGAACGGCAGAAGCGGGACACCCGCTTTGAGTAGACCGCCGGCCAGTTGTACGCTTCGGTGAGGCTGGCAAAGTGGCCGGCGCAGGGCAGGCTGTGCTCGGCGAGAAGCAGGCGGCCAGGGCGGACTGCAGTTCACTGATGCACTGCTTCTCAAAGTGGTTTAGAGTGGTGGCGTACTTTTTGCTGCGATTGGGGATTGTTGTCAATAGCTGATTTTCATGGTGGTCTGTCGGTTTTTGAAGTTCAACGGTGATGGTGCGGTTTAGGAGGCCGTCGAGGGAGGTAGAGGATAAGGAGGATGAGGGCGAAGAAGGTGATGAACTGTTTAGAGACTGCTTTAGATTTTCGCCATTGAAAGTCATCCCCACTCGAAGGGCCTTGCTCACGCGACAACGACGGCAGTTCTTACGGGAGGTTAAGTCAATCGGACAGTGGCCCGATTTCGGGCAGGTGAATTTCTGCAAAAAAATCGATTATTAAAAAGAAAACACAATTTTATGCTGTACAAACATTTAGTTTACGATGATTTCGTCTAAAGAAGGTCCGGCAGGACTCGCAGGTGAATACACGGAAGTGTCGCCCAACGCCCGTTGTGTCGCCGCAAATGGCACACTCTTTGGAAGGTGATTTAGAAACAGGACAGGAAACAGTAGAAGTCATGATGAAAACAAAGCTAAAACGTCAACAGAAAAACTCAAACAAAAAAACTGCTGCTCAAAAAACGTACAATGCATTGTGTACAAAAATTGCAAAATTAAAAAGCAAAACCGCCATCTGATGTTTTAAATAGCCATCCTTCTTATAAATTATTTCAATCAAAAAGTTTTTTGTTTGAAAGTTACATTTATTTCAAACTTTTAAAAGTACAAATCAGCATTACCCGATCAGCAACTCAAACAAAACCCCACAGCTCTAGCAGCAGCTCATCAAAATTGGACACGTTGATCACCTCAAAAACCGCCTTGCTCTTCTCAATGGTCGCGTCAAGACTGCTCATCAGCACCATCAGGCTGTTGAACTTTCTGGTAGCCAAGTTGAGGTTTTTGTACTTGTGCTCCAGATACCGTCGCAGTATGTACGTGTAGAGAAAGTACTGCTGCCTGATGTACTCTGGACAGGAGATGCCCGGTCGTGGTTGGTAGAAAAACTGGCCAATGATCAGGTCTCGCAGTGTCGGGTCATTCGCCATTTCCGCTTGCAGCCGTACAAAGAAGTTTCCATTCTCAACCTTAATCTGCGGCCACTTTTTTATGCCCTTGCCAAAACCAGGATCGCCCAGACAGATAAACTTTGCCTTTTGGCCGCTCTCGTCTTCCATCACCGGGTAGCCGTTCCGGTAGACGTCGTACATGAAAACGGACCGTACAACTAGAAGTTGGTAATAGAAAGGCTTAATTATCGCAAGCTGATCTTTTTCTGAAAGCGACTTAAACACCCTAATCGATTTGCAGAATTTGACAATGCGTTTTGAGTAGATCCTCGGCCAGCTGAGCACCTCCACCAGGTCTGTGGTAGAGCGCACCTCAGGCAAAGAAGCCTCCTCGACAAAGGCGATGTTCATGGCGTGCTGCAGCTCGGCAATGATCTCCCGCTCGCGGAAGTTCAAGTCGAGGGCAAAGTGGCGCCGGCGGTTAGCTGCAAATCGGTGCAGTGGATTGAGGTGAAGCGTTTCAGGGTAGAGGTGCTCAATGAGGGGGTTGTTGTCGATGGCCAGCGAGGAGAGGATAGAGGCGATGTTGCGGTGAAGAAGGTGGTCAAGGTTTGTGGCATTTGTGGAGGTGGTCGATTGGGAAGAACGGGGTGATGAGGATGATAATGATAACTGTGGTGGTGAACAGGCAACTAGTGCACTGGAATCACTGGAGTCGGTGGAGTTGTCAGTGGAGTTGTCAGGGGTGTCTTGAGGTGTCGAGGAAGATGACTGCTCGGTAGATGAAGAGGTAGAGTTTGCAGTAGAGTTTGGTCGACCCTTTAGGCGCATTCCCACGGCGAAGCTTTTTTTCTAAAGAATGAAGATTTTTTTATTGAAAAATAGTTAAAGAAGAAAAAACAAGCCAATCTTACAAGTCGACATGCGGGACATGACTTGCGCGTGGCAAGGTCAATTTCACAGTTGTTTAATTTTGGACATTTTAAAACCTGAAACAAGCAGAAAAAAAGTTAAAACACAATTTCAAAGCTGTGTACAACAAGAGTCTTACCCCCGTTTTAGTGGCACTCCTCGTGAAGAAAGTGCGACAAGAGACGCAGGTTAGTCCATTGTAGTTCATGCCAACCGCTTTATCACCACAGACAGAACATTTTTTTGTTTTCATTGTGGTTGCATTATTAAGATTAGCCTGTGATCCTAGCATTTTAGCAAGCTTAGAAGTTTCAATCAACAGTAGTAAAAGACCTTTTCTCAAAAAGTTATAATAGTCAAACTCAATTTGAGAATCGATCACTTGCGATTGTTCACTCTGCCAAACTTTGGTCGCACTTTCACTGCTGTGCTGCTTTGCAGGGCACAATATTGATCACAATAATAATATAAAAAGAGCACAAAAAGGAATACTGCTGCACTGATGATAAATAACAGTTGTTACCAATGACTGATGCTGAGCATGCAGTCAGCTGCGTTCTCTTTCTTTCCCGTACATTTCGTTCTTTTTAATAGATGCATTGCTGATTTGGAGTTTGTAATACCAAAAAATTGAGTGAAAGAGAAAGAGAAAAACCCGTACAAAAGCAACAAGCCCTAACGAGCCACTCGCTGGACTCATGTGCCTGTAACCAGCGGCGCTGATAAGAGAACTACAACTTGATTGACACAACACTTGACTGGTACGGCAGCGGTGAAGTAAAGTGACGGTGATGATGTTGATGATAAGGATGAGATTGCACAGGTGATAAGAGAGGAGAAACGCAAGTGCTACAGTTGAGCTTGAGGACGCTGTTTGCTAATGCGTGAAAGAAAAGCTGTCTGTGCACAAATAGTAGTAGTACTGCAACGCTATATTGCAAAGTAAAGTAGTATTATTATTGCACATTAGAGATCAATGGAGGTGAAATGCAAAACAACAAAACACATTGTTGCATCTAAATCCTCTTTTGAGGTAAAATAGATCACAATCAGATTTTTTCACGTTGATCACTGATCAAATTGTTGTGTTTTTAACTGTACATGTTTTTTGCAATAATTTTTACCAACAGACAGAAAGATGCTACTAATTTAAAATAATGAATGGAAACGATATGAAAACTACACAAATGTTTACAAGAGCTGATGTTGCACACTTTTGCACCGGAAAAAAATGCACCTGTACAATCTCCCTTCACTTTTTACTTTCACTCCAATTTCTCGTACATCTGCTCAATTTGCCGGCGGAAAAACTTCCTCAGCACAAAGCGCTTATTCTTCATCGTCGGCGTCAGCAGCCCGTCCTCAATCGTCCAACCCTTTGGCCACACCTCCACCGCCTTGATAATTTCAAAGGACTTCAGGCCGCCGGCTCGCCCCGTTTTGGCCAGCTCCTCCAGAAGCCATTCTTTCAGCTCATCCTCCTTATCAGTGAGCCGCTTATCAACCAGCTCAGGGTTGGGCACGACCACCGCCACCACAGCCGATTTGAGCGAGTCGCCGTAGAGGAAGATTTGCGTGATGGCGGCGTTCTGCAGGTAGACATTTTCCACTTTCCCGGGACAACGTACTCGCCCTGACTCAGTTTGAAGATGTCCTTCATGCGATCGACGATGGTCAGCGTGCCATTGGCGTTCCAGCGGCCAATGTCGCCGGTGTGGTACCACCCGTCCGGGTCGAGCACTTCTCTGGTCCGCTCCTCGTCCTTGTAGTATCCGCTGAAGACGATGCTGCCCTTGATGCACACCTCACCGCAACGGGAGCTGGCCACGTAGTAGTCCATCTCGGGGACGTCGACCAGTTTCATCGAGCAACTAGGCAGAGGGACGCCGACGTTCCCAGAGATAGTCGCCGAAAAGTCCCAGCGTACAGGCTGAGGATACTTCTGTAGTTCCATAGCCGACCATAATTTGGCAGCCGAGGCAGCAGCGGAGGTACTCGAGAACGGCGTCGCTGATCGGCGCCGAGCCAAGGGGAATGAAGCGGACACGGCCGCCGAGGAGGGCGTGGATCTTCCGAAACACCAGTCGATCCCAAAAGGTGTCAGAACGGAAGCTTCCTAAAAAGGTTCCAAAATTTTAAATAAAATCAATGAAACTCAGGGAAACTTACCTCTGGAAAATTGGGCCCTCTTTGAGGAGACGGCCAGCGAAAAGAGGAGCGACTTAACACAACTACTAGACACTGTTTCCTTGATCCGGGCGTACACTCGATTGAGCATTCTCGGCACTGCGGGCATAATCGTCGGCTTAATCAGCTGCAAGTCGGCCACCAGGGCAAGTGGATCACCGGAGGCGTAGCCCACTGATCCGCCCTTTTGCAGACAGGCGTACTCGCAGATTCGCTCAAACATGTGTCCCAGCGGGAGGAAGCCGACGATCGTATCCGCTTCGGTGATGGCAAAGTCGCCTACATGATAGTGTACGGCGCTGAAATCGGCCACCACGTTTCGGTGGCTCATCAGCACGCCTTTTGGCGCCCCGGTGGAGCCGCTGGTGTAACAGATGAGCGCCAGATCAGCCGCCTTTGGAAGGTGCAGATCAGAGGAGGGATTTCGCTCTCCAAGTGCCTCCACTTCGGCCACTGTGTACAGAGAGATCTTTGCCAGCTTGGCCCGCTGTTTTAGCGAAATCAGCTCTGTCTCGGGAATGAAGTTCTCGCCGAGGATCACCGTCTTCAGGGTGGAAAAGTGAGAAAGCTGATCAAGAATCGACCCCTCCACCCGTTCCACCGTGTCTGCGTAGATGGTGGTAATTTCGCACTGACCGGCGATGAAGCCGCACACCTCTGCGCCGTAGCTGGCGTACATGGGCACGCCCACCATTGAGTGGCGGTAGCAGGCGAGCTCGGTGATCAGGTACTGGGCGCTGTTCTTCGAGAAGATGCCCACCTTTGAGCTGGGGCCTGGTTTCAGGCCGAGCTGCAAGAAGCCGTCCGCCAGGTGCTTGCTGCGTTTCAGCACCTCGGGAAAGCTGAGCCAGGTCATGCCGGTGCGGCTAGAGTTGATGTCTCCTAGGCAGCGACCGCTGGTAAAAAGAAAAATTCAAACATTTAAAAAATCTTTCAAAAGGGGTTTTATTACCTTTTATTCCTCTCCCCACCCTTGACCATCACATCAAGCAGGGTGGTCGCCTCTGGGTCAAGAACTTCGATGTGCTTCACCACCTCGCCCTTGATCACCGGCAAACTCCCGTAAATGGACGTCCGCGTGGGTCCATGATCGAGAACCAGCGACTGAACGCCGTAGTCGAGCGAGAGGGGAATGTGCTCGTAGCGGGTGCCCCGAAAGTTGTCCCCTTGGTTTTCATTGGCTGATCTTGAAGATCCTCCATGGGCTTGTTGCTTCTTCTTCTTCCTATTAGACTCCCAAACTGAGGGAGCGCGAAAAAAGTTCCGCGGGAGCACAAAGGCGAGGACGGTAAGCACCGAAGTGACGAGGTAGAAGTAGAACATGGCAAACCGAAGGCTGAGTTGTAGTGCGTCTTTTATGTTTTTGAGCCGAGATAGCTGCCACTGTCACTTTCCGATGACTTTTTCACTCAAAAAATCCTGTTATTCAAAACTATCAATTTAGGGTTAGGTATGTGGTCACTACACTAATAAAAAGGTTGCTGCTGCTGTTGTTTTGAAAAAGGGGGTTGTTTTCATCGGAGAGACAGTTGAAAAAGAAAAAAGTTGAAAACAAGGAAGAGAAGGAATAGGAGAATGACCACTGCCAATTAGGTGGCCGGCAGGTTTAGTACATGTCTTTTTATACTCCAACTTCCTCTCCTTTTCTTTCTCTACCCATGACACTCACTTCTTCATTTTGATTTACTTTGTTGTAAAAACATGCACATTATTTTTTTGTTAAGAAAAGAAGTTTACAATTACTCCTGATGGGCAGCCCTTTTATCAGCGCGTCGATCACGACGCTGGGGCAGTTTTAAGAGGAAAAAGAGGAGCTTCTACCTGGTAAAAAGTTTTTCTGGCACTCGCATCACTACCACCGGTTGATTGTCGATCCCGGCAGCAGAAAAATGGCTACACAAAATGGTAACAATAAAAAATCACTCCACTTTTTACTTCTACAAAGGTGAAAGGCGATGATGACGATGACGACGAAGGATTTGATTATCAGCGCAATTATCTAACAGAGAAAGTGCTAACAAAGCTAACAACACAGCTTTATTTTCACTTTTAGTTTTGCTGGGCATTTTTATTTTTTTATCTTATTGCTTTTTCCTATCTTTTGTAAATACTTCGGTCTGTGTGTTTGCAAAACAGTGTTTTTTTGTGCGTCTTTCGACGTGTCTTTCTCGTTCATGGTCATTAGCATCAGCAGCATTTAGGTGCACAATTTACTTTTGTACAGTGCCTGCATTACAAACTACTTTGTCTGTGTTTTTACTGTGTACACACCGGTGGTTACGACAGCAAATGAGCTACAAAGAAGAAACAATGTTTTAGGTGCGCTAGAGATGTGCTAACCCAAAGCCAGCTAATCTCGATGGTTTACACTGACAGGTTTTCCTGGTACCCATTTTCCTCACTTCCGTTTTTTCCTGCTGCAGTTTCTGGTTTGTTTCACAGTGACTGGTTTCCGGCAGTCATTCTTTCGTTGCTAGTCATTTGTTGCCAATGGAAACAGCAAGTTTGCTTTCCATGACAACGGTGCTGATGCGGCAACAAAACTGATGCCCAACAGCTCAATCAAATCGAGTAAGAAGAGTTCACCCAAAAGAAGAGTGAAATAAGTAGAGTGAAATGATCATCAGCTGATTAACAAAATAACCAAAAAAGTGGACTGATTTCGAATCGTGGTTTGCAGTGTGAGTTTCAAAGAAAGAATTGTTTTTATTTTGGTCAAACAATGTGTAGCATTGAATTTTACAGATAAGGATGTGATAAATGATGTCTAAGTATTAAAAGCTAACTGCGACGTTGGGTGATGTTGGGTGATGTTTGTTCTTTTTCTTTTCCGATGATGATCCTGGTTAAGAAAATCACTCTGTTCCTGGCCTTCTCATTGAACAGCAGCTTAACAAACCAACTACTTGACCAAAGATGAACTCAAAAGTTGTCATTGTTCTTCTCAACATCATCGTGGCCAGTCACCTGTGCGCCGTAGCTACCGCAGGTACAGCTATTCTTTGCCTATTCTCTGTACTGTTTTAATGCTTTATTTGACCTACACTAGATGACGAGTTCTACGACAAACTTCAAGCTCTTCTCAAGAACACAAATGGCACGATGACATTGGAGCAGATCACTGCTGCCAATGTCACCTTTGAGGCCATTGCCGCTGTCGCCAACCAGCCTACCACAACAGCGTGGACTGGTACCGTCAAGTGGTGCACAAGCTTCTCGAGCTCAAGAGGCAATCGCTGGTGAAGGCTGCTCAGGAGGAAGCAGCCTCCATCAGCTGAATGTGCAAAGTGGCTTCTTTTCATTTTTCTTTATAATTTGCCTGATGTTCTTTTTTGAGTTACAACGGTTTATTGTAACTCAAAGGTAAGCATCAGGCAAATTACACAGAAAAATGAAAAGAACACACTCAGCACCATTGAAGAGTCGCTGGTGGAGGCTGCCGCCTCCTGAGCAGCCTTCACCAGCGATTGCCTCTTGAGCTCGAGAAGCTTGTGCACCACTTGACGGTACCAGTCCACGCTGTTGTGGTAGGCTGGATTGGCGACAGCGGCAATGGCCTCAAAGGTGACATTGGCAGCAGTGATCTGCTCCAATGTCATCGTGCCATTTGTGTTCTTGAGAAGAGCTTGAAGTTTGTCGTAGAACTCGTCATCTAGTGTTGGGCAAATAAAGCATTAAAACAGTACAGAGAATAGGCAAAGAATAGTGATACTTCCTGCTGCCACAACACACATGTAGCAGGCCACGATGATGCTCAGAAGAACGATGACGATTTTCGCGTTCATCATTGATTGAATAGTGGGTTTGCTGAGCGGCTTTTCAGCGTGGTGAACAAGTTTGAAGCAATATTGCCAGCAGAATCATCAGCGAAAGAAAAAGAGAACAAACATCAGTCCACATCATTCCAACAAAGTAATAATAGGCTTTTTGTCTGGCTAAATAATAAGAGAAAGGGAAAGAATGAGTATCTGAATCAGAATCGGACGGGTGTTTGACAAGTGTTGAAGGTGTGGCAGTTCTTTTACGGCAAAAGTAGTTTTAAAATCGCCTCAAAGTTGCTGGTCGTCGTGTTCGTCTGGAAGTTGAGGAAAAAGTAAGCTAGATATTGCTAAATAAATAAAAAAGAAAGGAAAGCTTTACTGACCCTTACATCTTGGCAAGTGTTTGACATTTGGTCGTCCAGAAAAGAGTGTGGACGTGAGGAGAGCCGAGGAGGTACAGCACAAGAAGTTTGAAACTGTGTGCAAGTAGATGGAAGATACTTCTTTTTCGAGGATCTTCAGTATTTTTTTTCCTCTCGGTAGTCAAAGTGCCGAGCGCAAGTTACCGCTGTCGGGTCACTGGAAAACAGCTCTGTTTTTCCCTTTGATCAGGCAAGTGCAGCACCTGTTGGCCGGTTATCGCCGAGAAGCCTCTTGATCTATAGCCTTGCACAGATTAACCAGAAGCTCGGGGCACAGCACAACATTTCGACCGGCGAAAGCGTCAAGAGCATTCCCAAAAAGGCGGACTGTTTTGGGCGCCCAGCAAAACACGGTAACCTACAATCAGACAGAGGAAATGGTAGCAGTTAGTGAAGTAGTAAACAAACAAAAATAGTAAACAAGAAGAAGCGAACTTTACCCATATTATGGCAAACAAAGTCTTCAATGTTTGGATGATTGAGTTGGCCTTCTGTTGTTGTAACTGTTGATGTCGCCGATGTCGCGCTCGTACTCGGCCAGAGTACTGAGTGCTCTCAAGCGGGGGCTGCTCATTCTCCTTAGCTCGGATCATCTTTCCGATTTTCTGCGCATTGCTGGGTGTTTGATGCAGCCTGCTCTTCAACCTGGGCCGCAAAATACTGGCAATCTTCGCAGCGGCGCGTTCTCTTTGTCTCGAGCAGCATTAACTGGCCGAGCTGCAGCCAGGGTTGCATGGTGTTGCCTCCTGGCCTCGCTCTGATCAGCCATTTGACACGAGTAAAAAAACTGTCAAAAAACAGTGCGCACAGTGTGAAGAGAGGAGATGAAATGAGCTTCAGTGCAACAAGTGGCATCGAGCAGAGGCACAGACTAAATAGGAAAGAGAGTGACTTACTGCTGAAGCGACGAACTGCCTGACACTCCAGATCACTGCAGTGGTGATCACCACTGCCTGAATTGGCAATGCGCACACCACCAGCAATAGCAACAGTGCACAGAGTGCAAAAAGCAGAGATGAAGTGAGCTTCAATGCAGCAAGTAGTATTGAGCAGATGCAACAGACAGAATGGGAAGGAAAGTGACTCACTACCGAAGTGTCAGTGTCAACCAGATCACTGCAGTGGTGATCACCACTGTCTGCCATAAGCAATGCGCACACAGCCAGGCATAGCAATAGTAAGTGAAAGAAGAGACAACAGCAGTGCCACTGAACAACAACTTACTGGAAACCATTAGGCAACCACTTTTGTTTGCCTCTCCATCGCTGATGTGCAAGGAATGTTACAGCCAGACTGACATCTCCTGATTACTCAACCGGCAGTTCACTTGGCCAGTCCTTGTAGCTTTTAGCCGCTTTTATCACATTACCGGCTGCTCACTCGACGCCACTTGGCCACTGTAAACTTCCGCCGCCTCGGGCCTCGCTCTCAGACTCAGACCTCACCGCCTTGTGTCGTGCACTGCTGAGGAAACCCTGTTGAGCAGATGTGCAGGCAAAAGGGAAATAAGGGCAATTAAATTTTGAACAACAAGTAACTTTAGTTAGAGCAAAAGAAATTGACAAAAGCCTAAAAACGACCTATTTTAGAGAGAAGCAAAAAAGTGATAATATTTTTTGCTGCTATTTGCAACTTATAAGTTGCCCTCACACTTAGACAGTAAGGCAAGAAAAAAACAAACAACTTGAAACAAAACAGACAGAAAAGAGAGAAGAGGAAAGGAAAACTGACTGACTGCCTGCTAAACAGAAAAAGGAAGAAGACAAGGGAAGATGAAGACGTAAACAGAGAAGACACAAAGAGTGAGCGAGAAAACGCGAAAGAATATAAAAATAAGGCAGTCTATAAATAAACTTTTGAAAGTGAGAGAAAAGGAAAAGAGGAGGGAGTGAACAGAAGACAGAATCTTGAGCGGCATCACCATCATCATTTTTGCTCGGCGGTAGAAAATGAAAGAAAAGGAGGCAAAAACAAAATACTCAAAGGGCGATTAAGTGGAACTAAAAATGTCGACTGAAGCTGCTGCTGCTTTTTCTAGTAACGATGAAGATGATGAAGAGAAGACACAGAAAATGAAAAGACAGCAGTCAGAAGCGAGCTGCCAGAAAAAGTGAACACAACTCAACACACAGATTTTCCAGCACATCAAAACTTTGCGCCCTCAACACGTTATTAAAAAAGTGAAAATACAGTTGTCATAATGCTTTGAAAGGTTGCTCTGATGAGGATGAAGTGAGTATGAGTGACATCGAGTCGCAGAGATCCAGTCGTCGTCGATCATCGTCACCTTCGCCGTCACCATCATCACCATCATCATCTCATCGCAGACATTCTGAATCCTCTAAAAATGAAGAGGAGCTAATGATCACCACCTCTGGCAGCTATGGCCGGCGATTCCTCTCTCGACGTTCCTCCTCAGCGTCCTCCTCATCGTCTATATCACTCAGGCTGCCAATCTCCGATGAGACAGCAGAAACCTCTTCTTCGCCTCCGGCAAAAAAAGCTGTCAAGTCCCCCTCATCGTCATCATCTGAATCGAACATTTTTCATCACCACCACCGTCATCACCATCACTATTACCTCGATGATTCACGCAAAACTACTACCTCCTCCTCCAGGCCACTGAAATCACAAAAATCACCGCATAATTTGGCTTCATCAGCTGCTGATGGTGAAGCCATCACCCCCGATTCGGCCATCATTCCCTCGGTTCGCTGTGCCTTCTGCCTACCTTGTTGCCTCCTCCTCTGCTTCCTCATCGTACTGGCCGTTGTCCTGGTGGTGCTCCTTCTGCTGAACCTCTTTCAGCTCAACTTTAGCCTTCCAAGTCGGTGGAGCGGCCAGCTGAGCTTTGCCGGGACCTACGTCTTCAGCGACGCCTTCAAGTCGAACTGGTCGCCCGGGACGCCGAGCAGTCTTCGGCGGGCGGACTCGCTGCCCTATGAGTTTGCCAAGGCCGAGGGTGAACGGGTGGTGATTGAGAAGGTTGGAGGCAATCACAGCTACAGCCTGACGGCTTCAAATCCCTCCATCAAGAGCCAGGCAGCCACTCCCGAGGTGATGCTCCGCTTCACCGAAGATGTTCCCGTTGAGGTGACCCGAGTTGTGGATGAGCACCAAGCAGTTCTTGCCCGATTTAGGGTGACGGTGAGCATCACCGGCGCCGACTGGGTCGAGACGTATGAACCGATAAGTGAAAGGAGGCTTTCCAAAATAGAAATTCGACGGGAGTTTACGCGAGACAGCATGACGGTGAGCTACGTCGTCGGCAAGGCCGTCTACGTTAAACGATTTGAGAAGCTCTGAAGGAAATTGGGAAAACAGATAACTAGTTATCAGCTGCTCAAAGTAAAACACTAACCAATGGTGAACTTATCATCAAACTAAAGATTTGCACAGGTCGGGACTTTTCTCTAAATTGATAAAATGAAACAAGGGTGGGAATCGTGTCCACTTTTCCGCTGTAGCTACACAGCCAACGCTAGAGGGCGCGTAACGTTGGCTGTGTAGCTACAGCGGAAAAGTGGACTCGATTCCCACCCCTGAAATGAAAACAAGAGATGATAAAAGATGAAGACAAAAAAAGTTGAAAAGGAAAACCAAAAATAAAAACATTTTTCAGCGCTCAAAGCGCTCTCCAGTGGCCAGCAACTGAATTACTGTATACTTTTAAAAAAATCCAATTTTTGTGATAGTTTTCTGATCACCAGCACTAATTAACCTTCTTCTTCTTCGACGCATAAGTGTTTCGGTAGAAATTGTAAAAAAGGCCGAAGAAGAAGCCCACCTGAGAGAAGCCCATCCAAAAGAGGAAGGGCGGGTAGCCGGTCTGCTTGCAGATCAACACCACACCGTACAGGCCAAAAATGGCGAACTGGCCGAGCTGCAGTTGGGTGATGTACCGCTTCCACCAGAGGTACGGCTGCATGTGAGGGCCCAGCGAGGAGAGGCCGTAGTAGCTGTACATGACCACATGGACGAGCCCGTTCAGCAGGCCAAAGATGCCGTTTGGCGGCGCAAAGGGATTCACCTTCAGGCAGAGCAGGCCAAACACCGGCACGACTGTGTGGTGGTAGAGATGGAGAAAGGAGAGGTGGGAGAACTTTTTTCGCAGCACAAAGAAGACGGTGTCGAAGAGGTCGAGGAACTTGGTCATCCAGTACCAGTAGCCCATGCGAAGCTCCCACAGCGCCTGCGGACTGGTGTCACTCCGGTCGGGGTAGTGCCAGACCAGAAAGCGCCGGCCGTAGTCGCAGTTGACGGCGATCAGGTAGACGAAGTAGGCGTTGCTGACGGCCATGCTGAAGTTGTACACTAGAATTAGGGGTTTCAGATTGTCAAAGGGCTTCCGGTGGGCCATCAGTCTGGGGCCCAGAGAGAGGGCAAAGTAGAGGTAGAAGGCCATGATGGATAGAACTGGATAAGGCGGTCCATCGACGAGAAGAAGTCCTTGGATCGAGGATCCTGAATGTCGTACCAGAACTGATTTAGGTAGTACCCTGAAATGGTAGTAAAAATAAAGTTTACTTTGTTTGTTTGAAAATCATACACAAACAAACCCAATGAGAAGGAAGTGTCCTGAAGTGCAACTGTTGCCATTTCGGGTGAGAGAGCTCGTGAGGAAAGTGACAAGCAGAGTACAACTGAGTTTTGATCATTCAGCACTGCACTTTCTTTTATACCTTTTGCCTTGGTATTGTTTTGGTAACTGGTAATAACTGCTTCAATCAACAAACAAACTACAGCAAAAGGGATATTAATTGTCCTGATGGTTGGTTCGTGAAATACCTTTCTATACATCTTTTAAGATTATATTTATAAAACTTTTAACTTTCTCTATGACGTATTTCACTTGTTGCTGACCTATTTTGTTGTGTGGCAAAAGCAGTTCAAGCAATAACGAAAATAAGTATAAAAAGACAACAAAAGAAAAATTTCTTGTATGGATACTTTTAGGGGCTTCCAAAAAATAAAAAATTAAAACGGTTTCATTTTAATTGTTATTTTATCGTTTTCATTTCATTCTAAGTCTAGGTAAAACTATGTCATTCTGATCATTTTAGTTTTTTGTTATCAAAGTGATCACATTAAAAAACGGAAGTGTTTTTTAGTTCAACTTTTTCTGTTGCCTCTGCTGCTGCTGCTGTTGTTGCTGCTGACCACCACCACCACTCATCAGCTTTCGTTGTTGATAAGTCTTCTTGTAAAAGTCGTAAAAAAGATGGAAAAAGAAGAAGGGCTGCGTCATGCCGAACCAGAAGAGGTACTGCGGATAGCCGGTCTGCTTGAAGACGAGCAGCAGACCGTACAGGCCGAAGATGGCGAATTGGCCGAGCTGCATCTGCGTGATGTACCGCTTCCACCAAAGATACGGCCGGACGGCGGGGCCCAGCGAGGAGAGCCCATAGTAGCTGTACATTACGACGTGCACCAGGCCGTTTAGCAGGCCAAAGATGCCGTTGACAGGCATGAAGGGGTTAAACTTGAGGCAGAGGTACCCAAAGATTGGCACGACGGTGTGGTGGTAGAGATGGAGAAAGGAAAGGTGGTCAAACTTCTTTCGCAGCACAAAGAAGACGGTGTCGAAGAGGTCGAGGAACTTGGTCATCCAGTACCACCAGCCCATGCGAAGCTCCCACATCGCTCGCGGACTGCAGTCGCTCTGATCGGGGTAGTTCCAGACCAGGAAGCGCCGCCCGTAGTCGCAGTTGGCGATGATCAGGTAGGCAAAGTAGGCGTTGCTGACGGCCATGCTGAAGTTGTAGATGATGATGAGTGGCTTCAGGTAGTCAAGAGGTGCTCTGTTGGCCATCAGTCTGGGGCCTAGGGAGAGGGAAAAGTAGAGGAAGAAAGACATGATGGCGAGGACCGGGTAGGGCGGGCCGGCCACCAGAGGAAAGTCCGCCGTGCGAGGATCCTGCACATCGTACCAGAACTGGTGAAGGTAGTAGGAAGCTAGAAATGGTTGCTTTTAGAAATGGTAACAATTTTCCGTATTGGACTGCTTCAGCACTTACCTGAAGATGAAGATGGAGAAATTTGACCCGTTCTACTAGTTTCGAATGTCATTTCAGTGATTTGAGTGATATAAATGGGAGAGTTGAAACTATCAGAGATTGTGATTAGCCACAAACGGCTTTGTCTGCGCTCTGCTAATCTCCACAGAGTCCAATATTTATACCTTTCGTTGCAAATATTGCTCAAGTCAATTCATAAACATTTTTTCTCTTTCTTGTAAATATCAGTATGTCCTTATTCTTTAAGACCCCTTCTTTTTTCTGGTAAAGTACCGTTTTTGCCTTTTTCTCGTGTTTACTTTACAGCTGCAACCAGCTGCTGTCATTTCGTAGACAGTGATTGCCTTGCCTCGTTTTTTTCTTTTCTCCTTCTTATCACTCATTTTGCCACTGTTTTTTGGGAATTTTAATGTTGTTATACAGTGCAGAAAAAGGAAAAAACAATTAGCGCTTTTTGTTGGATATGAAACAAAATGATGATCAGAGTGAAGGAAAAAATATGATTTTTGTAGGTAGGCAGTTTTTTGGACTCAGACAATGCGCTGATTTGTTATCTGAGTGAAAGCTAAAGAAAATCCCATGAAAAACGCTATATCGCCTTACTGTCTGCAACTGCAATCGATTTAATTAGGAGCCGTTGTACAAAGCAAAAAGCAAGAGGAGTTTTCGTAATGACGTCAATTTCATAAATAAAAAATAAAAAGGCGCATAAAAAATTGGTTTCATACCTTCTTTATTCTCTAGATATTCGCTGTAAAATGGTCCCTCGTTGTCGTTGATAAGCTTCTTAGAGAACAAAAGAATAATTTTCCAGTTGATAAACAAAAAATTCGAGTTTCAGTCAATTTCCACCTGAGATGGTCTGCTTTGCGCTGACGGCTATTGCCACTGCATGGCAACAATGGCGCCGGTTTTTGATTGGTTGACGGGAAAACGTTCACAGTGCGACATTCGCACTCGACTTGCTCTCTCGCTTTCATTTTGTTTGTTGCGTCATTTGCACTCTCTGCCCGCCACCTGTTAACTCGCCCGATCTTGTCCGGCCCCATTTCGAACCCAAAATCCAACTTCTCCGGTTTCCGTTTTCTCCCGAGTTTGTAGTGTCAATCAGAAGCCATGTATCGCGGTTATCGAGGCCACGCTGGGGGAGGTAAGTGCCTTTGCAGTTGCCCTGTTGCTTTTTTTGCAAATTTTTTAACTTTCTAACTTCTTTTCTTTATTTCACTATGCTATCTATTTTCGTCTCGAAAAGACCGCCGGGGCAATGGAAGTTATCGCGGACGCGGATACGCTCCCAACCCTGGCAGCCATCAGGAATCATCACCGTATAGCTCAGTGTTTTCTCGAGGAGGAGGAAACCGAGGCGATGTTAATCGAGGCAAGTTTTTGTCATTTCAGTTTTTCGGAGGTTTTTAGAATCTTAACAACTTTGTTTTTAGGCCGAGGAACCTTTGAAAGCAGTCATCGAGGTTTCGAAGAGTGCAGTCGCGGGGGACCGTTTAGAGGCGCTTCAAACCGCGCTCATTCAACCATGCCCGAATCGGTTTTTCATGAACAGCTGGTTGAGCAGGGCCTAGGCAGCGGGAGCGAGGGAAGACCGGTGGAAATTCTTTCAAACTTTTTCAAGATCATAACTGACGGAAAAGTCATCTACCATTATTCCATCGATTTGAAGAAGATGGCCTACAGCCCTGACGACCCCATGTCTGGAAGCATCGAACAATACGTCCTTGCCCCTGTGCAAAAAGGACTTGAAATATTTATCAAAAAAGCCTCTGCAGAAATTTTAAACATGTACTTCAAGCAAAACTCCGAAGTGTTTGGACGTACTCCATTTGTTCACGATGGAACACAAAAGCTTTACTCTACCCGTCTACTTGACCTACAACATGTTCCTCAAGTCCAAACGTTCACCATCGGTGGTCGAGAAATTCGATTTGCTGTCGTTCTTTCGCTAGCTGCAGTGATTGACCTTAAAGAACTGGACAACTACTACGCTTCCGGTGGTAACGTTAAAACGCTTTCGCCCTCCATCGTGCCAGTCTATGAGCAGCTGTTTCGCTTCGTTATCGAGAAGCAATTCACCGCTCACCAGAGCAGCTTCTACGATCTACTTCAACGCGAGCGAACCAGCAGCCGCGCCTTTGAATTTGTCCGCGGTTTTTCCATCTCCGTCCGCTTGACTGAGTTTGGACTGGCGCTCAACCTCCACCTGAAGTGCTCCTGCCTCATTGAGCGCGGCATCTCCAACGTGGCGCAGTTAGTCATGGCGCTGCTCAATCGTCGAAGCCTAATTCCAGGAAGTCTCTCTAAGGATGAGCTGAAGAAGGTCAACAAGATCCTTTCTGGCCTTAAGGTGCAGACAAACCACACTCGAAATCCGGGCCTTTTCACCATTGACGGCCTAAGTCACAAAACAACTGAGCGACACCAGTTCAAGAACTTTGAAGGCAAGCTCACCAACGTGAAAGAATACTTTATGAAAATGTACAACTTTGAGGTGGGCGATCTGAACTTGGTGCGCACAATGACGCCCTTAGGTGGAAAGTTTGGCGACAAGAAGGAGATGATCATGCTGCCGATGGAGGTGTGCCACCTGGTGCCGGACCAGTTCGTCGTCGAGTACAAACTGCCGGCCCTAGTTCAAACGGAGCACCTCAAACTTTCCACCCTCCTTCCCAACGTCTACTTTCCACAGGTGGTCGCCTTTGTGGACACGGTGGCAGCCATTGACCCTGGCCTCCTTTCCAGCTTTGGCGTCACCCTCACCACCCTGCCGGTTAAGTTTCCCGCGCGAGTCTGCCGCTGCCGAGAATCTTAACCGGCCCCAGAGACTTTCACATTCCGGCGAGCACTCCGGCCACGTGGGGGGTGTTCTGCTTTGACCACAAAGTTGAAATAGAAAAACTAAACCGATTTATCTTCTTGATGATGGAAGCGGCCGGGCGGAAGAATATGCGATTGCTCACCCTTCGCCCGTCTTCACCGTGAAGATTGAGATGCCAGAGACGGTGGAATATTGCTTGGAAAACTTGAAAAATATCAAACAGGCTGAGTTTGTGCTTGTCGTTCTACCTAGCGGTAAGCGGTTTTCCCCTGTTTGCTGGTGATTAAGTTTTAATTCGGTTTAATGGTAACCTTTTCCCTGTTTTTGTTATTTCTAGAAAACGCCACAATTGACAAGAGCACAATTTACAATTTTGTGAAATTCGGCGAAAACAATGACAAAAATATCATTAGCCAGTGTGTGATGGGTGAAAAAGTAGTAAACACTCCGCAGGGCTACTACGATAATCTTCTTGATAAGATTAACGCCAAACTGGGTGGAACAGTAAGTTCATGTTTGTTGCTCTGTTGGCGTGAACTCCTTTGCAATCTTCTTTTACTTTCTTTACAGAATATGCTTGTTGGCCACGACTACATCCAGGACTTGCCGTTCAGCCTCTCAGAGACCATGGTGGTAGGTGCGGACGTCAACCACCCTGGTATGATTGAGAAGGTGCCCCTCTCCATTGCCGCCGTAGTGGGCAGCTTTGACGCCAATATCAGTCACTACTCGAACGACATTCGCATACAGAAGAAGGATCGTACCGAGACAATTCACGACATTGCCCAAATGTTGGAGAAACTGCTCATCCACTACCAAAAGAAAAACGAAGGGCGCTATCCAAACAACGTCATTGTCTTTCGCGACGGTGTCGGCGATGGCCACGTGAAGATCCTTCGCGACTCGGAGCTAGTGTCCATGGAGGCGATGCTGAACCGACTGGCTCCCAACGTGAAGATCGCCTTCATCATCGTCAAAAGCGCCACATTGTTCGCCTTGGATTGACCACCCAGAACACCAACGCCCGCAAGCCGACGTACAACGTGGACAGCGGCACAGTCGTGGACACGCACATTGTGGAGCCAATGATTGACGGCATGGTTCTCAATAGCCACTTTTCGCAGCTGGTAAGTGGATTGTTTATTTAATTGAACTAAAGTTGACTTGTTTGTTTCTCCCTCTCTGCTTTCTAGGGCACATCAAAACCCTCAAAGTACACCATCTTGCGCGACGACTTTGGCCTGAAGACCGACCAGATTGAGCGCCTGTGCTTCTTTGCCTGCCACAACTGTGCGCGCACCCGAAAGACCATCAGCATTCCCACTTCGATTCGCTACGCGGATCTGTGCGCCTACCGCGCCAAGCAGCTCACGGTACTTTGTGTGGTGGCTACTGAGTGACTTTCTTATTGACTCTTTTCTTTTTTTCATCATTACCTAGGATGCGTACCAAACGCGCAACTCCGATCAGACATCGACCAGTCTTACCTCTATGACTGTAGACACTGAACTGCACGAGCAGGAGCTCTTGATGAAGCTTTCAAAGGTGCTAACCATCGATGCAGAGAAGTCTGAGAAGCTCTATTACATTTGAGCAAGTAGTTCATCGGCTGGATACTGTGGGTTGCCACCCGAAGAACAAAACACCTACTCTAAAATTCAACTGGAAAGTAATTTTTCATTTCCAGAGGTTCATTTTCAAATTAGTAGATTTATCGATTATTTTCTTATCCTTTTTACACAAAACAAACTCATTCTACTTAGAAGCGGCATCCCAGGATCCTGTTTTGGTCACTAGCAGCAGCAACAACAACAACAACAGCAAAACTACAGAAAATGACAATAAAAAATAATTTGAAGATTAAATTCATTCACAACTAGAAAATCTAATTAACTTTTTGTGCACTAATCTCTTATGTTATAAAATTGTCAAAACTTTTGTGTAACACAGTAAATAAACAGCTCTTTCACTTTAGACGGCTCTCTGATATCGAAAAACCTCAAAAGTCTTAATAAGTTTATTAGTGAAAAGAGACCAGAACAAGAATGAGAGACGATACTGTTGAAACTGTTCACCTTTCTCAGGCCAACTTTTTCGTCCTTTCGCCACTGTTGTACGTCCTCCGGTAGAAGCCGTAGAAGAGGTGGAAGAAGAAGATGGGCTGCGTCATGCCGATCCAGAAGAGAAAGGGCGGATAACCGATTTGATTGAAGTACAGCAAGACGCCGTACACGGCGAAGATGGCGAACTGACCCAGCTGCATCAGCGTAATGTACCGTTTCCACCAAAGGTAGGGCTGCATGTGAGGGCCCAGCGAGGAGAGGCCGTAGTAGCTGTACATGACCTAGGCGAGAAAATAGAGATGGGGGCTTGATTTAAGGAAAACAGAGTTCTGCAGTCAATCATTACCACATGAACGAGCCCATTGAGGAGGCCGAAGATGGCGGTGGCCGGAGCGATGGCATTGTGCTTCAGACAGACGTAACCAAAGAGAGGCACTGCAAAGTTTGAAAATGCTTACTATCTCTTGATACATCGCAGCCTTTTCATCGTTGGGACCCTCCTAACTCCTTTCTAAACTATTCTAACTATGGCAACATTGCGATGAAAATGTCCATGGATAATACCTATGTGTGTGGGTAGAGATGAAGAAAAGAGAGATGAGAGAACTTTTTTCGCAGCACAAAGAAGACGGTGTCGAAGAGATCGAGGAACTTGGTCATCCAGTACCACCAGCCCATGCGAAGCTCCCACAACGCCTGAGGGCTCGTATCATTGCGATCCGGGTACTCCCAGATGAGAAAGCGCCGCCCCGAGTCGCAGTTGAAGATGATTAGGTAGACGAAGTAGGCGTTGCTGATGGCCATACTGAAGTTGTACACCAGAATGAGCGGCTTTAGGTTGTCAAAAGGTTTTCTATGGGCCATCATCCTCGGTCCAAGAGAGAGGGCAAAGAAGAGGAAGAAGACCATGATGGCAAGGACCGGGTAGGGACTGCAGCCCACCAGAAAAAAGTCCTTCGTTCGAGGGTCTTGAATGTCGTACCAGAACTGGTAGAGGAAGTATCCTGCAAAAAGGTCATCGTGGATTTAAAAGTTTTGTGTGTTGTTTTGTTTAGGTGTTAAAAATGAACCTATTGAAGAAATTATTCCGCCGCTGTTGTCGTTGTTACTGTTGTCTGTCAGCATTGCCATTTTTGTTTTATTTTATTGATCACCTAATTTTATTCACTTAGAAAAACTCCATAAAACTCAAAATGGTCAAGAGGAAGGTGACCACTGATTGAAAGCTGACCAAAATCACTTTTATATAAATGCAATTTTTTTATTAGAGCAATCATTGTCAGTAATTGCTGCCCATTGACTGGTCGGTCAAATAAAAGAGGCAATCGAAATTACGTAATTGAGCTATTTCTATTTGTTTTTGCTACTGCTGCATTTATTGTCGCCCTCTTTTATTGTTACAGGCTCTGATAAACTACTCTATTTACCTGTTGTATGTTTTGCCTCTGTCTACCTTGAAGTTCAAAGTACCAGGATGTGTGTGTGTTGAAAAATTTTTCTCTCGTCAGTAAGTTAACCAGTCTACCCTACACTGGTTTCTATGGGAATTGGTGTGTTGTTCTTTTATTTAGATTTATTTTAGCATAAAATAGTGATTAAAGTGTCAAGTTTTTTTCCAAGCGCTAAAAGTGTGATCACAATGAATATTTTGCCGCAAAAATCCCCAATGTACAAATTGAGTGCATGTGCATGTAATGAAGCGTTTTCTTTTTCTGGCTCACAGGTGCTCATATCAGAATACTTCGCAAGTGAACAGCACCTTTTTATAGAAAGTAACACTTTGAATGAAATTTGAAATTAGATTACTTGCACTACTAGTGCAAACTTGTATTTTTTCAAAGAGAAAGAGAAAAACAAAAACAAAGAGGAAAGTTTGAACGCTTTTTTAAGTAAGAAAAGCCAAAGAAATGACTGATCACCCAGGAAAAACATTACCATCGAAAGAAGGTAGGCAATGCCGGTTTCCATGCTGCCGAAATGACAGGACAGGCCTTTTCTTTCCTTCTTTTCTCTCCGCCTAGATACAGTGACTTTCTGGTCAAAGTAGCAGTTGCTCACCACCGTCAAAAACAAACCTGTGTTGACCGGCGGTGACTCGATTGCCAAGCAAGTAAACATAAACAATGTCACAGTCGATCAGTCACGTAGCTCAACTTTCTGACGTGGCTCCTCATCTTACGTCAAAATCACAAACACACACAACACCGAGCCTAACCAGAGACAATTTGAGTACTATTACAAACCAGCAGCAATCAGCAAACAAAACTGCTGTTGAAATAAAGTTGGTGATATACTTTTGTTATTGGCAAAGATCGACCTTGATCATCAAGGCTTGATGAAATGTGAAATACAAATGTTTTTGTTATCTTCAGAAGTTACCCTCAGCTCCTCTGCCCTCCACCACCACCACTGTAGCTGTCACCTCGAACAGCTCGACCCTTGAACTCCTCCTCCAGGCTGATGGTGGTCAGATTGAAGCCGCTGATCCACTGGCGAATTCCATTTGTGGCGGTAACGTTCAGTCGGTAGGTGGTCTGCGGACGAAGCTGATTGAGGGCGACGAAGCGATTATCGGGAAAGGGGGCATTGTGCACCTCGGTCCATTTTCCACTTAAAGTGCTGTTTTTAGAACTGCTCCTTGATTCACTATCACTTCTACTACTGTCGGAGCTGTTGAAACTAGGCTGCATCATCTTCACCGCAAAGTGGCGAATGATGTAGCCGTCCTTGTACGGCCAGAAACCAAGATCCAGCACCGCCGAGACGGAGTGTACGGCAGCCAGGCGGCGTGTTTCCTCGCTGGTTAGTGTGAAATACGTGGGGCCGATTTCTATGGTACACAAAAAAAGAAGGTAAACTGTTAAATTACTACAGTCAAATTTTTGTAACGATTTTTACCTCTAACTTTCACAGTGATCGTCTTCTCGGTGAACTCATCCAGCCGACAGGTGTACTCGCCGGAGTCGTCCAGTCGAACGGAGCGAATTCTCAAGGCGGCCGAGTCAGTTTGCTGCTGCTGTTGATGTTGCTGCTGCACAATTTCCACTCGATCATCCTCATTATCATCATCGTCACGACTATCGCGATTACCTCCCTTCTCACCCAGCGGTTGAAGTCCATTCTTAAAGAACTTTGCCTTCTCATGTCGTTTTCCCGCACTGGCGCCAAAGTTGGCAAAGCGACAGAGGAGAACGAGCGTCTCACCGACACGAACATCAACTGGAGAAGCGGAAAACGAGACAACGCGAGGTCCCTCTCGAAGTAGCAAAAAAACGAATTTAGAGGGCGCTAGGGCGCCACCTTCCGAACCGCCCGAATTGCTGGCAATGCACTGCAGAATCTGATTGTGGTGGGCGGACTCGGAGAGTGCCCGCAACACCAGCGTCCCATTGGGAAAGACCGTCTGTGTGCTGGAGTTGCGGAGCGCCGGTTGTCTGCTGTTGACGAAAGTCCATTGCAGCCTGCTGGAAAGATTTCGGGAGTTGCGGGAGTTTGAGGAGGCTGAGGAGCCTGTGGACCGACAGTCCAACTGAAGGCGGTGGCCGGCCACTGCGTAGACGCCCATTGTCGCCACTGTCTGTCGAACTTCCACATCAGTGTTTGGCGTGCTGACCACTGTTGAGGGTGATGAAGAGGAGGAGGAGGCAGAACTTGAAGATAGGGAATAAGAAGATGCGGAAGTTCTTTGCTGATCAGTGGTCACTCTTAACACAACTGATTTACTGGCACTTCCGGCGGTGTTTTCCGCCCAACAGGTGTACCGTCCTCCATCGGTGAGCCCAACTTCGGGCAGATAAAGGGTGGCGTTTCCAGTCGATCTTTTCGGTTCAAGTTGTTGTTGCTGCTGCCCTCACCATGATAGTAGAGACTTTCATCCAGTGGCCGATCATCTTTGGTGAAGCGAAGTCGCTGGCCCCCGAGCAGCCCTCGTTCAGTGGCACAAGTGGCCAACAGGCTTGAACCTTGAGAGACGCTTTCCGGCAGATTGAAGGTGGAAATTCGGGGCGGCGATCGCTGCACCAGCAGGTACACCTCCTTTGACTCCTCTCGGGTGCCATCCAGTCGGGTGGAGACGCAGACGAGGGCTCGAGGACCGAGCGATTCAACGCGTTTGAAAATGAGCGTTCCATTGAGGAACCAGCGAACGTCGTCGGACTGGGCAATCGGCGAAAAGCGGTAGTGGTACTTGGTGAACCAGAGAATGGCCAAGTCGGCGGCGCTGCGAAGACGGGTCTCACAGTCGAGGCGAAGTTCCTGACCGGCGGCGACGTAAACGAGGATAATCTGTGGATTCTCGTCAATGGCCGCTGCGGCGGTTGGTGTAGTGACCCGGACCGAGGTGTTCACCGGCGGCGGAGGTGGTCCGTCAATTGTAGAAAGGGTTTGAATAACCTCCAACGGAAGTTGATCATTATCTTCTGAAGAGGAGGAGGAGGTGGAAAAGAAGGTTGGCGCAGGTGATATCTTTTCTTCAACGGCCACCACCTTGGTCACCGTGTCCTCCACTCCTCCAATTGAGCATGAGTAGTAGCCGGTGTCGTAGAGAGAGGCTTCGGGAATGGAAAGCAGAGCAAAGGTGCCATTTCCGGTGCGTAGTACCTGTTTACTCTCGTCGGGATTACCTTGTAGTTTTTGAGAAAGTATATTTTGCCACTCGTGTGACGGCCTTGGTGCAGATTGCCTCTAACGGCTGGCCGACGGCCACCAGCGAAGGCGCGGTAAAGTCGGTGATCTGGCTGAAGCGAGGCACCGAGCGGTTGTTGCTGTTGATAAGGGCTCGCTGATTTTGGAGGTTCTCATCGGGTACGAGGAGAAGTGCCTGGGCACAGCAGGTAAAGGTGATCAGCAAAAGTGTGAGTAGTTGAATGTCCATTTTTTTTGTTTGAGTCGGTGATGATGATTAATAAATAAAAAAAGAGAGATGAAAAGATGCTGATGCACCTGAAGATGGTGCGCCGCCAGACTTGGATAAAATGTTTGCGGCAGCTGCTGAGAAGGAAAATTATCTGCTGATGTTTTTGCTTCTCCGTCTGCTGACTCTGATGAGGATGACAAAGAAGAGGAAGATCATCCAAACCGGTCCCTCGGTGTGTTTTCGGTGGTCGAGGTAGGGTAGGTAACCGGTCTGTGCAGCTGATCCTCTGCACCAAGGTTTTTGCCGCCACCGTAGCCGCATCTTTACTTTTTATTTTAATCTTGTTTATTATCATCTCACTTGGTATTTTCTGCCGTTGTTCACGGCCACCGACACTACCTTGCAGCAGCTGTTATTGCCGAGGGGGTAGCAAAGGTTGCTGAGCTGAGTTGAGAGAGTGAGCGCTCGACTCTAATTCGAAATCGAGATTTTCCACTTTTTCTTCTTTTTATTCCCTCTTTCCCCTCTCATTCACTTCCAAACGCTTTTTAAGTGCAAACTAGGGGAAAGTTGTTGCTGTTTTCATCATCATCATCAATAAGAGATTCAAATCTGAATGTCTGCGACTTAATTTAATGCTAGCAAAAAATGAAATAACATTCCACAACTGCAGTCAGGCTAAAGTCGCTGACAACTTTTAAAATGCTGACAAGAAAACGTCAGACGACTTTCAAAGCTTAGTAAAACGTAACAGCATTTGAAATAATCTCTATCTTTTCCCAACAATGATTCACCTCTTCAGCATGTACAACTCTCCGGCCACCGTCCGCAATGAGATCATCCTCAACAACAGCAGCAGTGGCATCCAACTGACCGACACTCAACATTGTGTCATCTGCAAGATTAAGCGCAATTTCCAAAATCGCAAACTGCAGTACCGAAGTGCCGTTGGAAGGGACAAAAAACAGAGAGAACTAAATGACAATATGGCAGCCATCATCTAAAAAATTGCCCAGAATTTGCTGTTTTTAATCTCAGAAACCTGTCATTCTTGATTTGTTGTTTTCTAAAGTGATACCTTTTACCTGATGCTGATGTTGCTGCGGTAAAACCAGCAATGACCGGCAAATAAAACATCAAATGATTTTGATTTAAAAACAATTATTATTTAAACTTGTTCTTGTTTTTGCCGTTCTAAAAATGCACGTAAAAGAAAAAGACTGATTTTGTTTACACAGAAAAGAAGAAGTTAATGTTAGAAGCAACAGCAGCTGCATCACATGGCAAGAGCAGCTATTCGTTTGCCGCTCGTACAGTAGTCAGCAAATTGTCCTTCACGTGCTGATACTCCATCTCTTCTTTCAGTACGACAGTTCTCGTCCTTTGAACGGCTGAGCTCTGACAAAATACACTCATACACTTTCTCTCGGTGATTAGATTGAGCTGAGGATTGAGCTTCAGTGTGTGTGGCTGCGTTCAGAAACCGTACAATCTGTACGGCGGCATCGACGTTTCATTACCATTACTGTGATGAGCTTAGGTTAGAAAATGCTACATTGTGATTACTTTTGGTAATCAGTATCGCCAATTAGAGAGGGTTGCCATTATTGTTGCTAGAACTTTCTTGTAACGTGTTTAAACCTGTAAAACTGAAACGATTAAGTTTTGAAGCTTTTGTCAAATTAAATAAAAAGATCACCAATAACTCTTGTAAGGTGCAACAAGTACAAGTAAAAATCAGCAGTGTTATCATGAACAGCCGTGTTTAAATACGGGCACTGATAAGATGGTTTCTGATAGACAAAATTGGCACAGGAGTAAGAAGTATAAACGAGAAACATTAATTAAAAACAAAAAACAAAAAAAGGTTTTCAGTTTCTAAAAATACACAAAAGTCTATCAATTTACATATCGTGTGACCAAAAAACGCTGAAAAATTGCTGTACCTGAAGTTAAAAATTCCAAAAATCTCACACATTGAACAGGGCATTTTCCTTCAACGTTTTGGTACATCAGCTGCATCACTGGGCAACCACTGTACAGCAACACAACACAACTTTGCACTTGCGAGTGTACGAGTGTGTGCACTTTTGCACAGACAGTATCTGCATTGTGCAGTGACTGGGTTATCAAGACAGACAGCACTGCAGTCACCGCCACCACCATCATCATCATCGCCTTCAACGACGACGACAACTGGTTGTCAGCAAGTGCAATTTGATTACACCGTTCAGTTTAGGCAATAAGTAGTGCCCGCGTTGCCTGCTCACAGCACAGCGGCTGTGTGTACCTACAACCTACAAATAAATCTACCACCACCGCTGTACATCAGTTTGTATAGCAGAGTTTGCTGTAGCCAGTCGTCGACAGTGCTCGTCACCGTGTGCACATCAACAAAACTGCAAAAAACACAAGAGAAAATCTAGACTTTTCCATCACCACCAACAAACCAACAACAAAACCTCCATCATCATGACGAAAACGTACACCCTAGAGGAGATCGCCAAGCACAAGACGAAACAGAGCAACTGGGTGCTGATTCACAACTTGGTCTACGATGTGACCCAATTCCTTGATGAGCATCCCGGTGGTGAGGAGGTGCTGCTGGAGCAGGGCGGCAAAAACGCCAGCGAGGGTTTCGAGGACGTCGGCCACTCTGGTGATGCCCGCGAGCTGATGAAGAAGTACCAGATTGGCGAGCTGGCGCCCGAAGATGCCGCCAAGATGAAGAAGGTAGCGGAGAAAAAGTTGGAGTGGTCGGCGAAGCCGGCGGCGGCCCAGGGTAACGAGTGGCCTCTCTGGTTGATCGCCCTCATTGCCCTCGTCCCCGTAGTCCTCTATCAGCTCTTTCTGAAGTGAGCTGAGGTGAAGTGATGTACAAATGATGAGTTGTTGATGATGATGCAATTTCTATGCAATGTAAGTTTGAGCTGCTGCTGTTGTCCCTCTTCTCTTATCCGTTTCTTTCATCAACAGTCTATCACCACCAAAAAACGTTGTTATTTATTGTTGTTATTCTTTTTGACAGACTTTTCACTATAAAAATAGACAGTTGTTTAAGAAAGTGTTGCTGCCGTCATCACGCCATTTATCAGCTAACAGTTTTACCTTGTTTAATGAGCGCTAATTGGCGATGTTATCACTTAATTGAATCACTGTGTAAAAATAAAATTAAATGAGAGTGAAATGAGAGAGAAAACAAAAAATCCAGAAACCGGTCACGAAACAGCTTGTGAAGGATCTTGTACTGCAGTGGCTCATTCTGTTGCTCTTCAGACTACGTTGGCTAGATTGCCCCAACTGATGACGATAACGAAGTGAGTGAGCGTGTGTCACTGGCTAACATTGAAAAGACGGCCAAGAAAACGTGCTCCAACATTTAAAGCAGTGAAGCCATTCAGCCGCGGGTTTGAATTCCTAAGTAGCAGCAGCTGCTGCTGCTGTTGTTTTGACGGCAACAACACAACAGACAGCTTTAAAAAGCATCGACCTTCTAGGGTTTGGAAGCAGTAGCAGAAGTTGAGAAGCTGAGAACAGAAAACAGATGAAGAAGAGGAAGGAAATATCAGCAACTTTTTTAGTAGCAGCAGCAACTAAAGGTCATCAACAGCTGCTGCAAAAAGTTTCAGACGATGCAAAACACTTGAGATTAATACGTAGCAACACGATCAGTTGCTGAAACATGTGATTGCTGCTGCTGCTGCTTCTGTTTTCGTCCTATTCAGAGAGGCCATTCCCTGTTGCACACATTCTCTTTGAAAAAATCCCTTCGTTTGCTTCAATCTTGTTATCTTCTCCCTTTTACTAGATAGGTAGCTGTACAAATCGGAACATTATACTGCCAAACCACACAAACAACCCTTTTGCTGCTCATCTTCTGTTCAACTGCAGCAACTGAACAACTCTGAGCAAAGATGGGCTTCTTCAGCCACTTCTACCACTATCACCACTGCCACCACCACCACCACCACCACAACTACCTCCACCTCTTCCTCCTCTTTCTCCAAGTGATCACCACCTTCTTCTTCCTCTTTTCAGCCTTCAGCCCAAATCAAATCGTCGAAGCTGGCCACCTTCGCCAGAAGCTGATCACCTTTCCCGGGCAGCTGGATCGCACCCGGCGGACGTTGCCCTCGATGGACGGCTGGCGGTTGAAGGCACGCCACTACACCGGATACCTGCAGTCACTGAACGAAACGCAGCTCTTCTACTGGTTCTTTGAGTCGCAGCATGACCCAGCCAACGATCCACTCATTCTCTGGCTTTCCGGAGGCCCCGGCTGTAGTAGTCTCTTTGGAGCCATCGGCGAGGTGGCGCCCCTGCGAATGCAGCCCAACGGCAGCATTACCGACCACCAACGATACGCTTGGAATCGACGGGCCAATTTGCTTTTCATTGAGTCGCCAGCGGGTGTTGGTTTCAGCTATCGACCTGGGGCTACTAAGTACGAGGTAAAGATCTAAAACGCAATATTTTAGTTTCATAAACTCATATTTTTTTATCTACAGACAAACGACAACGAAACAGTGGCCATCAACTACGCCGCCCTCTGCTCCTTCTACACTAAATTTCCCCACCTCCTAAAGAACACTCTTTACCTAACCGGAGAGTCCTACGCCGCCCGCTACCTCGCCGACCTGGCCACCGAGATTCAGGCCGTCGGCTACCCTGCCTCCTTTGGCGGCATCGCCATCGGCAACGGCAAATTCGACAACGACCTCGAGAACAAGGCCTTCCGCCCCTTCCTCAAGAAGTACCACAACCTGACTGCCTACAGCTACGAGATGAAGGGCAACCTCACCCGGCCCCTCTGGGTGTACAATCTGAAAAAGGACTGCCAAACGGCGACGCCCTTCTCCTACCAGTACCTCTACATACCGGAGACGCGGGAACCGAGTGAAATTCTAAAGTACGAGGAAAAGCCTTTCTGTGGAAGCGAAGAGGCCATCCGCCAGTACTTTAGCCGACCTGACGTTCTCGAGGCCCTTCACGTGGACACCGAGCTGAATCCTGAGGAGTGGCGCATCTGCGCCTTCATCAAGCCGGACTTCTTCAACTACACCTCCGGCGAGGAGAACCAACTTCCGGTGATGCGCACCTTGGTCCGCTCCAAGACCAAGGTCCTGCTCTACTGGGGTGACGCCGATGCGGTGACCAACTACTTTGCCGCGTACCTTTTTGTGCGAAAACTGAAGTTCAAGGTCAACGGAACGGAGGAGTTGCTGCGAATGGATGGCTCAGTCTACGGTTCGGCGGAAAGTTTCAAGGACTTCCCAAACCTTCTTTTTGTGCGCGTACTCGACGCCGGTCACATGGTTCCGTTGGACGAGCCGGAAGGGGCGCTGAAGCTGATCACCGAGAGGCTGCTCGATCAGGATTCAGTGAGAAAGTGAGAAAAATGGTATAAATGTAAGGACAGAGAAAAAGAGGTCATTATTTTGAAAACTAAAAAAGTTAAAAAGAATAAAAATTGCTTAACGTCAGTTGCCTGATTGACTGAACTATGAAAAAGTTGTAATAGTGCTGCTGCATAACATTTCTGTTTCTTGTACACTTGTTTTCACTTTGTTTCCTCCTTCTCCTCTTTTTTTCTTCGGTACTCGAGCTAGCATCATCTGCCCCTCAAAGCAGACATAGAAGAAGCAGTTCAAGCAAAAAGCTACAAATATCTCCAGCCATGGCTGACATTTTAGATTTTTAATCATTTCAAATCATCATAATTTTATTTGACAAAAATGCAAATTAGTTATACAACATATTTCTCTTGTCAATTTGACATTTGTTTTTTTGTCAGCATTACCTTCTGCCCTTTAACGTCAGCTCTGTAACACACTACTTCGGAGATGCCAAACTTTTGCTTCAGCGTACAGCACACATTTGGTTTGGTTTTAGCAAACCATGGAGTGACCACTTTGGTGATGCACTGCTCCACTTGATCTTCACTGCCGCATTCTAGATTTTCTTCCACTAGTCTAGCAGAGCTTTCACCGTCGAAGATCGGCACCTTCAATTTCCACCCACAGTCAGAGCAGTGGAGAAATGCTAGGTGAAGGGTGACGTTTTTCAGGCTGGGAAAAAATGCTGATAGGTGCAGATCATCAAGAAAAGCGTGCCGAAAGGGATATTGAAGGTGAAGATAAAAACACAAAAATTGCACTGAAGACAGCTTTGGAAACGGTGTGTTTTGATAAATACGACGTATTGATTCCACTTCAGCATCGATGACTGTGCTTGCTAGGCTAAGCTCAGTCAGGTGCGGCAGTTTGTCCAGCTGAAATAGCGTCCCCATTATTGACAGGTTATGCGTGCCTAGCCAAACGCTTCTCAAGTTGGAAAAGGTGTTGATAAAGTTTATCAAATCAACTGCCATTCTGAAGAGAGCCGGGTAAAAAGTGCTGAAATGGGCTGCAATTTCAACTGGATAGGAAAAAAGTGACTCTTCAAAATGCTTCCCTTTAGTTTTAAAGTTGACCTGCATTAGGTTTGGCTTTGTTCGACCCTGCAAACTGGCCACCCAATGATGGGCAATATTTGGGGGTGAACTTAAAAAAACAAAGTCTAAACTGTTGAGAAAAGTGCAGAAAAGGTTTGGAAGGTCAAAGGGAGGAGCCTCGAGGTCTCTTGAGGAATCAAATAACGATAAATGCTGCAGCTTGTGTAGAGAGTCGATGTTTGATATTAAGAGAGGAAATACAGCCTGAAAGGGAGCATTCTTCACATTCAAAATAAGCTGCAGTGTGATGAGCGTGTCAGTGTACGAGGAGATCAACCGTGGAAGGTGGTGGATAAGACTGACATCCTCTGTCTGGTCATCGACAATCACTGTCAGCGTTTGAAGACGAGGAAAAGTGTCTCTGAGGTAACTGGTCAACTTGCCGTTTAGATGTGCAACAGTCAGTGTGTAGAAGGGGTTAGCCGCATTGACCAGCAGTTGATTTGCTGTAACGTCTCTAGCAATCTCCTCCCACTGACTTCCTCTACGTCCGATTTGAAGAGTAAGTTCTTTCTGAGCTTTACACAAATTCTCAACGGTTGTTTTCCACTGACTGTTCACTTTTTGTACCGTTTGAAGGCGTTCTGCAAGAGGAACTTGCTCAATAATCAGATAAAAACAGTCGGTGTTTAACAATTTGATCGGTTTCTTCTTTTTTTCAAACCATCTGTTGCACAGTTTTTTCAACAAACCAAAAATCATGGTGAAACAAAAGTTAACAAATAAAACAAATGGACAATTGTTGCTGGTTAAGTTGACTGAAAATAGCAATTGAGTGAAAACAAAATAGTAAAGCAAAATAAAACTAAACGTCACAAATGTTTTAGTCTTTAAAAGTAAAAATTGCATTTTACATTGATGAACAATCGTTTTTACTCTGCCTAAATCAAAAATTTAAAAAAATTAAAAAAATTTTATGGTTGAAACACCAGCCCCCACAAATCCCTTTCTTTGCTCTGTTCTGTCACTGGCTGACTTTTTGGACAGTCGCTCACTTGTCGCCAAAACGCATCGAGCTGCTTCATGTGTCCAATGCACAGTGCACACATTCCTCAGCTCTCTACAGCAGCCGCAATCCAGACATAACATCCGCCGTACTTTCCTGCACAAGCAAGCCATTTCTGCAGCACTGAAACGCAGTGCCCACCAACGTGACCAACGAATAAAATCAGTTGCTTGTGTTTTGCTTACTATTGGGAAAAATGCCTCCAGTCACCGATTTGCTCAGACAGTAATAACGTTTATTTGCAAATGCAAAAAAAACATTTTTAGGTGCTACAACAAATCTGGCCGTGTAAATGAACTAACAAAAACTACTGCACACTTTTTGGAAAAATGCTCAGTTTTTAGTAGAAAAACGGGCTTTTTCAAGTTTGTTCACCACCCTGCCCTTGACCAGCTTGAAAACTAGCGGGAATGAGGTCAATGATGGAGCCCAGCAAGGCAATTATTTCGTTCAGCAGCACTTTCTCATTGTCACTGCTGGCAGCGGTGCTCAAGAGGCCATTCACAGTGGTCAGCAGATCGGTCAGTTGAGTTTTGATGTCACCGAAGACGGTGTTGAGGGCTGACTGCAATCCGATGAGGACGCTTTTGTCCTCCTCACTGAGCTGGCTTGCAGCGTCGGCCAGGGCATCGGTGACCGTCTTGAGGAGGCCGACAAGTACTTTGACGGCACCGGAAAGGACATCGAGGAGGGTTTTGGCGAGAACACGGGCATCATCGTTGCCCGCTTTCACCAGTCCTAAGACGATCTTCACCAGCTGACTCACCACCGAAGTGAACAGTCGGCCCACCGAGGAGATGGTGTCGAGCAGAAGCTGGATCACCTCAGAACTGAGGACAATTTCGCCCTTAACCAGGTCTACAATGAAGGCCAAAGTGTTGGAGAGAACGGTGAAGAGGCCAGTAAAGAGGGAGGCCACTATGGAGCCGACAGTGCTCAGCATGCTGCCAGTCAATCCGAAAATGGCTGCGGTCCAGTTGGCCAGCGTGGCGATCGCTAAATTGACTGTCATTTTTATAAGGGCAAAAACTGCTTTTAGAGCGTTAGGTGTTGCTTCGATGGTGCCGTCAAGCAGTTTAGTGAAAGTAGTGGGTAGCGAAGTCAGCAGGCCGTTCACTGCGCCAAGGGTGACTATGAGGAAAACAAAATGAAGAACAACAAATAAGTTTATCAAAAGTTAATAAATAAGGCCAGTTTTGCTTACCCTGTAAGGGACGCGTCACAAATGCCCCGAATAAGCCTCCTTGAGCTGAAACCTTGCCGACGGGACTAAAGATGTCGGCGATCAGGACTGCGGAGAAAAGCAGCAGACTGATGCTGGCCAATTTCAATGCGGAAGTTTTTGCCATTTTTTTTGTTGGGGTAGAAAACTGTTTAGTTTGCTAGTTATAAGGCTGTCTTTTGTTGGTTGGTTGTTTGCTGTGCTGTTTCAGAAAGTGAAAGTGGTCGGCTTTATATACCTGTTTTTGAAGGTTGATTTAAATCAACAAATTTCCTGATGTGATTTACTAAAAAATTGCTTTCAGGTGTTTATAGTTTTCAGGAAGATTGTTCTTATGATAATTAGACAAAATGTTTATTAGCTGTTTTGTCTAGTTCAACTTTAGTAGCAAAATGAGAAAACAACTGTACTGTTATTAAACATGTGAAAACGCAATCATTTCAAAATCAGAAAAAAGTTCAGATTCTGGACAAAAACATCCTGCAGCTGTGTTTTTTATCATTAGATAGAAACTAAAAAATAATTGATTCATTTTTTATTCAAAAACGTATGCACAGATAAAAAAGTTTTGATTGACAGAGTAATTTGACATTTTTTTATAATTTTTGAGCCAAGTGATGATAATAATGATGATTTTGTTTTCTAACCCACTGTTCTTAGAAACACAGAAATGTTGGTTCAGTTAATCCCTCCCTTAAGCACATGTTGTAAATAGGTCACAACTGTATTATCAAAATGTGCATATAAAAAGCAATTTACCACTTTGCAAACACATATTTTTTAAAGTTATTTTCAAATTTTTTGCAAAAATGATCAAAAAAGCTTTTTTTGTCTCGATTTTCTTCCTATTGCTCTTTGGTAAATAACAAATACTTTTTAGTTTATACAGGCAAACATATTTAACAATTTTTTTTCAATTTAGTTAGTCCAATTTATGGCGACGATTCAAACTCACCTTGCGCCGCCGACTGGGAGCAGTACAAGGACGAGCACTGCTACCGCCTCTTCCCGGGAAGTCTGCACTCGCACAGCGAGGCAGAGCAGGTCTGCAGCTCGCACAACAGCTCCATGGTGTCGATTCACTACGCAGAGGAGCAGGCTTTCCTCAGCAGCCTCCTCTTCGCTAAACACAAGGTGGTGGACAATGTCTGGCTGGGGGCGAGGTACGTCGGTGGTGGGCGTTTCCAGTGGGCAGACCACAGCTCGCTGAAAACAGGAGGAGGTAGTGGCGATTACAGCAACTGGATGACGGGCAGTCCGAAGAACCTCACCGACTACTGTCTGCAGATGGTGGCCGACGTCAGTCTGCTGGGCAAGTGGGCCGATGAGCCGTGCACCCGGAAGAATCTGGTCGTTTGCCAGCGGACGCCCACACTCTCGTTGAAGCTGCTTGCAGAGACGATGATCGTCCTGAAGCACCGACTGGCAGCGGCGGAAGGGGAGTTGGTGCAGCTGAAGAATGACAGCTCAATTGCTGCCATTCCAGTCGGCTTCATCTACGTTCAGCTGCCCAAGCACAAGGGTCCAGAGGAGCTTTGGCCGAGGGCAGTTTGGAAAGAGGTCAGCGCCGAGTTTGAGGGCGTTTTCTTTCGGGTAGTTGGCGGCAACGCTTCTGAATTTGGGAAAGTTCAACAGGAAAACGCCCCTCGGCTGGAGACTGTTTACGTTGGTGATACCAATGTGATGCACAGTGGACAAAAAGTTAGCCAGAACCACAATCTGACCATTCCAGTGACTGGCTGGAGTGACCCCATAATTACCGGTGGTGATTACAATAGAAACTACTACTTCTACATGAATTTCAAGCACACCGACGTGGCTGAGGTGCGACCAAAAAATATGGCCGTTCGGGTGTTCAAGCGAATTGCCTGATAAGCTGTTTGATGCTTTATTTTAAAAATAATGTTAATCATAAAAAATTTATTAAAAAATAAAGATGTTTGCATTTCAATAAAACGATATTTTAAATACCCTGTTTTAAAAAAAATACAAATTGCAAAAAAACATTTTAGGTGTCACAAAAAGTTTGGGCTTGTAAATGAACTAAAATCAGTTGCACATTTTTGTTGGTAAAATGCTCAATTTTGAGAAAAAGAACACGGTTCTTCAAACGGTTATCGTAACACTGGAGGGAATGGCGGCAATGATGGAGTTTAGCAGGCCGACTATGTCGTTCAGCATGGCTTGCTCGGCGCCGACGGCGCCCTTCAAGACGCCATTCACAGTGGTCAGCAGACCGGTCAGCAGGGATTTGATGGTACCGAGGACGCCGTTCAGGGCTGACTGCAGTGCGCTGAGGACGCTCTCTGCGGCGTCACTGAGCTGGCCTCCAACGCCGGCCAGAGCATCGGTGACCTTCTTGAGGAGGCCGACCAGTGTCGATACTACACCGGAGAGGACATTGAGGAGGGTCTTGGCGATGCCGAGTGCAACGCTGCCTCCCACCTGCACAAGTCCTGTGACGATCTTCACCAGCTGACCAGCCACTGTGGTGAGCAGTTGTGCCACCGAGGAGATGGTGTCAAGCAGAAGCTGCACAATATCAGAAGTGAGGCTGATTCCGCTCAAAACCAGGTTTGCAATGAAGCTCAGGGTGTTGGAGAGCAGGCTAAAGAGGCCGGTAAAGAGGGAGGTCACTAAAGTGCCGACAGCGCTCAGCAGGCTGCCAGTCAAGCCGGCAATGGTTGAGACCACGGTGCTCAGGGCAGTGATCCCTAAATTGACTGTCGTCTTTACAAGGTCAAAGACTGATTTTAGAGTATTAAGTGATAGTGAAATGGTGCCGTCAAGCAGTCCAGAGAAGGTGGCGGTCACCGAAGTCAGCACGCCGTTCACGGCGCTTAAGGGCGGCTACGGGGAAATGAAGTGAAAAGCAAAAAAATAAGTTTATCAAAGATTAATAAATAGCAGTTTTGCTTACCCTGCAGGGGACCAGTCACAAGTGTTGCAAATAAGCCTTGAGCCGAAACCTTGCCGACGGGATTGAAGATGTCGGCGACCAGGACGGCGGAGAAGAGCAGCATGCTGATGCTGGCGAATTTCAAAGCGGAAGTTTTTGCCATTTTTCTTGTTGGGTTAGAAAACTGTTTGCAGTTTGCTAGTTAGAAGGTTGTTTGTTGGTTGGTTGATTGTTTGTTGTGCTGTTTCAGAGTGAAAGTGGCCGGCTTTATATACCGGTTTTTTGGAGGCTGATTTGAATCAGCAGAGTTACTGATGGGATTTACTGTAAAAATTGATTTCAGGTGTTTATCCATTTTAGGTAGATTGTGCTTTTGATAATCTGACTTAATGTTTATCATCTGTTTTGTCTAGTTTAACTTTAGTAGCAAAATAATTCAACATCTGTTATCTGCTTTACTAAACATGTGAAATTGCAATCATATCAAAAGCAAAAAAAGTTCATATTTTTGACAAAACAACCTGCAGCTGGGTTTTCTTCATCTGATAAAAACTAAAAAACAATTCTTTCACTTTTTGACTGTAGAAACGTATCACATGTGAAAAAATTTTTGATTGACATATTGATTTGACAATTTTTGATTATTTTTGCGCCAGATGTTATTTTGTTTATCACAACTCAAAAAATATGTTGAAAAAGCCCGAAACTTGACCGAATTCATGTAGCTGTCAAAAATGATATTTTATTTTGTTTTTAAAAACATTTTGGTAAAAAAGTAAATTGAGAAAAACATAATTTGCATAGGTTGTACGAAAAGATCACAAAATATTTTTTAAAAAGAGGGCGTACTTTAAGCACACTGAAGGGGCTGAGGTGAAACCGAAGAATATGGCCGTTCGGGTGTACAAGTGAACTGCCTGATAAACTGTTTGATGCTTTATTTTAAAAATAAAGTACTTTTTGCAAACCATTTATAAAAAAATTTATCAAAAAACAAATATTGCTGAAATAAAAATTCCATTCAATGCAAAGCCTGCACTACCTACACAACTCCATTCCCAGCCAAGATTGAGGATACCTTCTGACGACCAACTTTCGGAGCTCTTCATAGACAAACAGGTAGAAGAAGAATGGCACGCCGGTGCACCAGGCCCATCCGCTGACCGGAGAGAAGGTGAGTGCTTCATTGAGCACCGGAACGTAGACGAGAATGACGGCAAGGGCCGTTTCAAATAGAATGGCAAAGTTAAGCAGCCAATTGTCCATGCCGTGGGTGAAGATGCTCGAGCGGCGAGTCTTGTTGACGATCACGTCCATCCACTGAACGACCACAACGGAGATAAAATAAGACGACTGAGCTTTGGCCATTATCTCCTGTCTCTGCGGCAAGGTCTGCAGAGAAAAAACTTAAATTAGTCCACAGCAATCAAAGTCACCCCACATTAACTAACCCACTCTTGGCCGTATCCGTCAGTCATTTCAGTGTCCTGATCCCACTTATTGCGTAGCTGCCAAAATGACCAGGGCATCCAGCCCCATTGCATGAGGCAGACAAAGTAACCTAGTAACAAAATAATTCTGGTTAAAACTTACTCAGTTTTTATACTTTTACAATATTCTTTACCCATATAGCCTGAAAAGGTGACAATGAAACCGCCTTGGAAGAAGCTCCAGAGGACTAGTGGCTGCGTGACAAGAAAATCTTTTTTAGGATTTCGAGGCATCAAATCCATGATATCGGATTCAGATTTTTCATAGCACAGGCTGATGGCCGGCATCATGTCAGTTCCGCAACAGATGCACAGAATCATGATGATGTGATAGAAACGGGAAAACCAAATGCTGCAAAAAGATAGGGCTGTAAAAACATTCAGCCATAAAAATAAATTTAACTTACCTAGAAAAATAATAAACGGAAAGAGCGTGCTAAAGTTGCCAGCCATCATGTAGGAAATAGTCTTCCGTAGATTGTCAAAGATTTTGCGACCCTCCTCGACGCCGACAACAATGGTGGCAAAGTTGTCATCCATGAGGATCATGTCGGCGGCCTGTTTTGACACATCCGACCCGGTGATGCCCATGGCCACGCCAATGTCTGCCTTCTTCAGCGCCGGCGAGTCGTTGACGCCGTCTCCGGTAACGGCGACAATCTTGCCAGACTCTGGCAGGCTTCAACAATTCGAAGTTTCTGCTGAGGTGATGTTCGCGCAAAGACGATCTCATTGAAATCACGCAGAATTTCCCGCAACTGATTGTCGGTCAGCGTGGCCAGCTCATCTCCGGGCACTACAATGGAGGCAGAGGAGCGCATTGTGTTGACCTTTTTGTCGATTTTTGGCAGTGAAATTTGCGTCGACCTCCGGTGAGATGCAGAGATGATGCCCACCGACTTGGCGATGGCCTGCGCCGTGATTGGGTGATCTCCGGTGACCATGATGACGACGATGCCCGCCGCTTTGCACTTCATGACGGCGCCCGGAACGGTGGCTCGCGGAGGGTCGATCATGGCCACCAGGCCAATGAAGCGCAAGTCCTTCACCTCAAAGTCATTTCCCTCATCGAGGTTGAACTTGTGGTCGGGTGCAAAGCCCTGGAGGTCCATGTCGCAGAAGGCGAGCACACGTTCGCCCATTGAGCCGAGCTCTCGGTACGCCGTCTCAAAGTCCTCCCTGTCGTCGTCGCTCAGTGGAACTGTTTCCCCACTTTCTGAAATGTGTAATTTTAGTAAAATTGTACTCCTAGAATAGTAATTACCGTTTAGAATATACGAACACACGGCGAGCACTCGTTCGGGGGCGCCCTTCATAACGACAAAAAAGTTGGGATCACTTGGCTGCAGCTTCTCGGTGTTCCGATGCACCGAGTACTGGTACTTGTACACTGAACTGAAGGGCTTCTCCGCCACCTTGATGAACCTCTGACGGTACTCTTCCACTGAGGGCGAGACACTCTCCATGAACTTCAGAATGGCCGTTTCAGAGGCGTCTCCACTGCAGGCTCGCTTTAGAATGTCCGGATTGGAGGTGTCGGTGAAGACTGCCCGAGAGCACAGTTTGGCGCATCTTTGGTAAGCTGCCCAAGATGACGCAATGTCCTTCATGTCCTCCTTCATCTCCACCGCATCATGCGACACTCGGGTGATTCGGGCCGCCAGGTAGACGTGCTCCACGGTCATTCGATTCTCCGTCAGTGTGCCCGTTTTGTCGCTGCAAATGGTCGAGGTGGAGCCCAGCGTCTCCACCGCCTCCAGGTACTTGATCATGCAGTTCTTCTTGGCCATTCGCTTGGCAGTCAGTGATAGGGCGACGGTCATTGCCGGCAGCAAGCCTTCGGGAATGTTGCCTATTTGAAGGTAAGCAAAAAAATCGTTTTGATAACTTAAAATTAAAATGTTTTTGCGTGAAAATAGTACCGACGATAATGCCGATGCAGAAGATAATCGCCTGTGTGGCTGGCATTCCGAGTATCATGCAAACCACAAAGAAGATGACTCCTTCGCAGATTGCAATAATACCGATGAAGATGACGAACCTGTTAGTAAGGACAAACACTTGTAATCACCTTTTTGAAATAAACATTGCGCACACTTACCGGTGAATCTCCACAGCAATCGGCGATGTGTATGTCTGATCAAAAAGAAAGAAAGCTGTTAATCAGCCCTTTAGCCAATGAAGATTAAATCATCAATCCTACCTGAATGTTGGTTACGAGCTTTGCTATTTTGCCCATGACAGTGTTGTCGCCGGTGGCAATGACCAGCCCAATGCCACTGCCATCGACGCATGCTGTAGAGAAGAAGGCAATGTTCTTCGCCTCCAGCGGCATCTGATGACCGGCTTCTGGTGATCGAGACAGTGGTTCTGATTCTCCGGTCAGCGAGGTGTTGTCCACCTTCATTCCCTCACACTGCAGAATGCGAACATCGGCGGGAATTCGCTCGCCACCCTTGCAGAGCACAATATCGCCCACTACCAAATTGGTCGCCGGTATTTGAGACTGTTTTTTGTTGTTTTGGTTAAAATAAGCTTGAAACTACAGTCAACACTCAAAATGGTTTTAGTACCTGTTTGCCATCCCGAATAACGGTCGTTTGCTGTGGAACCATGCTGGCGAATGACTCGAATATCTTGCCACTACTTTGCTGTTGACTCCAGCTGTACACTCCGGTGATGATTACCTGGGTTGGGTACAATAATTAAATTGTTTGCTGTTATAAGACTGTTTTAAGAAGGACTTTTCCACCTTACCACTCCAGCAAGGACAATAGCAAGAATGTACTGCAAAAGTCATTTAGGTGTTAAAGCAAATTGGCATCACTTTTAAAACCAAACATACGTCCGTAGCAAGCCATTCAATGAAGTAGATGATAATGGAGGCAATGATGGCAATCCAAAAGAGAATGGCAAAGCCGCCGACCAGCTCTTTCAGCAACATCACCCAGGCAGGCGTCACCTTGGGTGGACTGAAGGCATTGGGCCATCTCGCTTCAATCGCAACTCAGCCTCACTCGTTGACAGGCCGTTCACTAGATCAGTGTTTAACTTTCGCTCCAGCTCTGCAGGCTCCAACAGGTGCTCGGTGATGTTCACTTCTTTGGCCAAATCAAGTTCACTGTTCTGTAGATTTATAACGTTACTAAAATAGTTACACAGAAAGACTATCTGCAGTTATATAATTACTTCTCCGCCAGATGCTGAGTCGCCTTTCCCGCAGCAACATCCGAATCCCTACAACCCCTAAAATCCAACAGTTTCTCTATTTCTCTCTCTGCACTCACTCTTTTGGCTCTAGAAAAAAAACTATTGATGCTATTGAAATACGGTTTTCACCAGTAGATCAAACTAAATGGCATCTTTCTAATGATACTAAATTCAAGTTGATCAGATAACCGGGGGTATTTAATATGGCGGATTATCTGTTTTTAGTCATTAATGTTTTTGGTCATAATAAAAAAACTACTAGACCTAGAGACATGGGGTTTTGACTGGAGTGATCAGAAAAATAGCCGGCACAAAATGGCTATTTCAGAATTTTAAAAAAGTAACCGGAAGTGCCTTATCTGATTATAGTCACTTTTTAGATAAGCCATATTAAATACTAAATGAACTCCGATATCATTTTTGAGCACACCATCAGATTCCCCTACTCTTAATTAGTCTGTGTCTATGTTGGCTTCTTTTTAAACCTTATGGTTGACCAGAAAACCCGAAAAGTTTGAAACGTTTTCTTCTGAGTTTTCTGACTTTTGGTTTGTTTTGACTGCACTGCGCATGCTCGTCCTGCTGCCGCTGCAGCCACAGCGTTCGCGTCAGCCTGTGAGCGCTCGCTTATCGCACACCGCTGCCGCCGCAGCCCTGGGCTGCCGGGAGAGCACTGTGATGCGGGGGCAGTGCACAGTCCAGGGCGGCGAGGTCTGACGTCACTTGGGCAATGTGCAACGCTCGCCGCCTCGGGCCTTGCGAGCGCAGCGAGCAAGGTCCGAGGCGGCGGGCGTTGCGCATTGCCCCAGTGACGTCAGGGTGAGCCGCTGACCTAGACATAAATGTAAGGTAGCGGTGCACGGCACAAGGCGGCGAGGTCTGGCTTCACTTGGGCGACTGCCAACGCCCGTCGCCGAGGGCCTTGCGAGCGGAGCGAGCAAGGTCCGAGGCGACGGGCGTTGGCGGTCGCCCAAGTGAAGCCAGGTGAGCCGCCGGTCAAGTATCGAATAAGTTTTATCAGTGCACGGCACAAAGCGGCGAGGTCTGGATTCACTTGACTTACCAAGAACGTCCGCCGACGAGGGTCTCGCGAGCGGAGCGAGCGAGGCCCGAGGCGGCGGGCGTTTTTGGTAAGTCAAGTGAAGCCAGGGTGAGCCGCTGTAACATAGATTAAAATCAATCAGTCTGATTGGCTTCACAAATGTCAAAGCAGCTATTCAACAAAACTTAATAAAATTAAAATTTTCAACAAGTTTTAAAATCTAAATTAAATGTTCCAAGAATTTTGAGAAAAATCAACAAATTTTAAAATTTTTTACTTTTTTGTTTGTTGTCCGAGCAAATTGTAATGTGAAACATAACTTGTAATCTTTTAAAGCTGAATTTCGGTTTTGTGGAGGGTTTTGTTATTTTTTCATTCTCAATGGAAATGGAAACGAGATCATGTTTGTTTTTGTTGTTGTAAAAGTCATTGTTTTTAGAAAATCGACGAAAACCATTTATCTGAACTTGCTTATCACTGTAATTATCAATGGTGTACACGTTGTCCGCAATTTGTAATTTTGAAGACATTTTAAATTTTAAAGATACTTTCAAGCAAGCGTAAAGTTTAATCGCTGACAGAATATCAACTCAAATAATTGTAATTCATTGTCACTTATATAGACAAAAAGAATTTATTTATAGCATAAACATCTTGACAGTGCACATTTACAGGTAATCTTCGCTTTTAATCATGAATATTATCATGTTGTGGGATGACCACAGTACATCTAACTTTCTATTGATTAAGCAATTGATTAGAAGTCCTGGTGACATAAAATGAAAAAGTCATCCTCATTTCCACTATGACGGTCAATGGCAAAAAGCGGCCGCTGATTTGACGACACACTGACTCTGACGCTGTGCCACTGATGTCACCATATTTGCCAATAATTATTCTCAACAATCTTAGACACTTGTGAAATGTTTCTTCATTCCCGGGAGAGCATTGTTTGCATTTCTTTTGCGTTGCCTTTTCTTATGTGCTGTACACGCGTTTATTTATTTTGCATTTATTACGGAACTTGGTGATTACCAATTGTTTGCTTAATTAAAGGCATTACCCATAATTTACGAAAAAACAACAACTCATTGCAGGCAAATCACTTGCAGGTCCAGGCATAAACTAGTTTTTGGGAGAGACCTACCTGGCTGATGACGATAGTAAATGATATTTCGTTTTTTTATCCTTTCAATTACATCTTTCATGATAATACTTATTGGTGGCAACAAACTTAAGTAGCTGACAAAAACATAAAAGAATTTGTAGATAACAGTGGTCAAGTGTTTTGCCAAAGAAATGACTCCTATTGAAAAAAAAATTAAAAACTTGCTAATAAATGGAAAAAACAGTGGTAGAAATAAATCTTTTGTTCAAATAAATTAAAAATCACGACACAGAGGTGTCAGTGTAGAAGTGGGCACTGCCGCCCGCTGCTTGGCCGGCTGCCTACCCTCAGCAGTGCCGCCACAGTGTCGCTGATGGTTCGGCGAATGTGCGCCAGCACTGCTTTTCAGTTCTCTTCTGCAGTGAACACATTCTTTTTTGCCGAATATTTCTGAGCAGCAGCAGTCTGCCAGCAGAACAGCACAAGATAAACAGAGAGAACAGAAAGACAGAGACAGAACAGCAGAAAATAGAATCCACAACACAGATGTGACCACAGATTCTACGAGGAAAAATCCACCACCGACGATGGATCAACTGGCAAGACCACCCTCCCCACAGCCGCTTCCTTCTAGGGAACTTTTTTTACCACCACCACCTCCTCCTCCTCCTCCGGCACCTCCAGCACCAGCTTCAACTTCGACCTTTTCAGGCGGCTATAGCTATGATCCAATGCGCCGGGTGCCATTCTCTGCCAACATCGCCACCACCTCTTTTTTCAGTACTCAAACACTACCACCACCACCGGTCCCTCAAGTCACCACTCCCTCAGGCCACCGCCTAGTTCTAGTCATTGGCGACCCTGTGGCCGTCCACCACCACCTGGTCACTGAGCACGTCCTCGGCGTGCCCTACTCTAAAGATCTGCTGCCCTTTGAGGACTACAACGACGATGATCATCAGCTCGCTCGATCCTTTCAGACAAGGTGCTCTCTCAGAGAAGAGCACACCTCGTCTTCTAGTCAACGGGAGTTTCCCCTGCTAAACGAGGCCACCACTAGAAAGCTTCTCAATGAGCTGCTAAACACGCAGACGCTAGTCACAGAGCTGGAGATTCTAATTGCCTGGGCGCCGCTTTCCACGGTGGGCGAGGCAGTTCGACTGATCAGCGCCTTAGGTCCTCGGCTAAAAGAGCTCACCTTTCGCTGCGGCCCACTCTACTCGGACGACTATTCACCGACTTTGGAGGCAAATCATTCTGGTCAACAACAACCTTCTTCCTCTTCTTCAAACAGTCACACCCGTCACCTGATCACCACTGCCCTCGAGCTGATGAAGCTGCTGCAGGCGATCAACGAGCCCCACCGCCTTTCAAAGGTGGAGTCCCTCACCCTCGACCTTCGCCACGACCTTCGCCTCGTCCGGCCCTTGCAGCTGCCCATCCTCGGCCGCCTCCGCCGCTTTGCCTTTGCCTCCAAAGGCACCTCCGCCCTCTTTCTCTTTGAGTCGCTGATGCGTTTTGGAGAAACGAATGACCGCCTGGAAGAGATCAGCATCGGCAACTGCACGCCCTGGTCCGCCTATCTGCAGTACTTTGAGCGCAGCCCGCTTCGAGAGCGCTTTCGCCAGCTCTCCTACCTTCCGCACGGCAAGGTGGGCGTCCCACCGGAGAGCACCTACCTTCACAATCGCTTTCTGGCCACCTTTAGCGGACTGCGTTCCTTCAGCCTATCGCCGGCACTCATCGCCGGCCTCGACCTGACTTGCCTAGGCACACTGCTACGTCCGCTGGTCGCCCTGGAGCACCTCAATCTGCTGTTGACGCAGGAGTTGCTTCACAGGCTACGGCCTAGCAGTAGCTCTCATCGGGAGTTCACCCCTCTACTTTCAGTTCGTGTTCTAGTGGTGCAGATGATGGGCTTTCACCATCGACAGCTTCGATGTTTTGTCTACTGGCGTGAGCTGTTCCCCAACCTGGAGGTTCTTCGCGTCAACCACTACACAGTCAGGGCGAGGTGTCGCTTCTGTGTGCCGCCCATGTCAAAAAGCTTAGAAGAGGAAGAGGCGGAAATTGAAAGGTTGCGAAAGGAGGCTGAGGAGGATGCCAATAATGAAAATGACGATCATCATCATCATCATCAGCAGAAGAAAGAGGATAAGGGCGTTCTGTCATCGATCATCGAGGACGTTGAGCAGCACCGACCTTGTGCCGCCCGTCTCATTGCGCCTCTCAAGGCCTGTCCGCTGCTGCGCAAGGTCTACTACTATACGATGCCCAGTCCCAAAGGCTCGGACCGTTTTCTCGAGTTTACCCGAGAGGACTTTTAGTGATTCTTTTAGGTAAACTTTTAACTTCATTCTATTAATTTCAATATCGACTGTGTTTTGCTGCTGCTTTTCACCACTGCAGCTTTATTATTTTGGCATTTCGGCACTACTACTACTACAACCACAATCACCACCAATACTTACAAACCCCATCTCCACTGATTATTTCAATTTCAAGTCTTTCTACCTGCTTTTAGTATTTTCCCCATTGAGCACTGCTGAGATTGTGTAGAAAAAAATGAAATAAAAAGCTTTCACGCTAAAAATTATCAATTTTTTATACTGCAAAAATTACACAAATGAAATATACAGGGTGGGCCAAAAGTTCTGTCATCACTTTTTCTGAGACCGATTTTTTTAACAAATTAAAGTGTTTTTTAAAACAAAAAATACTGTCAGTTAGAGTTACTATTTTACTTGATTTACAATTTTAAATCATTTAATTCTGACTTGTGGTTCCAAAGATATCATCAAAAGTTTGGAACGTTCCAGAACTCGGTCTATGGGAAAACCATGCATTCCTATGGGGGCGGTCAAAATGCATGCGCCAATTTGTCAATGCGCCATAAAGAATGCAGTGCGCCATTGACTTGCATGCATTTTGACGGCCCCCATTGGAATGCATGGTTTCCCTATAAACCGAGTTCTGGAACGTTCCAAACTTTTAATGATATCTTTGGAACCACAAGTCAGAATTAAATGATTTAAGGCGAGAGTGAGTCGAATTTTCTATTTTATTGGCTATCGTATAATTCCTATAAAGATTTTCAGTTTTCTTTAAAATCTTATAACTCAACTTCTAGAGTACCTGAAATTCAGGTTGAAGTCTCAAACTAAAGTTAAAGAGCCGGTCTACAATCCTATTGGGGTTTTTAATTTTATTTGCTTTTGTTTAGTTTTTATGAATACTTGAAGTTGGAAAAATCACAAAATAGCAGTTTTACAAACTCCAAACGCTCATAAAAACTAAACTAAAGCAAATAAAATTAAAAGCCTCAATAGGACTCTGGACCAACTCTTTAACTTTAATTTGAGACTTCAACCTAAATTTCAGGTACTCTAGAAGTTGAGTTATAAGATTTTAAAGAAAACTGAAAATCTTTATAGGAATTATACGAGAGCCAATAAAATAGAAAATTTGACTCACTCTCGCCTTAAAGTTGTAAATCAAGTAAAATAGTAACTCTAACTAACAGTATTTTTTGTTTTTAAAAACACTTTAATTTTTTCAGAAAAATTGGTCTCGGAAAAAGTGATGACAGAACTTTTGGCCCACCCTGTACATGTACATTGTTTTGACAAACAGTGAATAATTTAAAACTTTTTAGTAGAAACAAGGGCTCAGTCGAGCTCGCTTCGCTCACTCCTACCTTAACTATGCACCGCTAACATTTTTTAAAAGTTTGGCCAGCGGCTCACCCTGACGACACTTGGGCACTGTGAACGCCTACCGACTCGGGCCCCGCTCGCTCCGCTCGCGAGACCCGAGTCGGTGGACGTTCACAGTGCCCAAGTGTCGTCAGACCTCGCCGCTTTAAGCTGTGCACTGCTACTTTTTTGCACAGTTGTGCTCTCACTTATTTTTTTCTAAATCTAAGATCTTGGTTAAATTGAATCAGTTAAGCAACGGCTCACCCTGGCGTCACTTGGCTCACCAAAAACGCCCGCCGACTCGGACCTCGCTCGCTCCGCTCGCGAGGCCCTCGTCGGCGGGCGTTTTTGGTGAGCCAAGTGACGCCAGACCTCGCCGTTTTTATCTGTGCACCGCTAACATACATTCATGTCTGGGCCGGCGGCTCACCCTGACGTGACTTGGCCGCTGTCAACGCCCTCCTCCTCGGGCCTCGCTCGCTGCGCTCGCGAGACCCTCGTCGTCGGTCGTTGACAACGGCCAAGTCACGTCAGACCTCGCCGCCCTGGGCAGTGCACTGCTGCCCCCGCAACAACTGTGCTCCTCCAGCAGCCCAAGCCGGTAACAGCGAGAACGGCGAGAACGGCAGCGAGAGCACACAGCCTGAGCCGCCAGCAGTGCAGCTGATGCGATAGCAACACGCGCCTGCGCACAACTGACATTGCGGCGCAATATCAGCCAAAACAAAAGACAACGTTCTAAACTTTTTGGGTTTTCTAGTTGACCATAAGGTTTTGAGAAACACCCAAATAGAAGTAGAACAATTAAGAAGTTAGGAATCTAATGGTGTAATCAAAAATAAGATTAAAGTTTGTTTTGTTTTTAAAATCGTTTTTCTAAATCGTGTTTCTTCGGCAAACGGCTGGCAAAGGCCCCCCATAGGCTGTGCTCCCCCAAAACAACCTGGGCTCTCTGACTGCAGCCCAGGCCGAAAACGGCTGCAGCAGCGAGCGGGCAAAGTCTGAGTCAGCACAGCTGCCGCGATAGCGATACGCGCGCGCGTGGCAGCCAAAGCCAGCGGCGCATAGCAACAGAAAACGTTCCAAACTTTTTGGGTTTTCTGGTAAACCATAAGGTTTTGAGAAACACCAAATTAGACACAGACCAATTAAGGGGCGAGGAATCCAATGGTGTAATCAAAAATCTTATCGGAGTTCATTTAGTATTTAATATGGCTGTTTTAAAAAGTGACTATGATCAGATAAGGCACTTCCGGTTATCTGATCAACTCGAGTTTGGTATCATTAGAAAGATGCCATTTATCTCGTTACACTGGTGAAAACCGTTTTTCAATATCTTCAAAGGTGTATTTTCTAGAGCAAAAAGAGTCAGTGCGGAGGGAGAAATGGAGAAAAATCATTTTTTTAGGGATAGGCTGAAACCCATACAACGAAAAAAGCCTTTAAAACTTTAAATAATTTTTAAATACAAACATAATCAACTCTGTGTAGAGGAGACAGTACTTGAAGTAGTTGAGTGTCGATATCTGCCCAAACTGCCGGTACTTGAAGCCGTACACTCGGCTGGTGGTGATGGCAAACTTCTCAATGAACAGCCAACTGCAGAGCTGTTGATGAAGGTGCTGACTGCAGGTGAGGCCCAGGCCGGCCAAGCTGAACTGCCCTCTCTGCCTTCTTCTTCTTCCTCTTTGGGTCCTCTTCTCTCCAAAACCATTTGTGGAGCTGGTGTGGGCAAAGCAGTAGAGAACTGCCAGCCGTTTTAGTCGACTGTTCAGCTGTGCCAGTAGCAAGTGCACCTGAAAGAGACCCACCGACTCGTCCAGCGTGAAGCAGACGACAAACACTTGCCCAATCAGACTTAGAGAATGCGAGGCGGAAAAGAGTGTGATGAGGAGGACGGCATTGGCCGCGCTGTTCAGCAGCAGATAGGGCAGAAAAGCCTGACCGATGTAGCTGCTGCTGCACCGACTCACCAGCACCACCGCCTTGGTGTACTCCCGACGGAAGGTCGCCTTGCGGAGGACTCGCCTTTCCGACTCCTGATAAGGTTCATCGGAGATGGCCATTTCAGACTCTTTCAGCAGCACCTCAATTTGCTCCTTCAGCTGACTGAGCATCAGGCGAAAGAGCTCCAGCGTGGGAAAGATGACCACCGAGAGGACCATCAGTGCGTAGACGAAGGCTCGCCAGAGAAGGTAAAAGGTGAGTAGGTTTAGCTCGGTCAGCAGAAGTAGGCTGATTTGCTCGGAAGTTGATAGGACGGGAAATAACCTCAAGATGGAGCGGACCATGTAGTACTGCGACATGCCCATGACAAGCAAATCTATTGGTGAAAAAGAGTATAAAGTATTTTTCAACTTACACAATAAATCATCTAACCAAGAAAAATGAGAAACGGTCTCCAGAGTCGGAGAAAGGAGGCGATATATTTGACGGTGTATTGTCCCATTGGCTGCTCTTTGTGCGCCCTAAAGTTGAACTGCATGCTGTTTGGACATTTGTTTTGGTACTTTTCCTTTTCATCAGCAGTAGTCGCACTGGCCAGCAAATCACTGAGCATATCAACAGCCAAGATCGGGTTGAAGAAGTGCAAGTACAGGTAGTAGGTGGTGAGCAGGGTGAAGCCCACTAAAAGAAGGTAAAAGTTGAGGGGCAAGTGCGCCAGACGGGCAAAGTCGTTTAGGGCTATCTGCCAAAAGGTGGAGAGGGAAGGCCCGTTCCAGAGGAAGAGCGCTAAGTACTGAACTATCTTGAGGAGTAGTAATGTGAATACGGGGAAAAAGTGTTTTGTTTTGTCCAGGCTGTTTAAGCTGTAGTAAATTGATAGGTAGTGGTAGATGTAGGAGACGGATTTGTAGGGGATTGCCTGCTCAATGAGAAGATCCATTTTAGTAATCAAGTTTCAATGCAAACTGAATGTTGAAGCTCAGTTAGTTGATCAGTGTGAGACAGCTGGAAAGTTTTATACACTGCGTTTATAAAAGTTTTACCCACGGTATAGATTTTTTACTTGTCAAAAAGTAAAATTGTAATTTTATAAGTGATACATTAGTCTGTTAGTTGCTTAAAAATGACAGTTTGGTAAAACTTTGCAATTTATTTGTTTCTAGACTTTTTTTTATTGGTTTATATTCCGGTTAAAGTTAAAAACTGGTTTGGAACTCTTTATGATTTAGCGCTTATTTAACATTTATTTAAAATTTTTATTAAACATTTTTACACACAAAGCAACAGTTTAGTGTAAATCAAAATGTACAATGCACAAAAAGTTAAACTAATTAAAAACATTTTTATCATTCAGCAATATTTTAAAAATGATTTTAAACTAGAGTTAGCTAAAATTAAATCAACAAACCAACAAGTGTGAAACTTTTGTGTTTTGAAAAAGTTTTAAAAAATGATTTTATTTGATAAAATAGTGTAGCGTTATTTCAAATAGTAAAGCCAGAAGTTTAGACAAAATGCAGTTTATTGTAAAATTATTCTTCTTTTAAGCAAAACAACAAAAAATATTCATTTGCACCTAAACTTAAAAATAAAAAGTTTTTGTGTGCGTTTACACATTCAATTTTTCTCCAGTTTTCGTATGTGCGTGAATAATTTATTATCATTTGGAAGTTTAAGGTATTCAAAAAATACCAAATAATTTATGTGTTTTAAGGCCAGACAAGGGCAGTTTTTGATGAAATTTTACAAAAAAATGTTTTTTGTTAATAAATTAATTTGTACTTTTTGGCATATTTTTAGAAAAGAATTAGATGAAAATTTTATCTTGAAGTGACCCAAAAGTGAGAATTTCGATAAATATTTTGATCGATTAAAAATTCTATTTTAACCGACTAAACTGTATTTGGTGTGCAAACAGCCGCCGCCTGTTTTGAAATTGCGGCAAAATCTTGACGCGCGAAAGTTGATGTTAGCTTTGAACCCTGCTAAGGGCCCAAAGCTGAAGAACCCTAAAATGTAAATTGAAGTGTTAGAAAAGTTAAATTAAAGGTAATTGATATACTTACCTCCCCCGCAGGGGCATTAACTTCAAGCTCACAGTAGACCGCAGTACTGACTGCGGCAATCTTCAATCTTCAGTGGCCACCAGGAGAATAGTCCTTGGCTGTTGCCTTTTTTTCAGCAGCCATCTTCTTCTTTTTCTTCTTGCGAGACCCATCACCTATTTCAACTTTTCTTTTGGAAACTCGCAACTGATCTGCCCCATGGCAGTATTTTTTCAGGCCATCTCCAAGAGGCACACCGAGACTGGACAAAATTTCCAAAATTGGTTTTCGTCCTTCGTTGAATTGACAGATGGCCATGTAAACAGCAAATTCGACCAGTGTACGACTTGCAAAGCCATTTTTTGGAAGCAGGTTCCAAACTGTGCTGTTGAAACACTCGTTGGAATTTTGCGTTTTTCCATGAGCAACTTTGCTCAAAAGCTCCTTTTGAGAAAGATCTTCAAAAATGTCTTTCACTTTTTCCATTTGGCTTGCTGGGATGTGAAAGTGAGGAGCTGAGTGCTGGTATTTCATTGGAGGCATTTTCTTTTTCTTTCTGCCTTTTTGTTTGACTTTTTGTTGATCTCGTTCCAATTTTTCAGAGGCGTACTTGCAGTACTCTACCTCACAGAGATCATGGTCTGGTTTGGCATCGCTTGAGGAGATGTGCCTGTAGAGAGCATTCACTCGTCTGCTCATCCGATCAGGATTGCCATCGCTGCTGGTGATGATCCAGTGGTAATAAGCTTGAATCTTTCTACAGGCTTCGATGGTGAGCCCTCCTTTGCCGCCAAGTCCTTTTGTAGTTTTCTTCCTTTCTTGAAGCCGTTTTCCCATCCGTTTGGCTACGTGATTTACGCATTCCAGTTTCTTGATGTCATCGCCAAAAGTGCTTTTCACCAGAGAAAAGGCTTTGGAGTCACCGTCACCAAGGTACTCAGTGATCTTGACGCCTTTTTGAGCCAGTGTGTTGATGATGCTGACTGCGCCTTTTGGTTCCATGGCGCCAGATGATCCGCGGTGATTGACACCGCATTTAAGGCCAAGCTTACATGGCAGTTCTTCAGTAGCTTTTCCTTTGCAAGTTTGGCAGTACTTGCATCGGACGTCAATTCCAATGACCTTGTTTGTGTACATGCCAATGGCAGACACAAAACCGATCAATGAAATTCGGCCACGCTTCATCCAGCTTCCATCGAACGAAGCACTAGAGCCCTTCTTTTTAAGATTTTCAGCAAAAGCCTTCACTTCTTCTGCGGCTTTGCTCATAGACTCCTCTGCTCTTTTCTTAAAAGCATCTCGAAGTAGAGTCTGGTGCAAAATCTAAAATGATTATAAATTTAAAAATTTGCAAATTTACAACAGTTTATCTCACATACCCAATTGTCGGGCGGACTTCTCATGTTTATAAACGAGAAGAATCTGTTTGCCGCCGTTCTTCCAAAACCAGAGATTCTTGCAGCGTTGATGAGGGAAAAATTGATTGATTCAAGATGATAAGACTTACCTTCTGATTGATACTCTTTTTTAATCGAGTTGGTCGTTTTTCCAAGTACTCCACAGTAGTCACACTGAAGAGTGAAGTCCGCTGCAAGGCCAGATCGATGTGTTGAGTTGAGTTTGAGGCATCTGAACTTTTTGCATTTGCTACAGCTGGTGTTCATTTTGATCAGCTGGGAAATGGCCATAATGTCAACCAGATCAAGGACAATGTTTTCAGACTTTACATTTTCAATAAGTCTACTGCTGGCTGAAATTTTGTCTGTTGTTTCAGACGATGAGTGACGGGTATCTTGAAAGTTTAATTTTTCAATGTTGACTTTTTTCTGCCAGGGCCGTTCGCCAGAAATGTTGCCAAACTTTCTCTTGATTGGTCGTCGGCTTTTCCGGTTGTTCTTCTGGTTAGCCATTTTAAATCAAAAAGTGAAGAAAAATTAATAACAAAAGTAAAAATACAAAAATCTTTGATGTTTATCACTTTAGTTGGAAACATCAAAAAACAACTGACCAAAACAAAACAAATTTTGGCGGGAAACGTTTTTCCCTTTAAATGACACGTTTTTTGTGAACAGACAAAAATTTTTTATTTTTAGTTTTTACAACTACAAACATTCAAAACGCGGCGCAAGATATCTCGGTCAATTTTTACGACAAAATTTTGATCTTGGTTTCAAATTAAAGGTAACAAAAAGGCCGAGGGCCGGGTAAATTTAGAATTTTGCAAAAAAGTCATTTATTTTTAGAAAACAAAAGTTAAACTTCAAAAAAACGACCATTTTGGTATAGTTTTACTTTACAACATAAATTCTAAAAAATAATTGACTTTTTTGCAAAATTCTAAATTTACCCGGCCCTCAACTTTTTTGTTACCTGTATTTTGACACCAAAATCATAATTTTATCTTTAAAACTGACCGAGATATCTTGCGCCGCGTTTTGCAAGTTTTCCCATAGAAAATACATAGAGCTGACAAGAGCGCCGCCTGCCCCCTTGTCTGGCCTTAATA
>JAMZRA010000006.1:4594135-4664466 GCA_024499935.1 Tyrophagus putrescentiae | reverse complement strand
TTAATAGGCCAAGACAAACATGAGTAGCTGCATTTTAAATAAATGACGTTCAACCTTCTAATATTTTTCTTTGCTCTAGTGCACTCATATACACTCATACAACACCAACAGCAGCAATTAGCAAGCATTTATTTTACAATGAAAAACGTTTTACTTAGCGCTACCCGCTAAGTAACCAAAGTGAACTTCAAATTTTTCATTTCCGTGCAACCAAGCTAAAGTAGTAGTCTTTTTTATTCAAAACAAAAAACTGCCCATTTTTGTAATCACTTTAGACGCTGAAAAAAATCAAAACAAAAATAATGTTTTTCATAAAAACTCTTCACTACTACTGCCAGTACATTGACTGCTGGAGCTCCATCAGCGTGGATGGCCATCGATCGGCGACGCTGGTCAAGCGAGCCACCATCAGTCTGCTTTTAGTTCAGTCCGCCCACTGCTTTTTTCTCCACCTTCATCCCTCACTTTCAACCGCTACCGTCTGCTACATTTTGACTTTTTCACCTTTGTCCTGCCGGGCAGTCGGCTCAACTTCATCTTTGGCAGCCTCTTCTCGATGGCGGCGCTGCTCAGTCGAGACCTGTACTTTCACCATAACCGGCCGATGATCGCCTTTCTTGGTGGGCTGCTCTTCAAGGGCAATCTCGATTACTACTTTATCTGGTGGCGGCAGGGAAATGCCATTGTCACGCAACCGATTAAAAAGTTGGCAGTGGCTGTGGTGAACGCCCTACAGGTGTTTCCGCTCATCGAACGGTCGCTCCTCTTTTATGGTCACTTGCTGATGGCGGTGCAGTTTAGACGGCAATTTTGTTTGCCCTCATTGAATTCATCCTCTTCAAGTTCACTCCCCCTTTTAATGTGGCCTCTTCAGATCATCTGCTACAGCTCCAACTCAGTTGCCTTCACCTTGGCAATGAAGCACTTCTCGTTGACGTTGATTCAAACGGCGACGCTAGGCCTGACGGTGACTTTTGCTTTCTTTGTCAGTCTCAATCATGCTTCCGGTACGCTTCAGGGGCGGGAACGGTAGAACAGTACCACTTTCTGCGGCGGTACTTTATCCACACTGTGGCCACCTTTCTCGCTTCAAATCGCCTACTCTCAAAACTTTTTGCCACCTTTCTGCTTTTTAATTTGTAAGTGTCATGTGTGTAGTTATGATTTTAAAAAGCTTAAAAAAGAGATTTTAAACTTTTGCAGACCAATCAACGCCTACCTGGTGAACTTGGTTTTCACGCGAGACCTGCAAGTGACCACGCGAATCTACCTGGCGATGATCATCAGCTACGGCTTCCTCTGCAACGTCTGCTACCACTACATCTTTGCACGATTGGTGGAAAAGATTCACCGGCCGGCGAAGCCTCTCTTTCGCCTCTTTGCAGAGGCGGCCATCAAAAGGTCTTCCTCTCGGTATAAGCTGCCGATCACTTCCGTTTCCGCCGTACTTTCCGTGCACGGCAAGGCGATGAGGCGGCTGCAGTTGGCCCACTTTCTGGCGGCCTTCTCCACGCCGAATCGCTACGGCCTGACGTACGGCAAACAGGGTCTGGTCACCTTTAACTCCTTTGTCCGCTGTCTGGCCATCTACGTCAAGATTTTGATGTTTTCCTTTAAACTTTTGCACTACTAAAACGGGACGTCATTGTTGTTGTTTGGTTGTTTGAGAAACGAATTAAAGAAATAATGACACATTTTTTCTTTTTGCTTTTGTTTGCCAAGCGGATTTGTTTGTCAAGTCTTTTTGTTTGTCAATCTCACGCATAGAAAAAGCGGAGATCACCTACTCATCAACGTTGTCATCGGGCACTTGAGGTTCTTCCTTCCATTGTGGTAAATATGGTTTGTAAAGAAGAAAGCTGATGTTGATAACCGTCCATGACACAGATGTTAGTACATGATATCGCTAAATTAAATAATAAGAGTTTTAAACACTCCTGTGCACATAATAATACACAGTTACGGATGTGTGACTGCATTGAAATGACTGTAGCCCAAGCAATCATCTGTCTAGCATCGATGTTTTTTGACGGCAGCAGCACAAGTTTGTCACAGCAAAAAGTAGTACTATGAATAATAATAATACTCATCGTAAGTCATAACACTACAGTCAATTAAATTGGTTTTACTGGTTATCTCAACAACTCTGGAGCACACTTGTGACGATATGGGAAATGAAGTGAAAAGAAGGAGAAGTGTGTGTGTATAACCGCTCAAACGTACAGCAAGCCCAATTTGTTTAATAATAGATTTTGTTTCGATTTTATTTTTAATTGATTTATCAGCATAATCAAGAGTTTTTGCTTTTCATAATCCGGTTTAAATTGGATCTGATAAGTCTTTGCATCCTTGAAAGCACTTGCCGGTATAAAAGGCGCCCGCTGTACAACAGCCAAAGCTACTCATTCTTTTCCACTGCTCACTTGGTAGTAAAAGTCTCCAACCCACAAACAAAAAACACACCAAAATGAAGGTTTTTGTTGCCCTCGCTGTTATTGCCTTTGTCGGCGGTAAGTTAATAGAAATCGAAACCTGATCACAAAAGATGATCAACATCAACTCCTATTTTTCTTAAACTTCAGCCTCGCTCGTTGAGGGTCGCTCCATTCGCGACCTGAAGTCTACCCTGATCACCCGCGGCAACGACCTGCTGAAGAAGGCCGATGAGGCGGTGAAGAAGCTGGAGGCGGAGCACCACGCTCACGAGGCCACTGTGGTGAAGCACGAGGAGGCTGCCATCAAGAAGCTGATCGCCTCGGTTACCGCCGAGACTGACGCCACCAAGTTGACGCACCTGGAGCACCAGCTCGCCCAGGCCGAGCACCGACTCGCCTTTGAGCTGCAGAAGATTGAGCACGCCGGACACCACTCGCACGCCCCTCGCACCACCACCGCCGCCTCTGTGAAGACCTTCGCCAAGCGAGATCTGAAGTCGAGCCTTCTTGCCAAGGCCAAGACCCTCCTGGCCAAGGCCGATGAGGAGATCAAGAAGGTAAGCCAAATGATTGCTGTTTGAAAAAACAAAAACCCTAACATTTTTACCTCTTTAGCTGGAGACTGCCCACCGCGCCCACGAGGTGACCGTGGTGAAGCACGAGGAGGCCGCCATCAAGAAGCTGGTCGCTGAAGTTGAGGCCGAGACTGACACCGCCAAGCTGACCCACCTCGAGCACCAGCTGGCCACCGCCGAGCACCGCCTGCAGACTGAGCTGCTCAAGATTGAGCACGCCGGCCACCACTCGCACGCCCCTCACTCCACCGTTGCCCCCACTACTGCCAAGACCTTTGCCAAGCGTGATCTGAAGTCGAGTCTGCTTGCCAAGGCCAAAACCCTGCTCGCCAAGGCCGACGAGGAGATCAAGAAGGTAAATCGAAAAAGCTTTTTTAAATAGTTTTGAGACTGAATCTTGACATTTCATCTCTCTTTTTAGCTGGAGACCGCCCACCGCGCCCACGAGGTGACTGTTGTGAAGCACGAGGAGGCCGCCATCAAGAAGCTGGTCGCTGAAGTTGAAGCCGAGACTGACACCGCCAAGCTGACTCATCTGGAGCACCAGCTCGCTACCGCTGAGCACCGTCTGCAGACTGAACTCCTTAAGATTGAGCATGCTGGCCATCATTCTCACGCCCCCCATTCCACCGTCGCCCCCACCACCGCGAAAACCTTTGCCAAGCGAGACCTCAAGTCGAGTCTGCTCGCCAAGGCCAAGACCCTCCTGGCCAAGGCCGACGAGGAGATCAAGAAGGTAAAGCAAAAAAGATAAACAACAAAACTTAAACTTTGCTAACTTTTTAAAAATTATTTTTTCAACAGCTCGAGACCGCCCACCGCGCCCACGAGGTGACCGTTGTGAAGCACGAGGAAGCCGCCATCAAGAAGCTGGTCGCTGAAGTTGAGGCTGAGACTGACACCGCCAAGCTGACCCACCTCGAGCACCAGCTGGCCACCGCTGAGCACCGTCTGCAGACTGAACTCCTTAAGATTGAGCACGCCGGTCACCACTCGCACGCCCCTCACTCCACCAAGGCCCCCACCACCGCCGCCTTCTAAATAATAATAATAAATTGCCAGGGGTGATAATGGTGCACTTGGGTGCACTGTTTAGGTGCTCTTGTTGTTCTTTAGTTTAATTGATCTTTCAAATAAATGAGCAAAGCTGCACACACAAATCAACTGTTGTTGAGTAATTTTTGTGGTACAAATGTTTTAAAATGAATGAGATTTTTAAACTTTGAGAAATAAGTTTGTTCAGATTAAAAACAAAACTTAAAAGTAAACAGTTGACAGGATTTTTTTGTTAATGGTAATCATTTGTAGTGACATTTTTGCACAAATAATAAATAAGGTTCAATTAGTGTAATAAAATAAATAACAAAAAGTTTGAACAAAATGTCATATTTTTTTCTTTCTAAATTTTAAAAGCAAATCAATCGATTAAAATTGAAAATTTAAAAATTTAAAATTATTTGTTTTGTTTATGAAAAGTCACATGTTAATTTTAAAACTTTTTAAACTGACTTACATTTTAAAAAAACTTTGGTGTTTTCAAAACATTTATCGAAAAATCGTTACTAAACAATTAATTATTTGCATTTTTAATTTTGTAAGAATTAATAAATACAATGCTTTTTATGCTTATTAATTGTCATATTTTTATACTTGTTTTTTAAAGCAATTTGTTATTCAACTGCAAACCAGAACAATTTAAAGTACTTACATTACAAATTAGGTTTGACGACGAACCTAAAAAATATTTTTTGTGCAGTTTATTATTTAAATTACAACAAATTTATTCCTAAAAGTACAAGTTGCAATTAAGTTTTTCTAAATAAAAACTAATAAATAAGAGAATACAGACAAATTTTTATTTGCTGTAGAACCAACAAATAAAAAACCTTAAAAAGATAAAAAACTTATCAAGCAAAATTGTAGTAAAAAAAGCAAAATGCTATTTTTTCGTTTTTTTGAAACTCTTTCAGTTTTTTCCAAAACGTTTTTTAGTTCCTTGGTCAATTTGCAGTACAATGCTCTCTTTAAATCACTTGATCTTGTTGAGATCACCAAACGATCGTCATCATCACCATCCAATGGAGGACAAAAGGCAGCAGTCACCCTAGGAAAATTTACCATTAATCCACAATTTGCCCTCATTGCATTTAATTTTATCTTCTTTAACTTTTACGGAATATTCATTTTACAGTACGATTACACTGGGGAAATGTTTAATCTTGATAATTTAAGTAATAGTCAGTATGTACTGTACCGACAAATCTACCCTCGATCCATTTGGCATCAGATGGACTCACTGTACGGCATCAGTACGGCACTTTGTCTGCTAGTCTATATTCACTTTACCTTTCAGCCCATGATTTATAGTAATTCAAGTTTTTGTCGACGCTGGAAATAGCATAGGGTGACGGTGAAGATAAAGTATGGGTTTTATATCAAAGGTTTTAATACTAATCTTTTTTTCAATCCTAGAATCCCCCAAACGCAGCCAGATAGCCGCATTTCACGCGAGCTAGAAGGTACATTACCGGCACTGCAGTGTCTTTCTACGCAAACACGATGTTCTGTTTTGCACTGGTGGTCATCTGGATCAATAGCGTCTACCAGGTGTCACTTTTGTCGCTCCTCTTGTTTGTCTTCTTTCCCTGCTCTTTTTCTACTTTGTCAACAGTAAGCCTTTTTATATCTGAAACTTTTTTGATTAAATATTTAAAATTTTGAACTTTGTAGCATTCTCGTTGATCTTTTGTTCATACACCACTTAGACACTGCCAGCAACAAGCAGTGCTAGAAGTTCAGAGTTTTTCAAGAAAGAAAGTTTTCTCTTTGCCTGGCAACTCAAGTTTAAAAATAAACCCACTGAATCTACAATCTTCTGAGTCAGTGCAACGCTGGCCGCTTCTTGCGCTAATGGCACAGTTGCCGCCATTTGCCGGCAGATCCGTTTGGCCACTTTCTGAAAACCTTCCCACATGATCTTTGCGCTTGTACATCGTACCAGGTTGTACATGGCGTACATTGCTTTTACAACCTCAATACGTTACATTCGCCTTTTCTTTTTTGTCACTGTGCATAATTAACGGGCTTCTTTCGGCTGATCGCCAACTGCGCCTCGTCCTCACGCAATGGCCGTTTTGAAAAGCTAACCGCAGTTTTGCTTTAGCCTTTTTACCATAGTCTACTCAAAGCAGATACTCGTCATTTAAAGTCTCGGCAGTTCGGCTGTGCAGCTGTTAAGGTATGTGGGGACATTTGTGGAAAAACGATTAATTCAGTAGTACTTCCCATTTAGGCAGAAACACTGCAGTCCATCGATCGCTGAGCGTCTACAGCTTGTCTTTTTGACACTACCGCTTCGCTGCCACACACTACATGATCATCTAATCTGACGTCTTTTTTCGTCACCGTGCTAGAAATTAACGGGCTTCTCTTCTGGCTGATCGCCAACTGCGCCTCGGTCCTCACCGCCAATGGCCGTTTTGAAAAGGCTAACCGCAGTTTTGCTTTTAGCCTTTTTACCAGTAGTCTCACTCAAAGAGAGACCTCGTCATTTAAAGTCTCGGGAGTTCGGCTAGTGCAGCTGATTAAGGTATGTTGTGGGGACATTTGTGGAAAAACGATTAATTCAGTAGGTACTTCCCATTTAGGCAGAAACACTGCAGTGCCATCGATCGCTGAGCGTCTACAGCTTTGTCCTTTTTGACAACTACCGCATTCGCTCGCACACCTACTACCTGATCATCTCATACGTGAGCGTCTTTTTTATGAGCCTCTTCAAGCGTGAGCGCGCTAATTAGGTCATTCTAGAGACAACAGACGCTAATTGTGTGCCCAGAATTTTGTTTGCTGTTTTCCCTTCCTTAATTGTCATTTACAGGAATCATCATCTTATGAAATCTCATTAAAATTTGCATTTAAAATTGTAGTTGTTGTTTTTTTATTTTGTCATTATTTTGTCTCATTAATTGTGAGTCAAAAATTCAAAAAGCTGCAAACATTTGCAAACATTCGCAAACCAACTACTTATAAGTAATTGCTTAAACAATTTAAAATAATTTAACTTTATTCTAAAACATTTAAGCATTTTTACAATAAAAAAAAAGTTAGCAGTAAATCGCGCACGAGTACCTAACATGGTGTTACTTTATTTCAATGCATGAATTAATCTAAACATAAAAAAGTTTAGTTTAAAATATATTTTTTTATTTAAAATACATACCAAGTTTTCACTACACTTGCAGAGATTAGAGTTCGGTGAACATTACTGAGTAAAATCGAGTCAACATTGAGTAGGGTGCACTGATGAGGGAAGATGTGGCACTGGCCGGCAAAGAGAAAACGTCAGCTGTGCCACTGGATAGCTTGTTCGTGCTCTCCATTTTCAAGTGTAAACTGTCGCTTTTTTCATGGGTATTATCACTGTTTTGCCTGCTCAGCATCACCTTGCCCAAATTGCGCATCGGTTGTTGAATCAGTATGTGGCAACAGTAGGCGAGCAGCAGGGCAATGGCAGTGTCAGCGAGAATGGCTCGGTACTGTTTTATAATAATAAAGTTTACCAAAAATTACGAATTGGTAATTTAGAAATGATTAGCATTGTTTCCCTAAATTACCATGTTATCGCCGTCCAGCGTGGTTGGCTCTCGCAGTGAAAAGAGGCGGCTCATCGTCACCGCCGTTCCGCAGAGGAAAAAGCCCAACGACAAACGGCTCAACGGTTGCCAAAAGGCAGAGGAAAAGAAGCGGTTGATTGACTCTGGGGTGGAAAGAAAAAATAGAAAATGGCAACTCCAACTAAAAATTAAAAAAAAAGTTATCAGTAAGCACACTCACCAACAGTCCCCTCTGAGCAGGCGTACAGCAGCCAGGCGTAGGGAAACGCCAGGAAGAGCCGACTGCCGCTCATGACGAAGATCAACTGCCAGCGCTCTAACTTTGGATCCAAAAAGTCAAAAGTTTCCACGTAGGCACTGGCCGCCAGATGAGCCAGAGTAAGGGAGGCGCCAACTAGGGGTGAACTAAAAATTTGATTTCCCTTAAAGTGGGCCAAAATACTGCCTGACAAGTAGCCCAGCACCAGAGAGGACAGGCGAAAGGCGGGGTGAACGCTGTAAAAGGAGGCAGACTGTCTAATTTCGGCCAGCGACCTCATTGACCGGTGTTCGCTGATAAAGAGAATGTTGTAGAGAAAATGCGGTGCTAATTGAAGTACTGAAAGCATCAAAAAGATGGCCAGGTAAAAGAATGTGCTCCCCCGAGGATTACCGGGAAAGAGTTGGTGGGCAAGGAGAACCAGCAGTGAGCCGGCCATTTGCACCTGAAAGGTCATTGAAATGAAAGAGCTGGGCAGGTTGCACTGTAGAAAAGAAAAATTGTAAACAAGTTAGCGATTTGCAGTTTAAAACACATGTATTCTACCTACAATTGTTTCCATCTTTTCCACAAAATTACTGTACATGAAAAGAGTGGGAAAGAGGTTACCGGTAGTGCCAGTCGTCAAACAGCTGCTGGCGATGGTTTCCTCAAAGAGGCCCCAAAGGGGACCGCTGCCAAGCAGTGGAAGCACGCAAATGAGTCCCACTGAGAAAAGGACCGGAAAGAGGTAGCGAAGGTAAGTTTTAAGGACGTAACTGGCGTAGTTGAAGTTTGCTTCCGCAGTTGCCGCCTTTTTCTCCCATTTTAGCGACCAAACAAAAGCAATTCCACTAATGATCAGAAAAACGTCCAAAAGGTAGTACAAACGGATGAAGAAGAACCGCCGCTCAGTGACCAGCTGCTTGGGGCCAATAACATAAAGTCGCTTTAGCGTCATAGAGGCAAAAAGTAGAGTAAAGATGTAGGAGTTGAGGACGAAAAAGAAGAAGATGAAAAGAACTCGAAGTGTGTCCAGTGGAATGAGGCGAGAGGAGGGAGGTGAACTAAAGAGGTAGTTGGTGTTCTTGAAAATGCTAAAAGAGGTAAGCAGTTCAAAGTTGTTGTTTCGGTTTTGCTGAATTGAGTGAACTGCCTGCTGATTCAGGGTGTATGGCAATGATTTCTGATCATAATAGTTTTCATCAACTGGTTTGAGACACATTTCGTACATTGAGGAGATGAGAACGAAAAAGATGAGCAGACCTAAAATTACTCTAAAAAGGTTTGTTTTTAAAGCAACCGAAAGTTGAACTTTTTTACTATTTGATAAAGTAAAACAGAGCGAAACAACAACTTACACGGTAACCATCTGTTGAGTAGAAAGCTTAACTTCGGCGTTAGATCTTGCACATTTTGGGCCGACTTTTACCTCAAAACTAGCTTTTTTGAGTAAAACTGTTTAAAAAGGTTAGGTTTAAGTTTGGTTTCACAGCAAATAAACTAAATGACTCACAGTAATTTATTGCCCGCTCGACGTCGGCTGCTTTGCATTGAACCGGCAGGCAAATGCCAAAACGGAGAATAGTTTTCTTCATTGCTTTAAACAGTTCCAAGTACAACTCTAACTGATCTTCATTTTCAACCAAAAACGAGTTCACCTTTGGAAGGCTACTGTTGGCTATTGCCACTGTGCCATTTTCTGCACTGGCATACATGCTCTCCGGCAGAGGAAGTACCGGCCTGATCAGACAGTACTGTCCGCTGATTGGCTGGCGTTGATTTGCTCTGCCCGATCCGCACTGGTCACCGCCAAACACTGGTCAAACTCTGCCAGGCTGACCAGTTTTCCCTCCTGAAAGCCACCGGCTTGCAGTAAACTTCCCGTGGAGTCAAAAACTGCCGAAAAATAGAGCATTTTGATTGTGGAAAGATTGTTTTTAAAAATATTAAAAACACTTACAATTCATAGCCCAAGGTTTCTGATTGCTAATGGCGGTAGACAGCTTTACCAGTGCTCCCATGCAGTCCGGTTCAAGTTGAGCCTCGTACAGGTACTCCGACAGGTGAAGGCCAATTTGACGCAGGTAGGGCATCATATTGTCCATTAGTTTAGTGGAGAAACTGTGAAGCCTGAAAGAAAAAGGTTAAGTTAAATTGATTTAGTTTTAAACTGAATACCTGTTTAATCGCTCAACAGTTTCATTGATGTGCGTTACGTAACCTGTAAGTTCACCTCCGTTTGTAGGATGATAATCTTCTGGTATGATTTTTTCAAAAAAGCTTCCGACATTTAAGTCTGACTTTGGGGCATCACATTGACATTCTTCATCACTATCGCTGTCGTTATTTTCATCTTTATCTTTATCATCATTTATATTTTCAACTTTGTTATTTTTTTCACTTTCAATTTTCTCTTTAGTTGCAGTTTCAGTTTTTGGGGCAGTGGTAGTTGAATCAAAGTCAATTTCATTTTCATTTTTATCAATTAAAGGACTATTTTGTGTTTGTATAAGTTTTGAACTAAAAAGTAACACAGTTAAAATACAAAACATAAAGCTAAACTTCATTATACAAAATCACTAAAAACAAAAAATGCAAATGGACAAAATTCAAAGACCCCTTTTTTAGTTTTTGCGTTCCCTTTTAAACCGTTTGCAAAAATGTTTTAGCAATACTTAGTGCATGTACTTGAACTTGACAAAATAGTAATTTTCCCTTTTTTCAAAAAAAATGCTGTTTAGCTTGATCAAATTATAAAGTTTTAATGTCAAAATGTGCTTTTTATTTTACTAATTTACTTTTGTCTTTAAAATGCTTTGAATAATTCAAGGTACTGGATCTCGCAGTTTGCCTTGTTTGTATAACAATACAAAACTATACATGAGTACACTTGCGATGATAAATTTGCAATTTAAATTGTGCACCTTTTTTACCAGTTAAAACAGGTATTAATATTAATGATTATTAATGAGCTAAAAAAAGGGTAAATAATTTTTAACCATTTTTTCAGTCTTTTAATCATTTTTTAAACCTTTTTTAAATGTTATTAAAGGCAATTTTTTTATTAAAAACAAAACTATTTCATAATTAATTTGCCTATAAATTTGTTTAACCCAAAACGTTTTGATTACCGCCAACTCTTTTATCATAGATGACTCGTCACTCAAACCAACGATATTCACATCTTTTTCAAAGCACTGTTTTCACCTGGTTCAAAACTTCCGCCAGACGGTGCAATTGTTCAGCATAAACAAATGTTACAAATGTTGTTTTGCTTTTCTTGCAATTTTTCACATAAATAGTTATTTATGAAATTCGATTAAACTTGCGATAAAATTTTTGCAAATTGTTCGTTTAAAAGGTAATGATTTTTACAAAAAATTGGTAAAAAATTAGTTTATTTGCAAAATAAACGTTTACGTTATGGTACTGGGCACTGGCAAAATAATATTATTATATTTCATGTGTCACATGTCTAATTACCTACCACTAACCACAACCTGAACTGTTTTGCTTTCATTTGCGTGTTTTCCAATGATAAAAGTCAACGTTATGTCTTATGACAGCTAATTACTCAGATCGTTACTGGATCACAGTAGAAATTTCTAACAACAGAAACTTGTTCACAATTTTCAAAGCTGATTAAAAGCTAACAATAGGTCATGTTTGTTCTCAAAAATGGTAAACATTGATTTGTATTTACTTTTTTGAGCAACATAAGCATGATGAAACTGTTCTGACTATGCTCTGGGGCACTTGGGAGCTATTTGTAGCAGACTCAATAGCTATCTTTTGCTATCATAAACTTCTAATAATACTTTCGTTTCATTAGAGCTCAAACATCACCAGGTTCCGTACTGGCCAATCCGTTCGTCATCTTCTCGCTACTCGTGACAATTTACTCGGAGATCAAAACCAAGCTGGCTTAACTGTTATCACCAGACAGGCTCACCGAGTTGCGCTTGTCAGACAGCCTCAAGCTGTCCAAGAGATACGTCTTCATGTGAGGAGCATGCAGAACGTCTAGCCAAAAGGTTCTCTAATGGAGACACACAACAGTGCCGGGCACAGTCATTGCCCGACTTCTACGATTCGCCTTGCGACTTCAAACCAAATCAGGACCAGTTGGGCCTGCTAGCCCAATCGACGTCAACTACAGGACTTTCAAGGAAACGTCCGTCTGGCCAGTGAGCAGTACTCGCTATCGTGGCAGAAATGGCGGCCCGATGGGGCGCTCAGTGTGGGCGTCCTGCGAGGGCTGGAGACCTCATCACTAGTGCACTTTGTCGGGCCTAATCAGTGGGCGCTGAACTTTGTTCAAGTAGATGACTTTCCGAGGTTTTCGCATCGAGGTACAGCAAAACTATATTTCAAAAAAAGAATTTTTTAAAACATGTTTTTACTTTTCTTTCAGGGATCCTCATCGACACCTCGCGCCATTTTCTCTCACTGGAGCGCATCAAACAGCTGCTGGATGCTATGGAGATGCATAAACTGAACGTTCTTCATTGGCACATTGTCGATGACGAGTCTTTTGCCTTTGTTTCCGAGTCGATGCCCGAACTGTCCGCTAAGGGAGCCTATGAACCGGTTCATCACGTCTACCGGAAGAAAGACGTCGAATCGGTGGTTGAGTACGCCCGACAACGGGCGATTCGCGTGCTGATGGAGTTTGACACGCCCGGTCACGTCCGCTCTTGGGGCTACAGCCAAGGGGCAAACCTTCTAACTGAATGCTACGGAAAGAACGGAAAGCCCAACGGAGATCTGGGGCCGATTGACCCGACCAAGGAGAGCGCCTACCAGATCATAACCAAACTGTTCACCGAACTGGCAAACCGCTTTCCATTTGAGCAGTACCTTCACTTGGGCGGCGATGAGGTCAGTTTTGACTGCTGGATCTCTAACCCGGCAATTAGCCAGTTTATGGCCGCCCACAACATGACCGGCGACTACAAAAAGCTGGAATCGTACTACATCCAGCGATTGCTGAAGATAGTGACCAGCCTAGGAAAGAACTCCATCGTCTGGCAGGAGGTTTTCGACAACCACGCCATGGTAGAAGCAGACACGGTGGTGCACGTTTGGAAGTTACCGGACAACCCAAACGGAAGAACCTGGCAAGATGAGTTGAAGACGGTGCTGACACACGGCTACAAAGCCCTCGCCTCTTCGCCCTGGTACCTCGACCTCATCAAGTACGGCCAGCAGTGGCAGGAGATGTACACCGCCGAGCCGATGGCTGCCTTCAAGGATGACGCTGAGGCGAACATCTTTGAGCGATATCTCCTAGGAGGGGAGGCCTGTCTTTGGGCGGAGTTCATTAACGGCGCCAACCTCGAGACGATGGCCTGGCCCCGGGCGGCCGCCTTTGCCGAGAGAATGTGGTCTCGACGGGAGGTGAACAGCACCCAGGAGGCGGAAGTTCGGTTCCAGGCAAACAGCTGTCGGCTGATGACGGCTGGGGTGAGGGTCGAGCCGCAACTCGGAAATGGCCGCCACCTTTGGTGTCCCTGTGATTACCTTCTCTAACAGTTTAAAAGTTTGTGTTTGATCTTTTGGTTTTCAAAGTAAAAAAAGTTTAAGTTTTTAAAACTTGATTATTTTTGATTAACGTTTTAAATTGCAGGGGAGAAAAGAAAAACAAACAAATCAGACAATGGGCACTGGTTGTTATTTTTTTAATTAGTAACGGATGGGTGCTAATGATGACAGATGCTGTCAATGCCTATGCTAATTAGAAAATGGACAATACAGTAGAAAGCGGCTATGTGTTTGGTTCTTTATTTGCACTTTCTCTGATTTTCAGTGCAACAAAACTTGTGCTTTTTAATCTTGAAACAATAAGTGGTGAAATGAAAAAATGAACAATTAAGAATTTTGGAGTGGGAAAAACATAAAATGAGAAGCTACAAAGTCAGCTGTATAATTACTGTAAGACGGGCTACAGCTTGCTAACTTTATTAAAAAGTTGTTTCACTTTTTAATTATTACTTAAAAACGTGCTAATGAAAAATTTTCTTTAGCGTGAATTATTTGAAATTGTTCTTAAAAATAGCACATCTAAAACACTTGCTGTTATAAAAACTGATTAGTTTACTACCAAATTGTGTGTTTCAAAACTTGTAAAATAAAAAATGTGGAAATTATTTGTTTTTATTGGTAAATGTTGTAAAGTCTAATTTACCAAATAACAAAACACTTTTTTTCTCAATTTAGTGCTATCTGTTTGCCTTGTGGGGCAGGTGCTGGCCGTCTGTGACACACTAGGGCACATTGATGAAACCTGTTCAATGGAGGTGCAGTTTTTTGGCAACCGCCTGAGAAAAGCGGGCAGCACTCAGGCGGCTTATGAGGAAAACTGCAAGTGAGTACTCTTTCACAGATAATTTTTGGAAAATCTTATTACCAACGCTCTAATATGATTTAGAATGACCGAACACGGCCTGAACTGCATGTTCAACTACGCCACTCAGTGCCTGAAAGGACAAGCGGCCACCTTTGCGACGACTCTACTTGGAAACCTGAAGGAACACTACGCAAAACGATGCAAGGATGACGCATTTGGGGCGATTTTTCGAGAGCACAGCAAGTGCTTTGACGGCGAGGGCGTCCTAGAGCAGTTTCACCAGTGCGAGGACCGCTGGTACCATCGAATGCAGGCATTGCAGAGTTTAGGCAGTGCCAGTGATCGATTGCAGAACCAACGTGCCACCTGTTGCGCCTACTTTCACTATCAGCAGTGCGTGCGGGACCTGAATGTGGCCGTCTGCCATGATAAAAATGCCCGTTTCTGGGATGAAATTATCGGCGATGTGGTAAGTGCTGAAAAATTTTTCCTTTTTTCATTTGTATAAAAATAACCTTGTTTATACCTTTTTTCCAGTCCACCGGCGCCACCTCGATGATCTGTCCTGATCTGAAGACCGTCGAGCAGTGTGCCAGCTCTTTTCCGGCCGACGTTTGGGCGGCCATCGACGGGCCGGTCGCCGCAATGGACGCCGCTGCGCTCCGAGCCCGAAATGGAAAGTTCAAGTCAAAAATAATCACAATCTTTGATATGATGAACGACTTCAAATTAAGCCCCAATGCAGCAGTGTAGTGCTTCTTGTGAAAATACACTAGAAAAAAGGTTTGTTGTACAATAAAACCAGCAAAAACTGCTTTTAATAACAAATATCTGTTGGACATTTTAGTTATTACACAACAGTTTTTGATAAACATAAAAAACAAATCACTCAAAAGCTTGACTAAGGACAATAGAGCGGAGGAAAGTCTCTGCAATCACCAAAGTAGCCAGGCAGACTACTGTCATGAGGTAAAGTGGGCGAAGGTGGAGGCGGTGCTGGCAACGGAACTTGATTTTCTTTTGCCTGTTTTTTTAGACAACTTTTCCCACCATTATCACCTTCTACATCTGTTGCCCTGTGAACCAGACAACAACAAAAGACAAGAGCAGTGGCCAGCATTGCTCCAGCGATGACCGCCGACCAGAACTGCCGCTGTTTGGCAGTAAAGACAGGCCCCTTGTAGACACACTGCTGAGTGAGTTGATCGAGCTGATAGTCATCTAGGCAGACGCACCTTCCACGCGACGAGGTACCATTACCCCCAGATTTTTTGCAAACTGTGTTTGGAAAGGTCCGTTGGACGCAATCCGAGGAACTTTTGCAGCGGTAGAGGATGCATTTGAAGCCATCATCGAGGTGGTGGTTGAAATGTCGAAGGTAGCCGAGGCGGCAGGTGCAGCGGTGCTCAATGCACAACGAATTAGGCGGACAGGCTGAAAGAGTGGTAGAGAGGCAGAAAGGAGGAAAATCAGCTTTAGTAGAGATGTCTTGTTCAAGAGATAAAGTCGAAGAAATTGCTGATAAGTGTGATTTGAAGGAGTGATTTTCTTTGGGTGTCTTTTGTACAGAAATGGCTGTCCAGCAGCTGTAGCTTAGCAACAGAAAACACAAAATGAAAATTGAGTTGTACATGTTTTTTAATATGTTGTTAATGTTAGGTCTTAAACTTCTTTCTATCTTACTTGTATGAAATTTTAATTTCGAAAAATGTGAGTTAACTATTAGTTCAATTTAAATTTTTAATGTGCTAAAAACGTATTGCATTGCTTGTTGCTTGTTGCATCCTATCATCTTTTCAAAAAGATTAACATTAATTTGTTTCATTTTTAGGTTTTTATTGTTTTTTAAAGTGATGCATTTGAATATTTTGAAAACTAGTTATTTCCCACTTTTATTTACTGCTACCGTTGATAGCATTTTGTTCAAGTAACATGTTTTTGTTGATGTAAAAAAAAGTTTTTTTAGAAATCACTTAATGCAAAAAGTTTAGGGATTTTTTAAAATATTCAAAAAACTGCAACAACTTTGTTTTTATGCTTTAATTAAAAATGTACTTAGGCTAGTGCAAATGTAGTTTGTTTTAGGGAAAATTTTTGTTAAAGTTATAATTTTAGGGCAACGAACTAAATCTCGCAGCCAAAATTTTGCATTTATTGATTTTTTAGTTTAGTTTTGTTCAAAAAAGTTTAGGCAAAATTTTTGGCTGCGAAATTTTAGACCTGCAAGATTTTAGATCTGCTAGATTTTGGGTCGCAAGATTTTGATACCCAACCGTAATTTTATAATGGTTTTTAAAACAAGTAACTTGAAACTTTGCATTGATCATAAACGTTTGAGTTTTTAGTTAAAACAGGACTCAAAATGTCAGAAAAAAATAACGATTTGGCCCGTTACTCTAACAATTTAAAAAATGCCATTTTTGCAAAATGTTACTAACCGTCTAATTACTCTTTAACATGTACAATTTTCTGATGTACTTATTTTAATATTTAATTTGACTAGCGCAAATCGATATGATAAATGATAACAAACTTTACTAAAAGTAAAGTCTTTTCGGTATTTCGAATACCTCAACAATTACTTCAACTAAGCAAAAAGGCATTTTTGGTTTGTTACAATGTCATGATAATTATACTTTTACTGTGTTTCAATACTAAATACCACTGAAAAATTTTTACATTTACAAAGTTGTAGGTGATATTTAATTCAAAACTTCAACGGAGTACGCTTTCTCAGATTTTTTACCTTTGTTGAATTTCAATGAAACCCAACTTAAATGCAAAAGCACAACCATCAAAGGAAAAACAAACTATGTTCATTGTTGTTCTAACTGAAACTCAGTAAACTCAACCTCAAAAACAGTTAACAAACAAAAAAAGAGCTAAAAAATGGACTCCAGGAATTATTTGGTACAGCAAATTAGCCGTTTGATGAGAGTGACCGCCAGCAGGCAGGCAATCCGAACCTTCCTCTCAGCCACAGTTTCCGTGAAAGATCTGCACTACTACAAACAGTACTTCAACTGCTGCCGGTCAATCAGTGCACTTCACCACCACGACTCCGATCTCTACTTTCTCTCTACTCGCTTCCTCCTCTTTCTCGCCTACCTGGCACTGCTTCACCTGGGCTTTTACTTTCTCTCCTTCGCCACTTCGACACTGTTTACTTTCTCTTTCCGCTTGCTGCTAGTGGACAGTCTGTTCATCATGAGCCCCAGCTGCCGCGCCCACTCGTTGTACCTGATTCAAACGGGGCTCATTCTGTACTGCGCCAGCCTCCACTGGATGCTCTACTTCAGAGACAACTCCTTTAATGACTTTTTGGAGGATGCACTTTTTGGCACAAGTTCTCCGTCTAACAGTAAAATGGCTAGAAAAGTTAATACTGACAAAATTCACTCTCTGAACGCCATGTTGAACCAGGCAAACTTCCGCCGCCAGTCGCTTTTTATCACCAACCAACTGCAAGGTTTCATCACCGCCATGGACCTTTGCGTGGGAGGCTTCTTCGTGAGCTACGCCTGGACGCTCTACCACTACGCCCCACTTGTTGTCACTCAAATTCATGCCATTTTTAATAACTTTTTCTCATTTCTTTGTGGGTCGAACCTTCTTGCGCTGTACAGCACCAGCACTCTTTCTTACCTGCTGCTGTTGCTCCTGTCAGTGCCAGCCACGTTTTGTCTTCTTTTTCACCTGCTGCTGTTCACCACCTTTTGGACACTACTTGCCCACAACACCTCCTTCTTCGCCTCCTTTGGCGTCGTTTGCCTACTTTACCTACACTGCCTTTTTCGAGAGCACTACCGTCAACTGGGAAGAGTACTGGCCAATTTTAACCGCAACAGCAGCAGAAGAGCAAATTTTGCTCATCGCCAAACTTTTCATTCTGATCACTTAGGTCTTCTTCGGCAGTTGCAATCCAACTTACAGCAAAACCTGCATCTCTTCAGACTGCTCTTCGCCGGTGACCACTTCTTCGGCCCGCTCTTCCTCGTCTACCTCACCCTCTACCTTCCGCTTTCGGCCTACTTTCCGATGATCATCCTCCTGGGGCAGATTGACTCGCTGCTGATGCGTTTCGGCCTGCTGGTGCTCTGTCTGGGTGCACTGCTCGGCTCGCTGGCCGTCCACCTCTGCATTGCCCACATCAGCGGCCACGTCCACCGAGGTGGGCGGATGCTGACGGCATTCACCGCCCGAAACTGCCTAAACACCCGAAGGGGCAAACAAGGCAATAATAAACTTGCTCGGTATTGCTTTCCGCCGAGAATGGCACTATCCATTCACTTTCACATTGCCCGTCTGCTGGTGAGGCGAAAGTACGGCGTCTGCTATGGCGGTAAATGCTGGTTGACAATAACAACAACCTCTTTTTTCGTTTTTTGTTAATTAATCGCTTTTGTACTTTAGCTCTCGGCACGCTGATCACCGTTAAGACGTTTGTCAAGGTAAGTTCATTAGATCAGTTTTTACCACTGATCAATTTTTTAAATGTTCACTCTTAACCTCCTCCCGCAGTGCATCATCCTCTACTCCCAATTTCTAATGTACTCCTACATCTTGATAACCGGAGCTGTTTAGGCTACTAACTTGTTCTTTGCTTGTTTAATCATCATCATCATCATCATCATCTCTATAACTCTCAATAGACAACAGGCTCAGCTGCCGATACCTGTAGAAGATCTCCTTTCCCGGGCGGCGAAAAATCAGATAGAGGTCGACGGCGTCGCTGACCAGGAAAAACTGCTCGGCTGAAGCGGTGGCTATTGCCCTTGCCTCTCCCCCCACCTTTTTCTCTTGGGAAAAAGGAGTCCACGGCTCGGGGCGGTACCCCTCCAGAAAGCTTCGCCAGGACGAGCTGGGGCCGTAGTGGTCGGTGAGGCCAAAGCCGGTGAAGAGTGACGGTTGACGACAGCCGCCGGTTGGTCTTCTGGGCACGATACTACTCACGAGCAGGGACATTCGGCAGCAGTAGGGCTCTGACGGATGTTTAGTGCTGGCGCTGGAATTGTTGGGCGGCGGGACAATCATCAGGTGAAAGCTGCCGTCGTTGGTGGGGGCAACGCTTCCGGGCGCCATCAGAATCGCCGCCTGTTGGTGCAGGATCCTCTTATACTCGGGGTGTTGATTAAAGTCAAAGACAATGGTCTCGCCCAGTGCAGCTGCCTTCACCAAAGTAAGGTGTGTCTAGTGAAGGGGAAAAATGGATGTAATTAGGTACAATTTTTTTTATATTTTGGGTTTGAACTTGAGAATTCAGAGAGAGAAATGAGAACTTGGAGGACTTACGATTGCCGTCAGCGAAACCAGCTCTTGAGTGGCGGAAGAGGATGAAGTCGAATTCGGCTGCTTTTTACTTGGACTGCTTGTTGAGGCGCTGCTTTGAGGGTTGCTTTTGCCTTTGCCTTTGCCTTTGTTGCGGTGGCGGCGGGGACGGTTGGGACGTTTGCGATTGGGGCGGGGACCGCGATGCCGGCGGCGCACCTGGTGCACCTCCTTAATGCCAATCATCAGGTGGCGCTCATCCTCGTCGCCCTCACTGCTGGTGATAACGAGGTTGAGGAAGAGGGCCGGGCCTAGGCGGAACTGCTCCGAGTCGGGTGCCAGTCTCCAGGGCGTCACGCTCTGGCTCTCCACGTCGAGAATGCACAGGTCCTGTTTGACTAGTACTTTCAGGGGGTTCTTCTTCTTCTTTTCCTTATTCTTCTCTTCGCTGTTTTTGGTGCTGCTGCTGGTGCTGTTTTTGGTGTGTTCAGGCAACTCCAGCACCACCTCAACCATCTCTGCCTGCACAAAGAGCAACTCTGCCTCCTCGTCCACCGTCACGGCGTTCCACTGGAGCACCTCGGAGAGCAGCCTCGGGTCGTACAGGGCACAGAAGTCAATGAAGGTGGGCGGCGGGAGGAGGTATACAGGCTCACCAGTGACGATCATCAGCTCCACGATGGCCACTCGGCCGTGGGGCAGAAAGAGGACCAGCTGGTGGCTCCAGGGGAGGTAGGCAAAGACGCGACGGGCCCCGGGGACCAGGTGCAGCGAGGGCGGGAGGCTGTCAAAGCGAAAGAGGCAAACCTGCTTGAGGATCTGGTTAGTGCGACAGCTCTGGCGGACGATCTGGTAGGTTTGGTGCTCGTCGAGGTAGCAGACTATCATTAGGTACATGGCCGTCAGAAAGTAGAAGGTATTGTCGTCCGGTGTTAAGGAGTGGTGGCTGGTGGACAGAGAGGAGACGATTCGCCTGCCTGGAAAGTTGAAAGCTGCCTTTTTGTGTGCTGAACAGTGGTAGAAGTTGCACTGTGAGTAGTTATTATTTGCTTTGTTTACAGACCTTACTCACCTTCTTCAGTGTTGTCGCTTTTGGGATTAGGCGCAGTGTTGTTGTTGTTGTCATCGGTGGCGGGGGCGGCGTCGGTAGCCACAAAATCGGCTTGTGCATTTGATGAGCCATTCTGTTTGGGTCGATGCTCGATGCTATTATTCTTCTGGGAAAGCTTTTCCTGCGACATGATTGTTGTTGTTGTTGTTTTGTAGATTGTGTAGATTGTCTTTACAAACAAAAGACCACGCCGTGTGAAGTGTGGTCGTGGTGGTAGTGACAAAAAAAGAACAACGTGCTGGCAACGTGCTGTTCAGTGAGTGCGAGTACACAGATGACTAGTGGGATCAATGGGCAGAGGGCAAGCAGTTGGTCGGAACAGGCAGAAAAGAAAGAAACTGCAGTTCAACAAGAAGAGCACGTGTGGAGGGTCTACAGCTGTGGACGGAGCACATCAACGGGGGCAACAGGCAGGAAAAGAGGTCTCTCGGTGGGAACTACACACACACAATCTGTTGCCAGGCCAGTCAAGGAAGAGCTGTGGGGTACTGGGAGAACGCGAATGGCAAAAGAAGGAAAGGAGGCAAGAAGAAAAGAGGAGACCGCCGTTTTCCACTGTGACTCCGCTAGCGCGGCGGCGGCTAATTGAGCAGCAGCAGCAGCAGCAGCAGCAACGGCCGAAAACAATATTCCTCGTCAGTCTGTCTGTCGGTTAATTGGCCATGTGGCTTGTCGGTGTCTAGTGGTGTTGTTGATTACGAGGACAAAGACGACGATGACCACACTGTGACACTGCTGAAGAAAAAGGAGACAGACAGACAGTCATACAGAATAAGAGCGGTTCAAGGACACAGGTGGTGGTGGTGGTGACAGCTACAAATGTGAAACAGTTCAGCACAGAGGAAAAACTGAATTAAAAGGCACTTTATTGAAATCTCATGAAAAGAACGATCAATTGGTCAATAAGGAAAGTAGTATTGTTCAGATAAACTTTTTTATCAAAACTTTTTACAATGAACTTCTTCCTCTTCTTCTTCTTTTTCTTCTTCCTCCTCCTCCTCTTCCTCCTCTACCTCCACCTCTATCTGACGGTGACGATGATGGTATTTGTTCGGCAAAACATCAAAGTGTATACCCTTTGGGTTGTTGTCCTTGCGGAAGATAATAATAATGTCCTTGACGTCGGCGACCAGGCGGTAGTCGCTGACACCCATGTACAGCTCATTCCCCGGATGGTTCCAGAGATCGATGGTCACCCACTCTCTCCAGTACCGCCACGTGGAGCAGGGCCCGTAGTGGCCGGTGACGCCGAAGCCGGTGAAGAGAGAGGGCTCTTCTAGGTCCGGGACAATGTCGCCCATCACCAGGTTCACCTGGTAGAAACGTCGCACTCGCTGCTGGGCGTCACTGGGAGAGCGGGCAAGTGCAGGCGAGTCGGTCATCAGGTGAAAGTAACCGCCGCCACCAGCCTCAGCTAGACCGCTTCCAGCCGGTATCATGTGAATTGCAGCCTGCCCTTGGAGACACTGAAAGTCAGCTCGCAATTTAGGTACAGTGAAGGTTGTCATTCCAAAGGGAGGCTCGCTGAGGATGAGGTGAGTCTACAGAAGAAGGAAGCGGTGACGAGTTACAAGAAAATGGAGTGTTAGGTTTCTAAATCATTATTTTTGATTGCCTTTCTATAAGAAACTTACCACTCCAATGAGCGAGACCCGACTGCTTTGATTGAACTGATTTGATTCCTCATTCAACTGAGGTTCTTGATCGGTTTGAGGTTCAAGGTGGTCACTACCCATTGTTTTAATGCCAATAATGAGGTGGCGCTCATCGATGTTGATGCCCTCACTGCGCGTCGTCAACAGGTGCAGGAAGAGCGCCGGCCCGAGCAGCATCGGCGGCCACTGGGGATTTAGCTCCTCATTGAAGGGAGTGAAGGTGCTGTCCTCCACGTCGATGATGCAGAGCATCTGTCTGATCTGCGGCTGATTGTTGCGCCAAGGGTCGAGGGCAATCACCTCGGCCTGCACGTACAGCAGCTGTGCCTCCTCGTCGACAGTCACGGCGTTCCAGCGGCAGAGGTTTTGAAGGTCAGGAACGGCGGAAAGGGGGCGGACGGCGGCGGGATCATTGCCGAACTCATCATCATCAGCAGCAGCAACTGACTGGCTCGGTCGTAGATCAATGTACTTGGGCGGTGGTAGGCAACGATGCTCAAAATTCAGCTCCACCAGGGCGACGCTTCGGCGGCTGGCGAAGAAGAACACCAGTTGATTGCTCCAGGGAAGGTAGGCGAAGATGCGGCTCTTTCCCGGCACCAGGTGCTCTGAAATGTGAAGGTCCGGGAAGTAGAGAAAGAAGACCCCGATAAGGTAAAGCCTCCGGCGGCGGCACCAGCGGGTCAGTAAGTAAGCGCTGAGCTCGGGGTCGTAGGTGACGCTCACCACAAAGTCTGCCGTCAGAAAGTAAAAGGTGGAACGGTCCAGTTTTAAAGCTTTGTTGTGGAGTCTCTTGATGCTTTCTACAAGTGGTTGGTTAAGTATGGTAAATAGGTGTGCTGTGGTTTTGTAGTTGACCTACCTTTGGTGTATTTAGGTGGTTCTTGTGGAGTGTTGTCATCGACAATCTCGGTGGAAGAATAATCAGAGTCAGAAATAGGACCATCATCATCATAATCAGCAACAGCAGCAGTTGATGAGCCACGTTTATGTGGTAGGTGATTGTTGCGTGTCTATTACCGCCTCGCTTCTTAAACTTCTTTTTCGGTGCCATGACCGGTGTTGCTGCTGCTGCTGTTTCAGGTTCAACTTTTAAGGTTTGTCTGAAACAAAGACACGTAGCCAGCGGCAAACTGTTGAAGCAAATGAAAACACTGAGCGCGCACGCCGTCTGGTACTGAAGTCTGCTGAGAGTACTGTTCCACAGAGGAAAAGAGAGAGAGAGAGAGCGGGGATTGAGGAGAGAACACGCTGTTAGGGGTGCTCTCACTGCACACACACATTGCCCATGTCTGCTGGGGTTAAACGAAGTGAAACAGGAGAAAGAGGAACGCTCGTTCGGTGTTGCCGTGCGCTACAACAAATGAGAGTTAAAGGCTGCTGAAAAAGGGAGCTAATGAGTAGAGTACCCTCCTCGTCAGTTACTGTCCTGGCAACTGGCCATATGTTTTTTATTAGCGTTTGAAACGACGGCCAGTTTGCACTGCTAGAATGATGGTTTTCGCTAAAGCTCAGGTCCTGAAAAAGGAAAACAGCATTCTGGTTCATTTAGGTTAAGATGAAAAGGTAGACAACAAGCAGTCAGCTGCGAGGAAGTGTGTGAAAACAATGCCAACTTGTTGGAATGTGTTCAAATAAGACTGAATTTTTTTAATCAAAATGTGACCCCACTGTTGTCTACCTTGGTTACCAAGCTTTGTAGGGCTCCGTGACCTCAATAACAGCCAGAGAAGTTTTTGATATTGTTATATGATCACAATATTCCCTTTACTTTTCTGGTAACTGGCCATATGTTTTCATTAGTATTTGTAGTTGCAATTTTTTCCTTTCCTTTGAATATTTCTCAAACCCACCATACACTTTAGAGTTCACGTCGTTCAAAGCCATACATTTGAAAACGGAAGCATGAGTTTGCTTCACAGAAAAAAATTCAATGCTAGAGCTTGTATTACTTAAAAATTCTAATTTAATGTCTTGAATAGAAAAACAAAAGTATCATACATAAAACATTTTCAAAACTCATTAATCACAAAGTTAAAGAAAAAACGTTTTTAGCATAGCGGAATTCATAAAACATTTAAAAAGTGGCAGTTGTAAGTGCAGTTCAACAAAACTTTTCTGCAACGAAAAAAATATAAAAAGAGAGCCTTTTTACTGAGAAGTTCCACTGACATTAAATATGATCAGCAATTTCGATGCCTTCCGCAAGTGAGCTAAGTGTGAGCGCCCTCGCCAAAATCCTTCTTACCACCATCTTCCTCAACACTAAAGCCAATAATCTGCACTTCTACTGGCAGTACTTGTTCACGGCACGGGCGCTTTTCGAGTTCGGACCAGGTCAAAGATGGCTAAAAACTCTCGTGATAGTCAACCTTTTAGCCCTGATCGTGTTTATGGGCCACTTTGCAGTCCTAGCCTATCGCCCACCAACGACACTGTGGGAGGTGGTGCAGCAGGCGGACGTCTTTCAGGCGCACCTTGGCGTGGGCACGGCTGTGTAAGTGAGAGAGTGTGAAAAAGAGTTACACAAAAACAATTTTTATCTTTTTCATTTCTTTTCATTTCATATTTTCAGCTCCACAGTCCGCCTACTGTACCTCGTAATGCTGGCCTTCACCTTCATGGCAGCCAGCTTCTGCAATCACCTCTACCTGAGGGCTGACCCACTCCTAGTGGAGCACTACAGGCATCTCCTTTTTGAGCAAAACGCCTACAACTGGCTTCGACCGACACTTCGGGGAACGCCAGTGAAGAAGGCCATCGTCGACTTTGCCTGTCGCCTGGTGTTCATCTTTCGACCTCTCTTTCCCCTCACACTGCTCATCACCACCTACAGCTCGGTGGTCTTTGCGGGGCCATTGTGGCAGATCGCAGATCAGCTTCTGAACAGTCCGGCATTAGGTGCACTGGCAATTGTTGCTCACCTGCTAAATCTCCTCCTCTTCACCGTCGCCTTCTTCAACATCCTCTACATGGCCATTCTGGCCACTATCCTCGGCATGACCGGCCTGAAAGCGCTGTACATTCACGCACTCCAGCACTTGGAGCTGCTGGAGCAGGCGGTGAAAATTAGAAAGGCTAAGCAAACCAGTTCACTTCTTCGGCAGTTCATCAGCCACGACAACGTCCTCTTTCGGTACATCTTCCTCGCTGACGGCCACTTCAGCGGCCTTCTCCTCACCTTTCTGCTCATCGCCACGCCCATCAGCGCCACTCTCTCTATGAAGCTGCTGCTGGCACGGGCTCTCGATCAGCTGACTCGAGGCTACATTCTGGTGATCGTCGTGGAGACCTTCATTGGCATTCTCGGCGTCCACCTCTACATTGCCCTTTTCACAAAGAAACTGTACAGGTCGGGAAAGTACCTGCTGACAATGAAAGCCTCCAGTGTCAACTTTAGCCTGCCCTTTTGGCAGCAGCTTCAGCTGCATCGGGCAATTGAGCGCTTGCACTCTAATGTCAAGGATGGCATTCACTATGGGACACTAGGCCAGGAAGTCAATATGATGTCCTTTGCGCAGGTATCTGGCTATCTGGGTTACTTTTCTTGGTTTAAACTGCTTTTTGTATTATTTAGAGCTTCCTCCTCTACGCGGAGTTTCTCATGTACGCCCACCAGCTGATTACTAGAAACTAGATGAACTAGCTTTTACATATGTATAAAAGTGTGTTTATCAAAATATTTTAATGTGTTTTAAGCAAATTGACTATCCATCTCTTATTTTGCACTGTTCTGTTTCATGCGAAAATCATCTTAGCGAGAAACATCGCCTGCAGTGGCATTGTCATCGTCGCCATTCCCGTCACCCACTCAAAAAGGGCGGTATTTCGCTTGTGGTAGTAGGCAGGGTCGCCTGCCTTGCGCATCTTTGAGTCGATCATCTCCGGCTTTACCTTCTTCAGGTCCCATGCCCAGCCCATATAGTGGAAGAAATCGATGGCAGCTGTTGCAGGGTTGAAGACGTCCGCCGGCCCTAGCTCACTGGCCGAGTAGTCCCAGGGAAAAGCGTGGTGGTAGTTGTGGAAGCCTTCGCCCATCAGCAGGTGGCGAATGGAGGCCTCGACGGCGGCCAGTTTCTGGTCGTAGGGTTTGTAGCCGTAGATGTGTGCCCAACCTAAAAATTTTTGTAAAATCAATCTTGTTTTCCTCAAGACAAAACAAAACACCAATCACTTACTGTTGACAAACCAGGTCAGATTGAGCGAGGTGACGTAGCGGGCAAAAACGCACACCGAGCCGGCGACGATAAAGTCCTCGCCCCAGCACAGTACTGGCACAAAGGTGGGAATGGCGCCCCAGAAGATCGCTACCAGCGGAATGTAGAAGGTCTTTTGGAAGGCGACGATCGGGTCGGCCAGCAGGTCACTCAGGTCTAGGGTGGCGCCGCGTCGCTTCACCTCGGGGTGCTTTTTCACCAGAAGCCAGCCCTGAAGATAGATTTGGTGTTATTTGAAGTTGAGATAACAGATCTTTTGGTAGATTTCAGAACTTACCACATGGCTGAAGAAGAAACCCTTCGAGGAGTCATGAGGGTCACCGTCAGTGTCGGCAAACTGGAATCAAATAAAGAATCAAGGTTAACTTTGAAGTTTTAAAACCAAAGTTCTTTGTGAAACCCCAAAACAATCATTACGTACCTTGTGGTGGGCCCGGTGGTCTCTGCTCCACTCGTAGACGTCGTTTTGCAGCGCAAGCACGTGGCAAAGCGAGAGAAAGAGGCGAACGCCAAAGTTGGCTTTGTAAGACTGTTGTGCAAAGAAAAAAGATAGCGTGAAATCAGATGAAGATGCTAAACCGAAACACTCTCTTTTACTTTGTGACACCACAGTCGATGAGCGCCAGCCTGCACTCCAAGTGTGCCCAGCAACAGCAGCGCATAGGCCCAAATGAGAGTGGCCACATGGGCTCGAGGAACGAGCAGGTAACCTAAAGCGGCGCCCAAGTGCAGGCCAATCATGCCGAAGATATTCAGCCAGACGTACTCGTACTTTCGCGTTGGATAGAGGTTAAAAATGGCCATCGAAAGATCCTTCACCACTGAGGGTGACTTGCTTGTGGCGGCGGTAAGTGATTTTTCTTCCGTTTTTTCTAGTACTTTCTCTTCATCTTCCTTTTCCTCTGGAATGCTGTCAATATCCGTTTCAAAGAGTGCGTAGGTGATCTCCCGGTGTGCTGATGAAGTAAAATGCGCTGTCTTTTGTTTGCCGCTGATGGATGATTTTCTTTGGTGCAGCTCCGGTTCTAGGTCGGCTTGGCCAGATTTAGCCGTCGTACAGACGGACTCGTGGCCGGACAGTGTTTCGGTGATGACCATTTCTTTTCCTATCAGAAAGTTAGTTTATCACAAAAGACTGAAGTGAACTTTTTCACTGAAAAAGAAACGCTAGTGATGATGATGATGAGATTGAAGTAACACAGAGTTTGATGATGGTCATTTTGCCTATTTATATGCCTCTTAAACTGGCCAGCCAACAAAATCAGCTGAGTACCCAGTGCAATGTACGGCCAATCACTTTTCTAAGCAATTTAGCTGGAAACCCATTTTAGCAGTAACCCAATTAGCCGTTGTGACCGCTCAGACACTCACGACTAAAGACTGTTCTACTTTTTTCTTAAGCTGTTTTCCTCATGTTCTGGCATGAGAAAACATAGGTGAAAACATAGAGGAAAAAAGTAGGTGATAGTGCACCGCTATTACCGCAGTTGTACAACTGTACCCTTTAATTTGATAACTTTACCTAGACACCAATTTGTCACTGTTTTTCCCCTCTCAATCACCTCCATTGCTTACGTCAATCAATCAATTGCAGACGAAGCAGCAGCTGTCGTCAAGGACTTGTCCTACTAAAGAGAAAAAGGTTAAAATGATAACTTGACACCTAACAACTTGAAAAAAAAGAAAAAACTTTATTTTTAAACAAAAATTTTACAATAGACAACAGTTTTCCTATATAGTCCAATCACAACCTCGAGTACCTTTCCAGCGTGGTGATCACCTTCCAGTTGACCTCTCGGGCAATGTTCAGTCCAATCAGTGGGTCCATGTGATTTGCTTTTGGATCAGAGATCTCGTAGAACTCCCGTGCCCTTAGATCCCTCTTCAGCATGGCAACCCCGTCCATGGGAACGTACCAGTCGTTTCGGGCGTAAATCACATACACATTTGGATGACTGATCGCCCGAATGTTGTACTCGGGCGGGTAGGTAGTTCCGTACAGTGCCAGGTTGACCCGATCTCCGTGGTCGTACTTCTGAAAGCGGTTCGAGTTGAAGAGCTGGTGAAAGTGCATCACATTTCGATTGGAGGTAGTGGTGGGCACCTGAGAGGTGTACACGCCCAGGCGGCTGACGTCGAGCTGCTTAATGTTGGGGCCGAGGAAGGAGGAGTAGAGGAGGATGCAAATGGTTCGACTGACGGGTAGCTCACAGGCGAGGCCGACGCGGGTTTTGGTGAGCGGCAGCTGTCGTGTGAAGGCTGGCCCTGATTTTCTGCAAAACACAAAAATGATTTAGTTGTTTAATGTTTTAGTCACAAAGCTGCTGCTGTTTTGCTTACTCAAATCGAGACCTGAGCAGGGCGACCACGTAGCGGAAGGTCGTCTTTGCGTTCCCGATTCTCGTTATCGGGCAGATGGCGGTGAAGGTGTGCACCACCCGGTTGAACCTCCTCGTTCGGGACAGCAGCGCAAACATCACCGCCGACCCCTGAGAGTGGCCGATGACATGGACCCGACTGAAGCGGGTCCGGTGGCGGACGTACTCGATGTAGGAGGGCACATCTTCGGCGCTGATCTCATCAAAGCTAAAATGCCAGAAGCGTTCGCCCTTTGGGTCGAGCCAGAGGTGGCGCAGGCCGTAGCGGCTGCCTCGGCTGAAAAGAGTAAAAAGTTAAGAAAATGAGTTAATAAAGAGGAGTTTGTTTGCCTACTTGTTGGTCATCCACACGTCGTAGCCCTGCTTGAACAGCTCCAGCGCCATGTTACGGCCAATGACGCTGGGGCGGTGGTCAACCTGGTCGGTGGCCATGACGAACTCGGCGGAGTTGCCTATCAACCCGGGGATGAGCATCACCGGCTTGCCGCCTGGCTGGGGAATGCGGTGCAGCTCGACGATGTACCCGCCAGGTGACCACGGGGTGAATCTCGCAGGGGAAGCCGCGGATGGAGACGATTTCACACTGTTGAAAAGTTGATAAGGGGTGATGAGATGATAAAACAGTCACACACTTTGTTCAAAGTTTGACTTTACCGTCGTCCGATCCTGATCTGGATCATGCTTGTGAGTGACTAGAAGAGAGCTGAGCACCAGGGGAACGACCACGTTCTGCAGTAGGTCGTGCATTAGTTGCAGTTGAGGTAAAGAGGGAGGAAGTTTTTTGTGGTGTTGACTAATTTTTTCTACCCCTTCCTTTTTGGCACTGGGTATATTTTGGGGTGTTTTGTAATGTGATCACAAGATTTAAGCATCTACATTATAGAAAGATTTGACAAAGTGGCAATGACTTTTCACTTGTTATCTTGATTAAACTGTGTGTCGTCAAATTGAGTGTTAACAAAATTTTTTTTGGCTAGGTGTCGGGAAGTCTACTTGGACGTTTTGAAAAAGTAGGGGAGATAGTGAAAGTGAAAGTCAAGTGTGTGTTTGCTCCAAAATCCCGCGTGTATGAAATATTTTTGTTTCGAAATTGCATGTTTCCTCTCCTTTCCTCTTCTTTCATCGGAAGGAAGAGAAAAGGAGTTTGTTGCAGCAACAGCAGCTGTAAAGCGCTTACCTGCGAACATGTTGCTCTTTTTGTTTTTGTTGCCTTTTCACTTATCTCTGGCTACTAATAGCTATTATGTTTTCACTCCCTCCCTCATCGAGACTCAAGTGCATCAGCACTGGCCGCACACCTTTTGCAAAGCTCATTAGGTGACTTGGAGTACACTTCATTCATTATCATCGGCAGCAACAGAGGCTGCAACAGAGGCTGCTGCAGCAGCAACCGCCGCTGAAAAGGCAACAGAAATAGAGCACTTGCTGTGTTGTTCCCGCTTTCCTTCTCCTCCTTTCACTTCGTGCGCGGCAGTGCGTAGTATACAAGAAAATAGTCTCAATTGGCGAAATTGAGATTTAATCGATATCCTCGACGGCGGCAGCTTCGTCGATCGATGCGGCCACTGCGCTGCCCGTTAGCTTAATTGACTATTAGTGCACAGTCGTTTCCGCCGCCCGGTAGAGTGTAGTGAAAGAAAAGAACAAGAGAGTGAGAGTCAATTTGAAAGTGGCCACCGCTTTAAAAGAACACTGGGAAGGAACATTGGGCAGCAGTTTTTCGATGAGCGAAATTTGAGCCTCCCAGTGGGAGCTTTAAAATTAGCGCCAAAAATGTAGTCACTATTGATTGCCCAGGCTTGATTGCTTTGAGAAATAGTAGTCGTCGTCGTTCTGAATTGACCGCCGATGGGCGATTTGTTGCCCCATGGCTTTTTGTCCACTGCAGATCTATTTTTCTTGTGTGTTAAACGCTGCCAAAAAGTGTTAAATTAAAATTAAAACACACACGCAGTTTGCGGAAGAGATATGCTGAGGAATGTAGTTTGAGCAAAAGGAAGCATTAAACTGCAAACATTAAAATGAAATGCAAACAAAACAAATGTAGAGCAATTTGTCTACGTATAGTAATTTAATAAGGCGTTTCAGTTAAGTAAACAGTAACAAAAAAAAGTTTAGGAAAAAAATGAGGAAGGAAAACTGCGTATACAAATGTTGTAAAGATAAAGAATAAAAATGATGATGATGTAAAGTGATATATAACAAGGCAGAAATATGGCAAAAGTAATGAAATAATCTTTAAATCATTACCATTTCTTCTACTGCTGCTGTTCTCTCTTTCCATCACCCAACTTTAATGTGACCGGGCAGTCTTTAAAACTGCTACCTCTTTCTATCTGACCACCTGTTGCCACTTTCTGATTATCAGCTCCAGAGGTGGAAATCTTGACTGACTGTCGTTCTCGGAGCACTCTGATTACCCTCAGAACGGGTCCCTCTAGCAGGAGGTACAGAAGGTAGGCCAGGCCAATCGTCAGCAGATAATCGGTGACCATGTGCTCGGCAGTGTGCCACAACGTCAGCTCGTAGGTGTGCTGCGGACTGCCAAAACGCCAGAACATGATCATCGTCCGGAGGAGGTAGATGCTGGTGGACAGCTTGGCTATTGGCTGCAGCCAGTGGATAGTGAAGAGAGAGTTGAGGGTTTCTGAAACAAAAAAAAGTTAACACTTTTGCAAAATTACTTTTTATCCCCAAACTTACCACACCGACCCGTACAACAGACGTAAACTGTGAAAGAGACCCAAGCGAGGAGGATCACCTTGGATAAGACCATCCAGGCGGCCACTGAAGCTGAATCAGCCACCACATTGACCTTCCAGAAGGTGCAGTGCCAGGCGAAAATTCCCACCAGCCCAGCGGAAAGTGCCAACCAAAGAAGTATGGCCATCTTCCGTCCTCCAAAAATCATTTTCAAGTTGGGCCGCTTGATGACTAGATAGCCGGTCAACAGGCCGGTCATCACTGCGGGCACATACTGCGCCGGACTGAGGTGGTAATGTGTGAGAGAGCGGTAAAAATCGGCCAGCGAGTACAGCCTGGTCAGTTCAAAGTACGAAGGAAGGCCCTCAAAGATGAGCGGATAGAGGACGAAGATAGGCGTCAGAAGGAAGGAGGCGAGGATGGCGCCCAGGCCGAAGCTGGGGCAGTAGTAGAGCGAGAGGAAGACGAGCGGCGTCAACAGGTAAAGCTGGGCGGCGGTGCCCAGGAACCAGGTGGGCTGGTTGCACTGTTTTTTTTTGGAACAAATGAAAGGTTAGCAAAATTATCAAATACAAGATCATCTTCAGTATAAATCAACTAACCGTCATCGCTTGTGTATAGTTGCTCATCACCCCAAGCCAATTTCCGTACAGCAAAAAGTTAGGCAGCAGTCTCTCCGCTGAGGTACAACTTCCGGCCAGATTTTGCCTCACCACGTGCCACATTGGCCCCTGACCGACGGAAGGAAGCCACCAGATGAGGGCCACAACTGCGGCCATCAGCATTGCCAACTTTGCCCAGGGCGTCAAAATGAAAACGAGGTAATTGAAGGCAGCTCCTTGAGAGGCTTTCAACTTCCTAAACTGCGACACCAAAATTGTGAAGCCCACTGTGAAGAGCAGAAGGTCGGCCCAGAGACCGGGCGTCCTCGCAAACCAGTACACGTTGCGGTGGAAGATTTCAGTGGGCGCTGTGTGACCGGCGCCTTTGATGGCGCCCAATGAGGCAGGCAGCGCCGCCATCAGCGAATGCGTTGTACAAACGGAAAAAACGGCTATTGCTCGAAAAGTGTCCACTACGGGAAACCGGTTTTCAGCCGCACTTCCGGTGATGGTGGTGGTCACGCCCAGGCGGCGGGAATTGCCGATAGCGCTAAAGGCGAGCAGCAGCTGCACACCGGTGCCGTGGCTGTTGTACACCTCATCAGGGTCGTCGGTGGTAACTGTGGACAGAGCTGATAGGGTCGATTGCTGGCGCAGGGTCACATGGTGACCGGTAGGTGAAGAGAAGTTTCCGATGAAGTTGAGCAGAAGGACTTCGTAGGCAGTACCAAGGAGGACGAGTAGAGCAAGGGAGCCAAAACAGATTCTACAGAGTTTCGGTAGTAAGGGGATTTATTCGGTTAAGGCTATTTTTATGTAATTGATAATTAATGATTAAGTACTTTTTGTTTTAAACTACAATTTTCCATTTTGTTCTAAAAATCTTTATCTGAGATTGCCTGTATTTCATTTGTCATTTGTCATTTTTCCCTTACTGTCTTAAAATGTTCCACTATTTTTCCTTTTTTGCTTTTGTGTTTTTGCTTCACTTACTTGGCCGCCAACTGGAAGACCTCCAACTCCTGCTGAGGTGCTCTGATCTCCTCGTGATCGTCGCAGAGCGCCGGATCGACCTTGATGGGCATCTTGGTGATTGGATAGAGAACTGTTGGATGTGAAACGAAAGGAAAAAAAGAGAGATTAAACAGGTTTAGTTGCTTGCTTTCCACGTTGTCTGTTGCAGTGTCGCCTAATGAGCGCTAAAATCACATTGCTAATGTGTTTTGGCTGCAATCTGCTAATTTCATCTCTTTCCCTCTACCTCTGACGTCTTTCAAGAGGACAGTTGAAAAAGAGTTGCAACCGAGTTTGAACTTTTGCTCAAACGCACCCTCAACAAACTTTTGATAGTCTTTTAGCTTTTTAACTTAGATGATGAGCACAGCTATCCTGATTGCCTGAACTGCACTAGGGGGAAACCTTTTCTTTCTAAACAGTCAATTAGAATATTACGCTGAAAAACTCTTCCAGTGCAGAATGAAGAATTGCAGTGGTAATTTTTGTCATTAAAAAAGATGGGGTAAAAAGTTGCACTTACATCGATTAACAATTCGGCCAATGTCCGCCGGTGTGCAACGGTTGGGAAAGCAGACGCCGTATTGAAAGTACTTCCCGGCAAAGAGGCGGTCCAGCTCGCTGGCAAACCTGATCACTTGCGTCTTTTCGGTGAGGTAGGCGTCCAGTTTTGCCTGCCGCAGCATCGACTCGATCCACTTGAACCTCGGTGACGCGAAGTTGACCTTCGTAGATGGGTGGTACTTTTCCGGTGCTGGTAGATAGAAGCCATCTGCAGCTGACAGTACCGTCCGTAGATGGCCCGCTTCTTTAGACCAAAGGGTGGACTTTTGATTTGGGTGCACTGGGTGAACTCGCCAAAGGAGGCAAAGACGCCCTGAAGCAGGCCGGTGAGGTGCACTGAGCCAAAGGAGTCGGCGACTGAAAGTAAAAAAGATAGTATAACAAACAAAACAAGCTCAGTAAATGAAAAAATCATGTAGAAAATAAAAGTGCTCTAAAGTCTGCCAAAAAGTGCTGACGAAAAAGTTTCTAACAGTAACATCTTTCACTTGAGGTTCACTTACATCGCCACGCCCACAGTTGCTTCTCTCGGGCCGCTTCGGCAATTCTCATTAGATCGACCTGACACTCGGGCGTCACTCGGACGGCGTACATCATGTCAATGACCGTCGTGGTGAGGTACTTTACTGCGTCTTGGAAGTCCTCATTCTCGGCCACCTTTTCGCCATATGCAAGTAGTCGGTCCACCAGCTTCAGTGTGTCGTTGAAACTGTTTACTCGATTGTAGATGTTCCCGGGGCGTTCCTCACTGCCGAGGTCCATGCTCTTGGTCACTCGTCGGTAGTCGTCGGGAAGGAAGGGCGCCAGCTTGAAGGAACGCAAAAATGAGCTGAGCGTCGGTTGCGACAGTCCTCTCTGGCACTTGATGATTTGTCCTGCTCATCCTCAAGCAGGTGAAGATTAAGAAGGTCATGGGAGTTTTCATAGGGCTGATTAGATGATGAAGAAGAGGATGAAGGTGTATCACTGGCAGCGACTGCTGATGAAGGTAAACTTAAATACTGAACACTGATGAAGATGATGAATACTAGTAGTGAAGTAATGACTGAAGTTTGTGGTGGACGTAGGTTGTGTACATTGTTGAAGCTATTGTTTGTTCTGCTGAGGAATAACATGATGTTGACGTTGAACTTCTTCTTAGAAGTACTAACTTTTGGGCGAAAACGTTGAGATCTTTTAAATGATAAGAAGGGACAACAGTAAAACTGGCACAAAAGTAAATCACATTGCAAGTTGGCCTTTTAAGAGCTAAATTATTGGCCAACTAGTTTAGCACTAAAAAGACTAAAAATAAAAATTACCGATTACTTTTTTAGTTTGGACGGTCATCGGTTTCATCGGTCTAGTGTGGTGGTTAGAACTTGAAAATCATCTGTGCAACTGACTGATGCTTCAAGTGTGGAAAACTTAAAAAGAGTCTGATCTTGGAAAAAGCCTGAATTGAAAAAGTACTACCTTAGTTTTCTTTTGCATCAATTTGTCTGTGCCTCAGTCACTCTCCCCCTTCTTTTTCTTTTTTCTATCAGGCGTACCTTCGTCATCAAGAGTATAGCGTTCGTCGTTTTCACCTCCTCCTCCTTCTTCTCCTTTTCGTTTCTTGCCTCAAGACAAATACACACACAATAATAATAAATCTTAGTAGAAAATAACAGATAGTGCATCAGCATCAACAGCAGCAGCAGTGGAATATAACGCGTGAAAAGGGCAGGTAAGGGTAATTTTAGATGCGGTGACGCCGGTGGTAATGGCTGTTGATGCAAAAGGGGGAACCGGTTCCAGAAAGTTCAGCGAAGAGAAAGAGAGATGTAATGGAGGAGAGAAAGTGTAGTGCAAGCTAAAGTGTTTATCATTAACTGCAGCAACACTGCAAAAGTAAAGAGGTGAAACAGTAGACTGAGTGCATTGATTGACATGAGCGCACGTAAACTTGAAATTTGAAACTGTCAAACTGTTGACTGTTCTTTCTCGCCCTACAGATCAGTTGCATTGTGGTAGTGCAAACAAAAATGAAAAAATGATTACAGCAGCAACAAAAAAAACAACAACAAAACTAGCATCACCAATTAGTGCAGCGACTTTTCCAAACTTCCAAATTATTTTTTTGTTTGTGGCAAAAATCATCGGCAGCAAACTTAAGCATCTTTTAATTGTTGGTAAGATTGATAATTACCCAAATTTTATTGTGAGATTTTTAATAACGTTTTTAATTTATAAACTTCATTTTAAAATCCACTTTATTTTTGTGTTCATTATACAATTTTACATAAAAAACTTGTTTTATTTTAATGTTTGTTTGTCTGCTTGTATTTTCTTTTTAACAACAGCTACTTTTTGTTTAAGGCTCTATGTTTCTCATAGCTTTACCTACTTTACATTTTTTTGGCAGTAAAAACGCTAATTAATCTTGATTGATTTTATTCACTTTTGCTTTCCTGAAATGCCATGTTTTTATTTATCACTTATTATGTTTAAAACGACTAAAAAATAAAACTGTATTTGAAATGACTTGGTAGAAGGTTTTTGATGTGAGTTTATAGTTGTCAAGAAGAACCATACAAGTAAAGACAAAAACAAAAGCTGAAGGGATGGTGAATGCCCTGCGATATTTTTTACAGTCAAACAACAACAAAATAAAAATGCTTTAAAAGTCTGTTTCATCATCGTTTTTATTGCCAGCAAATAACTGCCGTTATGCTTCTTTTTGGCAAGTATAACTCCCGTTACTTATTTACAGTATTCAACTTTTTCAATCTGTCATCTAAACTCTATTTTCTCGTTTTCATGTTTTTAAGCTGAAAGTGGACGACTACAAGTGTTGGCGGTCGGTGTTGCTGCTTCTGCTTCTGCGGCATTGAAGCATCTCACTGTAAAATCTATGGCTATTTTTGAAACATTGTACCGTGTGTGCTACACCTACTGCTGATGTTAATTCTAACCGCCGCTGTTGTGAGTTTTTCTGAAATCGACGTCTTTGTTTGTTCCTGACACCACAATTGTTTTTGTCCTGTACGCAAAGCTTCTTTGATCATTCTTGTACTTTTGATTTAAATTGGGATAAATTGCCAACGGAAAGCACAGCTTTTTTGCTAGAATGCCCGTAATGTAGGCGTCTTCAATGGGCAGAGCAGGAATGGTGTCAGTCGTTGGACTGCTGGTAACCGTTTCGTACATAGCCAGCGTGGCATTCCCCGGTATCAGATACATACTTGGGGCGTAGGCCGGGTAGAATTTGTACGGGTAGTACCACCGGTCGATGGCCCATTTACCAGTGCGCTGAACTTTACTGTAGAACTTCTTGAAGCCATAAAGTTTGTCAGGCGAAAATGACTTTACCTGATTGATAAAGTTGTCTACTCTAATGTAGCAGTCATAATCAAACTTAAATATAAATTTTGCTTTTGAACAGTGCAGTGCCGACCAGCGCAACACTGCCAGAGATTTCAGCGTCAGATTGAAGTAGTCGTCCTTGAAGTCAAACTGCAGAATGTCGTCGTGCTGGCTAGCTTCCTTAATAAGAGCATTTTCCAGTCTGTCGTTAAAAAAATTTTAAATTTTTTTTGAATTAGACGATAAATAAAGTTACGTTATTGGCTGGACACTTACAAAACATTGTTCACTCTGCTGACCACAAAGTACATCACCGTTTGGGGGTGCGCCTTCAGCTCTGACCGTAGGTCTCTCGTATTGCCTGTCGCCGACTGAAATCCTTGATCTGACAGAAAACGAAGACAGCCGCAAGCAGGCCTTGACCTTTTTTGCCACCACAAGGCTGGCTCACCTTGACTCGCTCCGGTAGGATCACCGTCCGTATCTCCAAAACTGAGTGCATCTTTGGCCTTGACGGAACATGCTTACTGCTTTTCTGACACCAACAGGAACAAACGGATGAATGAATGGCTGTTCCACGTACAGCGACGACATGTCCTTTAACTGCTGGTCAACTGCGCTCAGTCGCCCGCAGTCACTCGAATCGGAGATTAGTAGAGAGAAAAGTTCATTTTGGCAGGCTGGTTTCACCAATGCAAGGTTAGCAAAGTGAACGATTGTAGCAAAAAGTATAAGCACACAAAAAATAAAAATGACTAACAGATAGAGCCAGAAACGAGTTGATTTTACTGGTTTCATTGGAAAACCTCTGCAATTTAGAAGTTGAAGAAGCTGTTGAAAGTCAAAGGAGTGAAAATGATGAATGTAAAATGTCTGGCCGATGTTAATTGGTGGCCAATGTGTTGCTTCAAATTCTTTTGTGTAGACGCGAATCTAGCAAAAGTGTTCAATGAGTCAGTTTGTGGAAAACAAATATAAACATCTCGATGTAAAAAACTTTTCCATCTAACCTACTTGCGACCTTTTTGAATGGTTTTTGATACTTTGATTTTGTATTATTTATCTTTTGATAAAAGATAACATGTTTGTTCGACAATCGACTACTTTAAAGTACGACGTTATTATTAAAAGCGATTGTGAAAGTTTTATCGCTTGTTCGTGAAGGAGATTGCCGCTTCCTTAAGGCAAATGGCCGTTATTGAGATGCTGCGTAAGGATAATGCTGCATTGAACACTTCTCTTCAAAGGGCAAGTATTTGTTGTGACTTACCAAAGAGCCGTCAGAGGAATTGTCAGTGCCCGGTACGCCAAGAAAATACTGCAAAGAGGACAGGCAGCGCTGATCTTCATCGGTCGCGCCTCTCTCGATGATCCGCACTGACCGGTTCATTCTGCCTTTGAGTTGAACGCCGCTTATCAACTCGCCAAGCAGTATCACTGGTCCATTGAGTTGCCTAACTGGCGAGCAAACTTTTTGCTCAATAAAAACCGAGACAAACTAGACGAGAAAGAGTGAGCTGATCTGTCTTCTTCTTACGTTTGCCATTTTTAAAATATCCCATTATTGATAGTTTCAGAAACAAACAATATTTTTGGCTTATTTTTTAATTGCAAAAAAATTTAGTGTTTCTTAATTGGCCAGTTACTGAAAGCAGCCACACCAATGTTTTGTAACATTTTCCCCTCTAAAACATCAAAAACTTTTTAATTGTTGTTCTTCGTAGTGTGCTTATAGCTATAGTCCTTCCATCTATCCTATTTCACTGTGCTACAAAGCGGTTTAAAACTTGTCCATTTGTTACGTTTTTTAAGCCTCACTCGCTTTGCTTGCGGACCCTCGTCAAAAGACGTTGACAGTGGCCAAATGTCGTCAAACCTCGCGAATTTTATTTTTGTGTTATTTTTGTTAGTTTTAGCAAAACAAAAAACTGTTTTTTATAAAATTACAAGTTAGAATGACATTATATACAGTACTTGTGTTTTTACTAACCGAATTTAAATTAACCATTAGTTACCAGTATTTCTCAATGTCAATGCAGTGTAGTACATGAAAAACTCGCCATACAACAAGAGAAACTGATAAAAACACTGGTTATTTTTGAAAATTAAGTTTAGAAAAAAATATTTACACGTGTAAACGATTTCATGCTCAAAAGTCCCAAACCTGAAAAAAACACAAAATGCGTAAGTATTATTTAGAAAACTTTAAAAAACATTTTACCGTAATAAGTGACTCCATACTTCTTTTTTACCACCAGTCGGTTGATGTGCGTCCACATCAAAAACCGATCTCTAACTGCAGCATTGTCCAAGGCATTTAAACCCGAGTTGGTAGCAGTGTACGCTATCAGCCACTTTCCAGCTCGATGAATGTAAGTGGAGAAATGGGCGCAATAAAGGTGAATAAATAGCGTCCCCGTGAAGGCCTCTCCGGAAAGGCCAATCATAGCCAGAAGCGATAAACTGCTCTGATTATTCCAATTAAACAGAATTTGCACAACAAAATAGGCCGAAGTGGGCATGTGCAAACCCAAATACACCAAAAAGTGCCACCCGTAGTAAGCGTCAAAAGCAAAAACGAGGCAAAAGTGGGCGACATTGCGGCGCAGAAGCTGAATCAAATAAGAATTTCTTTTAAAAGTTGCATTTGTACTGAGTTTTCTTTTTCTTGATATGTCCACCATTTTTAATGCTTTTTTTAGATAAATATAGTTTTGCCAAAAAAGAAAATAGAGTGCTGTGATGGTCAACGTTCCAATCACAGCCAGCAATATCAAACCGTGGGCAAAAGTGTACCAGAGAACAAAATTAAGAAAAATGTGAAACAAATGAAAAGGCAGCTGAACAAAAAACAAGAGTGACCAGAAGTAAAACGGAAATCTTGAAAGCGAATTAAAAGCAGAAAAGTACAACCGGAGAAAGGTGACTACCATCAATGGTGCAAAAATAAAAAAACAAAAGTTTAGTAGAAAAATGAAAACCTGCAGAAAATTGATGACCAGCAGTGATAAAAATCGAAAAAATGCCTTTTTTTGATCAAGAATGGTTGTATTTTTGGAATAAAATAGAAAATATTTGTTTAGAAATGGAGCTAAATTTTTCTCGTTTGCCTTTTTACCATCTGTTTCTAGAAAAACCTGCCTGACAAAAACATGAATGGGCGGATTCATTTTAAAGTAAAGCGCCCAGTTTAAAAAAATTGAATAAGCAATTAAACCGGCAAAAACTAGGTTGAACTGCAAGTCCATTCTCATAGCGGCCACGCCGTCTGCACAAAGGACTCGGGTAAAGTGACTGTACGGCAAAAAAAAGTGGCTCACATTGAGGAGGGCAAAATAGGCAAGAAAACAAGCATAGAGAAGGTACAAATTGATGGTACGACTGTCTTGATGTACAGTGGACACCTGGTCAACGGTGATAAAGTAGCGGCGGTAGTAGTCAAAGTTTTTGTACGGCAGCGCTGTACGAAGGAAAAGTTTGACTGATTGAAAAAAAGTAAATTTAAGCTGATTCATTTTCATCAATTGAAAGATATGTGGTTTAAATGTCAGTGTTTGTAATTTTTTAAAGTTTAAAAGATAGTTTTAAGTTAAAACTAAAAATATTTGTAAAACTAGGTAACTGTTGGTTACACAAAAACATTGAAATTTATACTCATTTTCACCGTAAAATAAAAAACAATTATGAATAAATGCTTTCAAATTCAAACAAAATATTTTGTTTGTTTTTAAAATAAAAAATTACTTGTAAAAATCGTTAAATTTATTACATTACAGTTTTGACATTTTAAAATATTTATGCACAATTTAATGTACTTACAACAATTTTTTGTGCTGTCTTCATTTGTCAAACAAAATTTATGTCTGCTTTAAACTTAATTTTTAGAAATTCAAAATTTGATTATGATACTTTATTCTTGTTAGCAAGAGCATAGCAGTACATAAAAACTTACCTTTTCAGTAGGACAAACTAAAAATGTAAATCAAAATTAAAAAAGGTATTACAACTTAGCAGTGTATAGTAGACGTCTTCATAGTCTTCATAATCCGGTCATTGAGTGTTTTGGTTTGTGTGGAGTGTGAAATAGAGTGCACAACACTTCACTTACTCGGCATAGCTTATTTCCCATTACTTTTTTGTTATAACTTTTATAATTTTAAGAAATCATCTTTTTTACTGTCATCACTTTGTTGTTTGTCCCTTAAAAACACTTTTCTTTTGTCCTTTTTACACACCCCTTCCTCAGTCCTTCAGTTTGTTTGTACATAGACAGCAGTCAAAGCAGAGTTTTGGGCAATTAGAACAGTAGAAAAGTTCTAACTTTGACTGGTGATGCTACAACTACTACTGACACTGTTGTGTTTATTTCTGTATCTGTTCTAGGTAAAGCACCAAAACGAGCACTAGACTAATTTAATGATACAAACGCAGACAAGCAGTCAGACAAAAGCTGTCTTGTTTTTCGGCTCTCTGTCGATGTACCTGATATGTACCCTACTGTCACAAGTCACTACAAAGAGCAAAAACGCAAACACGGTGTTAGAAGATTTTTATGAAAGATGAAAGAAAGAGAAAAAAGAAAGCAAGAAAACAAGAAAGATAGTGCTAACTGAATAAACAGAATAGGCAAACAAACCTGCTAGTAGGCTAAATACTGAAGGCAGAATCTTTGCACCGAAAATACAGCCACTTCACACTTAATTTTGTTTTGTAACTTTCTTTTGTGGAACTCTTTCTACTTCACATCTGGTATTTTGTTTTTACCAGAATCCGCAGGAAAATCAACTAACACACACAGAAATATGCGTCAAATATATTTGAAAATTCTTAAAAAAGTCAAATACGTTTGACATTGATCAAATATATTTGACTTTTCTGGACCAAAATTAAAATGTCAAACATGTTTGACAATTTGGTCATATATATTTGACTAAAAGTCAAATTAGTTTGACTTTCAAAATTGAGATTTTAAAAGTCAAATATACTTGACCAAGTCAAATATATTTGACTCATTTTTGGACTTAGAAATTTTGGTTTTTGTGAAGTCAAATATATTTGACCTTATCAACAGCGGTCAAATATATTTGATTTTTTGGTCAAATATATTCAACCTGAGTTTTGACTTAGAAAATTTTGTTTTTTAAGTCTAAGAAGTCAAATATTTTTGACTCTACTTCATGAAGTCAAGTATATTTGACTTGGAACAAAAATAAAAGATAATAAAACTTTGAAATCAATAAAGGAATAGATTTAAAGTTATTCGAGCATTAGTGATAAAGAAATAGGTCAAAATTTGCTTAAATAACACATAAAAGATATTTTTGTAAAATATTTTTTGAGTTTGCTTAAAGAGGTTTTTGTTGGTAAGCTTATTGAAACTAGGCGCAGTAGCGTAACTTGCAGCAGCATTGCGTTTAAGAAGTTAGGTCAGCAGTTCGAGTCCCAGGACAAAAGTTGCAAAGGCGTTTCTTTCAGAGTTAATAGGGTGTAAGAGTGAGAGCAAAGAATGGGAGTGCGAAAAGTGGGGTGATTTAGAGTGTCTGGAGGTCGGTTCATAAGGGGCGTGTGTGAGTGAGAATTTGCTTTTGCCAAAGTCAAATATATTTGACCCAATAAAGTCAAATATGCTTGACTTTATATGTGCCGTTTTCGAGCACTAAAAGTCAAAAATATTTGACAAAAACGGTCAAATATTTTTGAAGATTTACCAAGATTCAAATATATTTGACGCGTATTTCTGTGTGTTAACACACTAACACACTGTGGCAAATAGACTAAAAAGGTACCATCAATGGTTTGAGGGCGGTACCACAACTGCAACGACAAACGACCTGGTAGTACACCACTGAAAATCGTGACAATTTTTTGCATAAAAAGCTACATGAATCATCCTGAATAGCCAATTCATTTAATCTTGGCAAATAAAAAGTGCAATAAAGATGGCGTCAACAATGCATATAAAACACCAGTTTTACATTATAATCAGTCTTTTGCTGTGCTCTCAACAGTTATCATTTCCACAAATCAACATGCAGTCAGTTGTAGGCGGCAATGGCAGAAACGCCTCCTCCTCCTCCTCTTTTTATCCTCCCTTTTTGCAACTTGTAAGCTTATCATTAAATCACACTCATTCACCTTCATTATCACTAGCTCCTTCACCATCGCCGTCACCACCACCAACACCCTCCTCTTCCTCGCTGTTACTTGAGGTGATCGAAAAAATAGGTGGCGTGGCATTGGTGCCTGACCTCCTGCCAGCCATCATCTTCAGCAGCACTAGAACCGTCAACTCAGCCAGCACCTCCCAGAACAACACTTTGAACACGGTGGTAGACTCTGCCCCCATCACTACCCCCTACTTCATCTACGTGGAGAATCCATTGCAGATGGTCGATCCGTGGCGCCTAAACGGTGGCCACCTGCTCACCATCCTCCTCACGCATGCTTTCACCTGTCTGGTGGGCGTCACCGGAAATGTGGTCGTCATCGCTAACTGGTGGGCGGCGGGCACTACGAGCAGCTGCAGAAGGGGCCGTGGTGGTGATGGAGATGGTCGTCGTGGCCAAAATTTCCGAATGGCAGCCCATCATCGTCTGCAACAGCAGCAGCATCGGCAACTGCCCAAGCCAACAACGGCCTTTCTCACCTCGCTCGCCGTTGCCGACCTCCTCCTCCTCACCGTTTTCATGCCCCTGGAGACGGCGGAGTACCTGGTGGTCACCTGGGACCGCCAGGGACATGTCTGTCGGTTGAGCGCCTTCCTTGAGCTACTCAGCGCCGCCGCCTCCGTTCTCAACCTGCTCGCCGTCTCTATGGAAAGGTTGTTGTCTAGTTTTGCTTTGTCCAATGTCTACACAGCAAAAGACTGATAAGCAGTTTTGATTTTCACATTTTTTCTTACTTCTGATGATTATCACTAGATTCCTTGTCATCGTCTACCCGATACGGGCGCGCAGCTGGTGCACCGTGGGCAAGTCTCGCCGCGCAGTGGCCATTGTCTGGGCACTGGCGGTCCTTCTCGCCGCACCGCCGGCCTTCAACAAGGTTACTTTTTTTCTGCCTTTTTCTTTTTTTTGTTTGAACTGTTTACCTGTTCCATCTCATATAACACACCTCCATTTTTTATCCCTCCCCCCCGATTACCACTTATTTCAGCGCACCTTTCCCATGACGTACTTCAACGAGGAGCACTCCGTCACCGCCTACCACTGCTTTGAGGCGAACGGCCAGTGGGCGGTTTTCTTTGCCCTCTACGAGTTGCTGCTGCTGCTCATCTTGCCCGCCCTCCTCATGACCTACTGCTACCTGCGTGTCGTCCAGACGCTGTTTGCCTCCAGGCGAACGCTGGCCAGCGGCATTCTCCGGGTGCAGGCCTCTTCCACAAGGCATCTGCAAAAGCCTCAAAAAAGGAGGAGAAAAAAGAAGAGGAAAACGAAAAAGAAGCGAACATTCCCAATTCTTCCAATCCTTCTCTAGTGACGCTCACCTTTGGCCGTCTTCGCTGTTACAGCGATCCGACTGCTCAAAATAAAGTTTATTCTGCCAATGGTCAGGCGGAAGTTTCAGGAGTTACCAGGAGCGTCTCTGCCATTGACCACCTTCAACAACAACAGCAGCAGCAGCAGCAACAGCAAATGCTCATGAAGCACCGCCAAATGCCGAGAACTTTGGCAGTCATGAACCAGACGCGAAAAAAGGTTTGTGTTCTTTGTGTGGCAAGCGGTCACCCGGCATTAGTTTTTATAAGTTAATTGATATTTGTTTTTTTATTTACTTTTACTTTGACATGCTTGTCAGCTGTACTACCATGTTGTTAAGATGCTTCTGTTGATTGTCCTTTTTTTCTACCTTTGCTGGGCGCCGAGACTAATTTTTAATGTAAGGGGAAAAGGGGGCGCTTTTAGTGTTCGTTTTAAACCATATCTTTGCTGTTACATTTTCGAATTGTTGTTAATTTTCCCTTACAGGTGGTGAAATCGACGGGCATCGTCTCTTTCAGCAGTTTGACCTACAGCGCCCGAGTTGGTTTTTACCTGCTCTCCTTTATTCATAGCGCCGTCAATCCCTTCATTTACTCAATGTGCTTTTCCAACTTTCGATGAACGGTAATTGGTGATTTTCACGGCTATTTTATTTTACTATGCAACGTATATGGTCAATGAACATTGATCATTCAAATATTGCAACAACGACGACTGAGAAAAAGTAAAAAAATTCACTTTATATCTTCAAAAGATCAAACTAAATCTATTGAGTGACTAGAAAAGACTAATGCATGATGCCTAAACTTAAATGTGTTTGTGTTTGTTTTAGCAATATCTACCAGTTATCAAACAGTTTTACTGTAAAATTAAACAAAAGGGACAAATGAAAACTGACCCCGACAATTTTGAGGATTTTCTGAAATTCAACCTCAAAACTTGGAAAAAAAACCTTGGTTGATTCTTCTAAACTATCATCGTTGAAGGATTCAAACATTGTTAAACCCTCAGCAAACTAAAACTCAAGGTTTTTTATTGCACAATTTTATACTGATTGGGTAAAATAAAACAAATTAATTGTAATACTGCAGTTTTGCCGACGACGCAGCAAAGCGACTTTTCTCAATTAGGTCCAGCGAGAGGTAGATACGGACAAACTCCTCGACCATCTTCTTCAGCGGCTCGCCGGTCAGCGACTCACCGGTCGCCTTGAACTTGTTCGACAGCTCAGTCAAGTGCTTGTCTTCCTGTTGCCGCACAAAAGCGTACAAGTTGTTGGGGTTTTTGTAGACGCCCTCATAGATGACCTGGTAGTTCATCTTGATGTCCAGATCGGAGTGGCTCCAATTGAGCTGTCCTGATGAGCTTTGTTCTTGCACCTCTCTGACAATGGCCAGTTCCTCCTTGACTCGGTCCTCTCGGTGGGTCATTGCCGCTGAAAGGATATTCCATTCGGTAATGCTCAGTTTGCCGGTCGAATGCTCCAGGTCGTAGTTGAGGTTCCAGAGAATGCCCAGCTGGGTGATTAGCCCGTCCACCAGGTGACGGTAGCCGCCTTGGATCAGATCATTGGAGAGGGCCGTCGTCTGATCGTGGAGCGTCTTTGAGCGCACCTTCAAAGCATTTAGCTCGGTGGTAAAGTTGAGTTTGGGCAGCGCTGGATCAAGTACTCCTGCAAAAAAATCAAATTTTTTTTAAAAAAAGGTTTGGTGATTTTGCGATTTACCATGAGCAGCACCAAAAAATCCCAGAATAGCGCAAATTAAAAGAAGCTTCATTTTCAGTTGATTGATTGTTTGATTGTTTGTTAATGATTTAAAGTTTTTTGTTTGTGTGTTTGGGTTACTACTTTGTGCCGCCTTTTTATACTCCACCGATTGGACAATACGAATGCAAAACGCCCAAACGTAAATGTTTGTTTGCATTAACCGTATCAGTAACAGTTATCAAACAGTTACAAAGTGGACAATAAAATCAATTTTTCAATATACAAAGTAGCGTTGTTTTATTGTTGTAAAACTATCGCAGTATTGCACTACAGTCAACGTATAGTAAACATACTTTTATAAATTAAACATAGGCATCGATGATGCAAGAACAAAACAGAAAAAAGGTCTAAAAATCACTTGTTTGTAGGAAACAGAAAAAAGGTTTGGGTATTAACTCCTAAGCAGTAGCCTCACCACTACCGTACACAACCCCTAAAATCACTTTGAGAATGATCACTGGGCTGAGAAGGCTGACCAGCCCACCGACCCACTCAGTCAGCACATCAACCCGACTTTTGTAGTAGCTGCCCTTGCCGTCCTTGGTCACCGCACGATCGCCAAGGGCAGCTAACTTCCGCTCCACCAGACTGGTGTTCGCCTTCTTCAGATCATAGGCGAGGCCCATTTTGGCAAAGAGGTCGATGAAGGCAGTGGCAGGGTTGAAGACGTCCAGTGGTCCCAGTTCACTGGCCGAGTAGTCCCAGGGAAAGGCGTGATGAAAGTTGTGAAAACCCTCGCCCATCAGCAGGTGACGGATGGAGGCTTCGACCGGGGCAATTCGCCGATCGTACGGTCGCCAGCCGTACATGTGCGCCCAGCTGTTCACCAGCCAGGTTGTGTTCAGCGTGTAGACGTGGCGAAAAATGACCACCAGGAGAATAGTCCTCCAAATGGGCTCTCCCCAGAAATACACGGGAATGACTGTGGGAAGGAGGAACCAGAAGACGAAGACCAGCGGGTAGTAGTGCCGTTTCTGGAACATCACCACCGGATCGGCGAGCAGGTCGCTCATGTCAATGGTCTTGCCCTTGCGAATCACCTCGGGGTGTTTGTTCAGGGCGACCCAGCCTAAATGGGGAAAAAGGTGTTATACTCAGAAAACACTCATCAAACGATCACTTACCGACATGACTGAAGAAGAAGCCCCGATTGGCATTGTAGGGGTCGGCATCAGAGTCGGACCATTTGTGGTGGCCCCGGTGATCCCTGCTCCACTCGAAGATGCTCGTCTGCAGGGCCATCGTGTTGAGGCACATGAGGAGGACGCGCAAACTGAAACGGGCTTTGAAGGAGCGATGCGCCCACAAGCGGTGCGCTGTAATAAAAAAAAGTGATTAGGTGATTTAAAATGCACAAAAGGGGTTTGTGATTTTCTGAAAATGCTTACCGCCCACCTGAATGCCCAGTGTGGTGGAGAAAATGGCAACTAGTGCTGTATAGAAAAGCATCCAATAGCCCACTTGGGGAAGGTAGGTGAGGGAGTAGAGGGCGAGAGCGTGGGCGACGCTGACGAAGATCAGTTTGTACCAGACAAAGTACTGCTTGTACGGTATTGGCTTGTAGGCGGTCTCGGCAAGGCCGATGCGATGCACCGCCTGAGCTGCCACCTCTTCGGTGATAATGCGCTCGCCGGTCTTCAGGTCTTTTTCCAGGTCATAGTCAGTGTCAAAAAGCGGCTGGTCTACTGTTTCCGTTTCCGCTGAAACAGCAGCAGCAGTTGAGGTGCCGTTTGGTGCCATGTTGGTGGTCTAGGCTGAGATTGACAAAATTGTACAATAAAAGTGGCACTGGTTTTTTCTAGCCACCGCTTTTCTCGATTACCTGAAACTGAGCTCTGAAACATCGCTCACTGCTGGCCGACTTTGTGTTATATACCCTTTTCGCCGACACCTCAAATGACGGTAGTTGTGAGCCTGTACTGAAGGTAGCATCTGTTTGGCTGACATTGAGCATAATGATAAAAGTTGACCAGTGTTGTTGGTAGTATGTGTTGAAAGCACCGGCACTGTCTTCAATAGCAGGGAACTTTTTCGCTACCGCGGCGGCGACAACGGTGAACATAATTCATCTTTCTGTTGACAGGATATCACCAACGTTCATTTTCACCAAGTGCTGTTGATGATGCTGGCTTATGTCGTGGTAGTTAGGTGCACAAAATGCATACACTATTTTCCGCTACAGATTTTTTCTTTTTTTGTTTGTTTCACTCCGCCACTGTCGGTTGGGAGAGTACCACTTTTTGGTTGGAGAGGTAGTAGATCACTGAGTGAATGAGTGAACATTATTTTTGACTTTCACCACTCTTTCTTCTCTTTTTCCTCTTCTTTTGTATGAAAAGTGATGTGCACAGCAGAGGAAAAAGAAGGAAACAAAAGTAGCAAAATGTGTGAAAGTAGGCAAAAAGCACAAACGTCCGCGTCTTTTGTTGATGATAGAACCATCATTGGGGTAAAATGTTTCACCAATGCGCAAAAAGTGTATTTATTGGACAAAAGTAATTCCCTCGCTTTTCAAACGTATGACTTCTTGAATAAACAGCTAGTTCTCCAATTACGCGCATTTATTGTATCTCAAGGTAATAAAAAGAGCACTAAAAAAGAAAACAAAAAAAGTTATTTAGAAAAAAGATCAAGTTTTGTTGACGCAAACACTGACGTGATTTTTTGTATAAAAAAAGTTTTTAATTTTATATTTATTTTTTTGTAATGAGTAAATGCTCAAAAATTTTTATTTTACTTTTTAAAACTTATAATTTATTTACTTAAATTGTAAATTTCTTTTTGGTCAATGCAAGTGCAAAAAGTAAATGAGTCAGTTTAGTTAACTGAGTAAAACTGCCCAAAACCAGCTTTGGCAAGTTCAAAATACAAAGTTCAGGCATATAGCCCTACTATACTACCTCAAAATGCTAATTATCACTCCTCAACAGTTGAGTTTTCTAAAATAACAAACAAAGTTTTTGTGCATTGAAAATATCTGTTGCAATGACGGAACCAGAAAATGTGGGCAAAAGAAAGACAAATGATTTACAACCTGTGTAAACTATTAACTTATTTATTTTTTTATATTTGTGCAGTGTGTTATCTCCATTTTACTAATTCTTTTATAATCCAGCACAAAATAGCAAATTTTAGTAGTTGGTAATGGTGATCATGGTTCTGTCTGCAATGGACTGTCTGGACCAAAGTTGCATAAAAATAGAAAAATTTTAGTGTTTGAAAAAACACAAAACAGCACAATTTCAGCAGAAAAAAATAAAAAAATGGGTCAAAAATACTCTAAAAAGCTGATTCTGAAGGAGTTTGCCGGCGAGCTGGTGGGCACTGCGGTGATGGTGGTAAGTTAAAAGTGAAATATGTTCAACCTTTTATAACTTGAAATAAAATTCCACTCAACAGTTTTACGGCCTCTGTGGAAGTGCACTGAACGTCCTCAGCGACAATGCTTCTCCCTACACCGGACCGATTGCCTTTGGCTTTGGCGTCACTTTTGCCATGCTCATCTCTGGACAGATTTCCGGCGGCCACGTGAATCCGGCCTTCAGTCTGGCGGCCACTGTCATCGGTCAGCTGACGCCCTGGTGGCGCTTGCTCTACTACTTTGCGGCCCAGTTCACCGGCGCCTTCATTGGCAGCGGCGTCGTGTACCTCCTCTACAGGCCCTCCATCCTTGAGATGGAAAGTCGACTGAACAATGTGAGCACCACTTTAGAAAGCCACCATCACCTTCTGCCTACCACAGCCATTTTTATCACCAATCCCTCAGCCACTACCTCACTGTCGGCGGCCATCGCCGACCAGGTGGTGATCACCATGGTCGTGGTGATGGTCGTCTTCTTCGCCGTCGACGAACGTTGCCACCGGACGCCCTTTGTCCTGCAGGCGCTGGTCGTCGGCCTGATAATGGCCTCAATGAATCTCTGCGCCAGCTTCAATGCTGATGCAATTTTTAATCCAGGTAAGAAAGTTTGAAATGTATTATTGTTTATTTTAATTTTTGTTTTTGCTTCAATTCAGCTCGTGACTTTAGCCCGCGGCTGCTGCTCAGCTTTCTTGGCTACGGAGATATTGTTTGGGGGTATTTATGAGCAAAAAAGTTTTTATAGATGCTAACCGATTTCTTTTTCAAACAAGTTCACTTGATGGCCACTTTTGGTGGGCAGTCGGTTTGCTGGCACCGGCAGTTGGAGGAGTTTTTGGAGCATTTGGTTACTATTTTCTAGCAAAACTGAGAAAATTTTCTACTACAATTGAGGCAGATATTGGAAGTGTAACCTTTTCTACCTCATCAGATCATGATCATTTTTGTTCTGGAAAAACAAATTTGTAAAATTAGGTCAAATAAAATGTATTAAAAGAATGTCAGTAAAACAAAAAACTAAAAAACGCCTATTTTAAACTTAAAAACATTTTTTTTAAAGTTTTTAAGTCAAATTAGCCTAAAAAGTTTGTACAAGTTTGCCTTTCTCTACAATAGTCTAGTAAAGTACGTCGCTAAAATGGTGCAAAAAGGGCAAATTGGCAAGTGAGTAACTTTTTTATATTTTTTAAGTTCACTTTTGTCATATTTAAAATAACCGACTGTTTCAAAGTTTTACTATACACTTTTAGTTTTAATTTGCATTTTAACTTTTTTTACAAAATGAAATTAGTAACGTCAATAAAAAGTTAACGATTTTTTTTGTTTTAAAACTTATCATTTACCAATGTACTCATTTTTACAAACTCACTCAATTATAATTTAAAACAACAAAAAAACTTAATTATTATTTAAAATGTTTTTTGTTTGACAAAAAAATCATTAATTGTGTGCACATTTTAATTTATTTTTAACTCATTTTAAAATTTTATTTTTTTTAAATTTTAAAACTGTGTATTTTTGTAGTTTTTTGCATAAAACCAAACTTATAAACTTTGCCAAAAATGATATTTCCAGCTTTACTGAACAGTCGCCAAACCTGTTTACGCACTTCAACTCTGGTCACCTATCTCTACGGGATTCAATGCTCATTTAGGACAGAATTAACCGGCAAAAAGGAAAACAACTTAGAATATCGTCGATTTGTAATCTCCAAAACATTGGACTACCTCATTCCACTGCAGGGAACAATCCGCTTTCTCTACATTACTTTTCGACTGGACGAAAAGAATGCGCAATCTCTGGCGGACCACCTGCCTTACAACCCCATCATCATTACCGGGCTACAGCAGTCCACCTTTCTCAACTTTACCGTGCTGCGGTGCATCAGCCTGCTGCCCATTTTTTCCATTGTCCTCGACCACTCGGTGTACTTTGGCATGGGCTATCCCTTCATATCCTTAGTCTGGCAGCTGATGATCGCCAATGGGCAGCACTTTTGGGCGCTCAATGAGCGGCGGTTCTTCGGTAAAGGAAGAACAAGAAAAAGCTCAGTTGACAGTGATGTTGATGAGGAAGAGGAGGAGGATGAAAAAGAGAGAAGAGGCAATACCTGGCAGCGGAGACTCAGTTTTTGCTCTCCCAGTCCGTACCGCCAACTGTGGAACACTTTCAGTGCGCAGTTCAGCAGGACGTCGCTGGACTGCTTTCCCACCCTTTCCAGCCGCCTTCGTGCACAGATGGTCCTTTACTCGGCAGGCTCCGATGTGACCATTGCCTGTCTTAATTTTATCATGTGTAAGTGTCTGTATTTTTTTATAAAAACTAAACAAAATTTCCTTAATCTCATTCATTTCATTTATTTTTTGCAGTCATCATAATTGCCATATTAGACTTGCTGTTGCTGTGTCTAGTGCTGGTCGCCAAACTGCCACCAGTTCTTCTGCCATCGGCCACTGTTGACATGCTTTTCCTAAGCTACTACGCCTGGAAGTGCATACGAGAGGTGCTCTTCCTGTTGCACATTCTCTACCTTTTCGCCTTCATGAGCACCGGCCACATGAAGGAGATGAACCGATCGCTGCGGATTGGCCTGTCGCAGTCCACCCCAACAGTGCTCAACAAGTGCCGCTGCCTGGACTTCTTCTACAACGAGTACGGGCGCCTGTTGGAGCATGCTCGCTACGTGAACTCACACCTCGTCAGTCCGATCATGTTTGCAGCGCTGCTCACCCAGCTGACACTCAATCTGATGACCATTGGCTTTCTCCTCTTTCGACGGCTGTACCCGGGCGAGCAGCTGATGCTGCTCTGTTTTGTTGGCCTTCAGTTTATCATCTTTCCCATTGGTTGTCTTGGACTGGCTAGTTGCTCGGAAGTTTTCAACCGCTCTTCGGGACTACTGTACAGAGCGCAACTGGGCTTGAATGTAAATGACCCACAAACCAGAGAACAAAAACAACAACAGCTGTACAAGAGGGCTCTGCTGATCACCGTTAAACTAAAGTTAATGATTTTCTTTGAGCAGGTTTGCCGACGAAGGGGTGATGAGTTTCGTTTCACAGTGGGCAGTATTTGCAAGATTAGCCGAAGGACTTTGTACGAGTTCGCTTTTCTGTACAGTAGTTTAGTGATGTATGTTGTCAAAATGATGCAAAAGGGGCGGTTGGAAAAAAATTAGTTGTTTTTGTTTTATATTTTTAATGTTAAAATTAAATTACAATAATGTGTTTATTTTAGGATTTTAGTAAAAAAATTGATAAAAAATATGAATTGGGATACAAAAAACAAATGATGGGTCATCAAACAATACAACCAATACAACACATAAAATTCAAGTTGACAACTAGCCAATGAAGTGGTCAACGGTTTTCTTAGTACAGGCCATTTTATACTTTGTACAGGCTCTTTAAATCAATGGCTTGTTGACTTGCAGTGATTATTCCCAGGTAGGCGTTGAGGCGGAAGAAGTCGGCATCACTGCCGCTGCCGTCGCCGCCGTCTCCACCGCTTTCTGTGCCCTGTAAACGAACGGTTCGCAGGAGTTGCGGGAGAGCGGAAGTACGCAGGCCAAGGCTCGCATCAGCAGGGAGGCACACGAAGCTAAGGGCGTTCTCCAAGGCGACACTTGCCGTGCGCTCAACAAAGACGTCCTCGATGATGCGTCGAAAGGTGGCGGCCAGTTTGCCAGGCTGCTGCTGATGCTGCCACCATCAGCAGCAGCTGGGCCGCTGTGCTTGCCAATCAGCTCACCGAAGGGGCCAAAATGGTAGCCAAGGACGACACTGTCGAGAGCATTACCAGCATCAGTGGGGCTGCCCAGTGAGCGGGCGATAATGTCCTGGGCGCAGTCGGCGCCGCTCATCTTTCCCTTCAGCCACTGGGCGATGGTGTTTTTTGTGGCGGGCATGCTGAAGACATTGACCAGCGGCGCGGCAGCCAACGTTCCGTAGAAGTATGCCTCCAGAGAAATGGCAGGCAGAATGGCTTCAGCGTTGGAGGCACTTGAGACAGCTGCACTTCCGCTGCTGCTGCTGTTGATGCCATTGTCGTCGCTTTCGAAGTAACGTTCGCTGTTGACAAAGCGCTGAATGGCCACCTTAGTGCTGCGCGGCACTTCTTTGGTCCAGCACTGAGCCAGAGCGCCCAGTCGGCCATAGCCTGCCAGGTGAAGCTTTATTCCTAGCTCTTTTAGCTGCTTCTTTGGAGTCAGGCGCTTGAACTTGTCCATCTGTATGCGAAGACGGTGAATGGTTCTTGGAAAGTCCCTGTTCTCGCCCTCTATCTTTTCGTCTGCGACACAGTCTGCTCGGCGAAGCTTTTGATGCACTCATAAGGCTCGTTCTTGTGCCAGCAGTGCTCTCCTCCAGAGGAGGGTGCTGCTCAATGTAGGCGATGACATTTTTTTCGCCCAGCCACCAGAAGGTGCGAAGCAGGCCTTCGGCGTCCTCTGAAAGGACGTTGATCAGCTTTTTGAGCACTGCAGTCCATTTATCGGATAACTTTGGCGGGGGCTGATGCTGCTGAGATGTCGACTGACCAGATGCAGGTGTAGAAAATACAAAAATCAGTTAGAATGGCTTAGATTAGATTTTGTCAAAAGATTGTCCGCTTACTGCCATGCTGCGTTGAGTTAGCGAGCAAAGGTTTTCCAAGTTCTGCAGTACGCTAGCTGCGCTGATCGCTGAAGTCGTTGAAGTCAAAAGCTGAAAGTTGATGGTTTCAGGAGAAGCGCTGAACGATGAATGAGCGGCGAGTGAGTGAGTGGCAAACGAGCTTTACTGTTTTGCTAGAACTTTGGGGCTCGGTTGCGGCTGCAGGACTGACTGTTCCTCTTTTTTGGCTAATGTCTGTGGTGGTGGTGGCGGTGGTGGTAGTGGGGGAGAGAAGAGGCCTCACAGAGAAACGCTTTGGCATGTGGTGGTAGTGTCTGTCAGGATGTAGTTTGACCCCTCAATATCGTCTGCAGTCGGTGCCCCTCTCTCTTTGCGTAGCACTGTCGTTGTCTAGGCAGCAAGCATTGCTGGCAATACTGGAGTCTGCCCTTGCTGCCCTTTATGCCAAATGAAAAAATGGCATCAGTTTGCCAGTTGCAAGTTTTTGCAGGTTTTAATCACTTGCTGCTGCTGAAAAGTCACATTCTCGAAAAAAGAAAAGAGTTTGAAAAAGAGACGAGTGAATGACTTCTCTATCACTGCTCAAAACGACCAAAGGGGGGAGGGTAACTTTTCTGTTTTGTCCCAATGACTCACTAGCATCAGCAGCAACAGATGTTTTTTGCTGTCAATTTCCCTAGTAGCTGAAGTCTGAAGGCTAGACAGTCTGCAAAAAAGTCAGCCCTCCCCACCCCGCTTCTTTCTCTCTCCCTGACCACAACTGCCGCACATGCTGGCAGCAACAAGTGAAAGTTGAGAAACCAGTTTACTGAAAAAGGCAAAAATAGTTTCGGTAACAAACACTAGAATGCGCTGATGACCATGTAACGACAATGATCGGTGGGCGGACATTTCATCGCAACCATTTCATCGCACCACAGCCATCACTGCTGCTGCTGCACAGTGAGGAAGCTGAAGAGTGCCGGGTAGCGCCGGAAGGCGTCCCGGTAGTTGAGCATCATCCGCCAAATGGCGCCCGTCAGCTGGCGCATCTCGTCAATGTTGCCCAGCAGGTGGTGGTACGCCTCTTCCGCCACCTGGTAGTTGCCGAGGTACTTCACCAGCAGATAACGGGACAGCAGGCGACAGTACCGCCGTTGCTCGTTGGCCACCACCGGCGACCACTTTTGAGCTTCACAGCTGTCGACCACTGATTGACAATTTTGAGGAGATTGCTGTGGTGGTGGTGGCGGTGGTGGTGGACTGCTGAAGAGCACCACCGCCGTGAGAATGTCAAAGATGGCTCGATCCTCTTTCCACTCCTTTCGATAACGGCCAGCTAAATTTTTCTGGCGCTGGAAAACGTCATTGCTGCAAAACGGTTTCAGCATGCTCAGAGACGCCAGTACGGTCACCTGAGCGGCGTCATCCGCCAGACACCAGCACTCTCTGTCCTGGTCGTACAGCAGTACAGTCCTTAGCCCAAAAAGGTCAACTGCGTTGGCTCTGATCAGCGCCTGCTGTCCACTTGTTGGAAGTGAACTAAAAGCTCTCAGTGAGCCGACCATTCGCAGCAGGCGACTGAAAATGTGCGGACTGACCGGTCGCGAGCCGATAGGCATGTAGTCGGTGAGGTAATGCCGCACCTGGCGGTACCGGTTCACCAGATTGTCCCACAGGCGGACAGGAGCTCGGCGAGGAGGTGCTGCTCGGCAATGACCAGGCCGTCCGGTGGAAAGGGGCTGATTTGTGAGGGGAGAGTGTTATGTGGGGAAGAGAGGTTGATGTCCAGGTAGTGCTCATTTTTGAGGCAAAAGGTGAGGAAAGAGGGTGAGGTTAAGGGTGATGAGGGCGATGATGTAGATGAAGGTGATATTTTGCTGGTTGATGTTGAGGATTGAGGGGAAAGTGATGAAGTTGTAGATTGAGATTCAGGTGTTAATGTTGTTGTTTTTGAGCTGTTGAGCTCCATTTGCAGCCGCATCCGCAGCGTTTGTTGCGGTATTGCAGTTTGTCCTCTTCAGTGAGGATCCATTCCTAAAAAAATTCAAAAAAATTATGGATTTTAGGTAAGGAAAAGCAGTAGACTCACCTTTTTCATGCCCGCCGCATAACATTTTAAAAGTCTGCATTTTTTACATTTACGCGTTTTAATTGTGATTTTGCAAACGGAATTTTTGCCGCCCACTGTGCACTCTAGTGTTTCAGTCTATTTTAAAAGTTTTTGTTATTTTGAGTTAGAAAATTTGTGACAACTTACATTATACCGGAGAGCATTTCGCCTAAAAAATGCCTTGCCTAGAAAAGAATAAATGAAATCAAATTGTAAAAACACTGAAAATGATTGTTTATTACAGCACTCGCAACTGCGACAGTCAAAATTGAAGCCTGACGCGACATCGCCACAAACGAGACACTCATCAGTTGGGCGTGGCATTCCTTCTTTCCTTCTGTCACAAAAGAGTTTAGATTCACATAAGAAAAAACACCAAAACAAAACGAAACACAAACAGCAAGTCGGCGACACTAAACCGGTGACAGCTGTACCCAATAAAACATCAATGTAAAGGAAAAGAAGATTGAGCAAATGTAACAGGCAAATGTAGGTTTTTTTGTACAAGAGAAGAAGAGGAGGAGATTAGGGAAAGTTTTGCTGCTGCTGCTGCTGCATCAGCAACTCAGCAAGTGGCGAGGATTGGCCGGCAGCACGTACAGTGCACTTAGGTACTGCTTCATCAGCCGCTCCAGGTAAAAGCTTGAGCCGGGCCGAGGAAGGAGGCCGTCGATGAAGCCAATGTGGCCGCCCCTGGCGGTGACCAGCATTGCCACGTGACTGCTGGCGGTCACCTGGGACATGGGAATGTCTGAAAAAAAAACAAAAAAAATTATAAACTGTTTTTAAACTATAGTCAGATATTTTACCCTTCTCCGGAAGAATGAAATCATCCGCAGCGTTGATAGCCAACGTAGGAATCCTGATCAGGCCAATCTTATCCTTAGTGGTACTGTGCTCGTAGTAATCGTCGCAGCTCTTGAAACCAAACATTTTCCGCGTGAAAGCTTGATCAAAGGTGCGCAACGATCGGCACTTCACAATGGCGTCCATGTCGTAGGTGACGCCCGGCGGGGTGTTCGCCAGCAGGTACTCCCGATTGGCCTGCACCACCCGCACCAGGCCATTGGTGAGGTAGGCGTTGGCCAGTCGGGTGAGGCAGTTCCGTTCGAGGTTGTGCGAGCCGGCGACAAAGTCCCAGCAGGTGCTGATGAGCATCGCCGCGTCGACGAGCGATTCAGTTCCGGTTGCGGCGAGGTAGGAGGAGAGCAGGGTGCCGCCCATGCTGATGCCGGCGCCACTAGCTTAGTCTGATTTCCGGCTGCAGTGGTTTGCATGTGCTTTGAGCGAATGTGCTCCAGCGAGGTGGTCAGATCCTCAAAGGTGGCCGCACAGTAGAGGCGTGGCGAGCGTAGGGGACGGCCGTCAAGGCCGCGGTAGTTCATGATCGCCACACGGTAGCCAATTGAGTGGGCGATGGGTACCTTGAGATAAAAAATGACTGATTTTTAAAAATGATTTCAAAAAGATTCATTCACTACTCACCAGCGACCTAAAGTACTCCGCCTGAGAGTGGCCGGTAATTCCTGGCAGAAAAAGCATCACCGGCTGACTGGAGGCTACCACCGTCTCCTCCATCACAATTTCTCCGTTTTGGTCCTGGACCGTCGTCGAGGCCACATACCAGTCGAGTGAAATCTGGCCGCCGTCGGCAGTGTCCAGAAGCTCCCGCCTGAAGGTCAACTTTGGATTGAGTCCTCTAACTGGCAGGTTCATCGGCGTCATGAGGTGGGTGTTGTAGAACCAGAGCGTCGGCCAGTACCGCTCTCCAAGGCTGGTGATGCTTTCCTTCAGGAAGGAGGCTAGGGCCGGATTGCCCACCACCAATCGAGGCTTCTGCACCACATAGAAACAGTAGTAGAAGGTAAAGGCGACGATTAGGGTCAGCACAACCGTGGCGGAGATCATCTCGATGTAGTGGTCACAAATGAAGTTCCAAACTTCGTCCATCTTTTTGACTGAGTGAGTGTTTGTTGTTGTTTATGTAGTACTGTTCGAAAAGTTGTCAGTTCACAGCATCAAAAGCAGAAGGAGAATCGGACTGAAATGGGTACTTTGAACTTTGGAGGCTGCTGCTGTTTATCGATGTCTTCTTTTTGTTTTTCTATTTCTGTTGTTTTTTTGTCTCCCTGTAGGCCGGTGACTAAAGTGGAGCCGTGTTCATCAGTACAGCAGCCAACTCTCGCTCTGTTTCTGTCTTCATCATATTTTGCCTGCAAAAACAAAAGCAGGACACTACTGCTGCTGTGATACTGAATACACTCACTCACACACCGAGCAATAGTGATACCGAGTGAGCAATGAACGCGCGGTGAACACATCCAATGATAAGGCTCATTTAGAAAGCGATGTCAGACGATGCCAAAGCGAAGGAAACAGTAGTAGAAGTAAAGTTACTGATAACTCATCAGCAGGCAATGTACCTGAAATAGAAAGGAAAAAATTACTGAATGAGCAACATGCACTAACAGAGGATGATAATTTCTGAAGGGGAGTTGCGGCGCAATTTTTCAAATTTTTGAGTAATTGGTCATTTATTAAATATGATTTGTAAAAATAGTTTAAAAGAAGTATATAAAGCCTAAAACAAAAATCATTCAGTCAGTCATTCATTCAGTTGCAACTAAACTCCTCGGATTTTCCTTCATTTCAAAAAGTGCCCTCATGTACTGCTCAAAGAGACGTTCTAGATAGTAGGTCGGTTTGCCAATTGCCAGTCCACCACTCTCCATGAAACCGATATGACCACCTCTGGCGGTCATCAACATTGCTACATTATCACTGCTGGCCAGCTGCTTCAGCGGCAGATCCTCCTCTGGCGCCAACATATCATCGGCGGCATTCAGGCAGAAAGTGGGCACCTTAACCGAACTAATGCGATCTGAGTAGCTGGCCGCCTCGTAGTAGACGTCCGTCGACGGGTAGCCGAAAATTCGAATCGTAAATGCGTGATCAAACTGTCGAAGCGAGGTAAAGCTGTGAAAGCTGTCGAAATCAAAGTTGTGCGGTGAGTTGCTGAAAACGGCTCGATGTTTTAGAGCGGCATTGACTAGCAGTTTGGTGAGCAGGCGATTGACGATTGGATTGAGCAGACCGGTGCGCAGCTGCTTGGCGCCCTTGTTGAAGTCCCAGCAGACGGAGATGAGAAAGGCGGCGTCCACCAGAGAGCTGGCGCCCGCCTTGACGAGGTAGCCGGCGAGGACGGTGCCGCCCATTGAGAGGGCGGCAGCCACCAGGCGGACACTAGGATTCAACTGTCTAATATGTTTCAGTGCCTGTTCCAGGTCCTCGTGATTGGCCGCACAGTAGAGGCGCTGGCTGGTGAGGGGCGTGTCGCCTAGGCCGCGGTAGTTGACCACCACCACGCGGTAGCCGATGGAGTGGGCGATGGGGACTAGCAGGCGGAGATATTCGGCGTCAGAGGTGCCCGTCAGGCCGGGGATGAAAAGTGCTATTGGGGTGGAAAAGGAAAGTGGAAGAGAGGAGCCCAACTTTTCAGGATCGTACCAGTCGACGGAGATGGTGCCTCCATCGGGAGTGCTTAGCAATTCTCTGAACAAAAATATTTGTTAACAAGATTTTAATAAAATTTCACAAGACTTACCGGTAAAAATTCAGTTTTGGATTTCGCTGCCTGAAAGCATTGGAGATGGGCGTCAGCAGGTGTGAGTGGTAGCACCAGAAACTGGGCCAGTAGGTCTCCTTTGCTGCCGGCACGTGCTGCTCAATGAAACGGCGAAGTTTACCTCCCTCGGCGGTGATCAGTTTAGGTTTTTGTGCGGCATTCAGCAGGTAGTGGGCCGTGTAGTAGATGGCTGTGGCAATGGCCACCGAGGTGAAGAGGCCTAGCTCCTGGAGCAGGAAAAAAAACATGATTTTAAGAAGAATAGAGGAAGACTAGACTGAAAACTGTGATTTGATTAAGTCTTGCGTTTGTGTGCTTTGGTTGACTAGAAGCTGCCATTCAGGCAGTGAGGCGCAAAGTGCAGCACTTTTCTTTGCTCTGCTGTGTGTTTTGCTGTGTTCTGCTGTTTGTTGTCGGTGTGTTTGTGTTAATGCCCGTGAGTGGCAGTGACGGTGGTAATGCATTGAAGGGAAAGAGAAAAGTCAAGCAGAAGTGTACCCAAAGTGCACAGTAATATACAGTGTACGACACAGTACAACAGTGAGTCAGGCAGACTGTTGTACGGTTGCTCAGTGAGGAAGAGAAGACGCCTGACGACGATACGAGTGAGAAAGTGAACGTTGTATTCTAAATACATAAAAACCCCTAAATATTGTGCGTATGCTAATTATAAAGCAGAATTGTTTTTGATAAAATAAGCAAACCGATTACTTTGATTTTTAAAATTTTGACAAATGATTTTAATTTTTAAACATTTAAATCAATCACAATTAAAACTGTTAAGTTAGTTGTAAAATGAGTGTAAAATTAGTCGTTGTCATTTATTTGTACAAACATGACATGTCGATTTTACATGATGATTAATTAGCTTTCTCTTTCTGACGTCCAATTTTGAAGCTTAACATGATCAATTCCAAGTACATCAATACAAACTTGGTAAATGAAACCATTGAAATCAAACCAAAACCATATTTTGGCGATCCGTAAGTGATGCCGTATTTTTTTGATTGAAACTTGAAAATGTAGTGCGCACACTTTAGTCTGAACTTCAAACTAAAGTGAAAGCCGGAAACCATCAAACCAGACAACTGTTTCACGTTTTGATGAATTCGACTGGTGGTCATGGCAGCAAGCAAGTGAAAAAATATCGTCCCAATAAACTGAAAACAAATTGAATTGGAGTAGAAAAGTGTGCCCAGCCGATTAAAGTGTCCCATAATAGTGAAGACGATGAAAACTGAGTTCACTGGCACGAGTACGACAAAGTAAATCAAAAGCAATTGACTTACGTAATCGTTTACGTAGAGAATGTGAAGAAAGGTTTTAGTGTGAAGTGAAAAAAAGGCACGAGATTTTGCTTCAGATGGCTGACGTCTGACTAAATTTTGTTTTAACAGTTGACCAATTTGAGAAAGTCGAATAAAGAAGATGGTGACTAAGGCAAGGGCGATCATCGAAACGATGCCGTCCACCTGAATGAGCCACATGTTACAAAAATAAAGTGAGAGGGCATTGGTGGACATGAAGAGAAAGGCAACTAAACCGGTGATCGAACCAAAAAAGTACTCACGATTCTCATCAGCAGAAATGGTAGTTTGACACATTTTAAAGTACAACACAACAAAAATAGCGGTAATAAACTCAAAAATGTAGTAGTAGGCCCAACGGTACAGGCTGGTGATCAGTCGTACAAAGTCGTCCACTTTCCGTATCTTTTTACTCAACTTTGACTTGTAGTTGGCCTTCAGAAAGTAGCTGTTGTTAGAGCTAAATATGGTCTTGTACACCAGTGTAAGGGGAAAAACCGTTTTGGGGTGGGTCAACACCAGTTGATAGTTGACAAAAATGAAAACTGCTCCGTGAAAAACGTACGTTAGCGTGAATACGTTCAAAAACGGTGCACAATCAAAAAGATAGGTTATGTCAAAGTTCAACAGTCGATTAAAAGGGTCCATGTTTGAGTACATCTTGAACAAAAGATGTGCACAATTGTAAACGAAAATGTACAAAACAACGGAAAGCTTTTTGTAGATTTGCTTTTGATTTTTTGTATTCTCTGGCAAATGAAATGTAATGACATCCTCCAAGTACCATCGAATTTGCTGTTTCATATTCCAAAATTGAAGACATCGTGGAAAACTGTGTTTTTTAAAAATATTTTTTAATGTGTTCATTTTTCTTAATGAATAATTAGATACTAGCACAAATAATTTTGTTGTTGTCGATAATACAAATACCAACTTGACGATTGTGATTAAAATAGCAAAAAATGTTACAACATTACATGTCACTTTAATTGTTTGCTACAAAAAAACAAAACTTGCTAGAAATTGTTATTTGTTGTTTGAGCACAATTTATTGTAAGAATATGAATGAATTAGTATTGAATTTGTACAAAAAGTACAAGTCAAATACAAATGAACGGAAATTGAATAGGAGACATTCGTCAGGCAAAAAGTCGGTCGATGAGCTCGTGTGCTCGTGTTAAATTTGCTCGCCTAAAGTCGTCCGGCGAGTAGTCGGTCGATGAGCTCATGTGTGTTTGTGTTGATATCGTTTGCTTTAATGATCGCTTCCTGTCGCATCTTTTCTCTCCCTGGCAGCCAAACACAAACACAAAAATGCTCAATCGACTGATTGCAACACATTTCTTTTACAAATAAAAAGCTGCTGCTGCTGCTTTTATTATCCTTGATTGTTTTAAAAAACTAAACAAAAATGTTTCACTTGATCAGATGGTACAGGTTGGCCGCCGCGTACAGCACCATTTGCTCGCCCTCGAGGATGACGCCCTTGTTGATGAACGTGACGCCGACCATCTCCTCCTCGGGGAAAATGGTCAACTGCGAGGTGAGGCCCATGATGCCGCCCGAGTGAAAGATCACTGTTCTGTTGACCTGGTTGGGCGGCGTGGAGACAAACCAGGCGTAGCCGTAGCCGCTGTTCTCCGCGAACGCCCCGTGACGCCCAACAGAAACGTGTTTGCTCCACATTTTCTTGATGGTTTCCTGCTTCAGAATGGCCCCCGGTCGGCCCTTGTAGGCGTCAATCAGCAGGTGCCCGTAGTGAAGGAGGTCATCGAGGGTGGCCACCAGGCCGGCGGCCGACCACCAGCCATTGAGGTAGATCATCTCATCAAAGGGCGTCGTGGGAAAGGTGGGCTTAGCTCGGGCATCCATTGGGCGCAGCAGCGTTTTCGGCTCGGCGCCCGAGTAGTACCGGGGAATGTTGTGCAGCATCGTACTTGACTCCTGAACTTCCATTCCGTGAAGCTGGTGGGCGGCAAAAAACTCTCGCATCACAGTTTGATACGATTTTCCGGTCACCGACTCGATCACGGCGCCCAGCACCTGAAAGCCGTTGTTAGCGTACTCGAAAGCGGTTCCTGGTGCCCGGTGCAGCGGTTGATCTTTGAAACGTTTAATCTGCTCCGTCACATTGTCCGGTGGATCAATGGTAGTGAAAAAGTCCAGTCGGCCATTGGTGGCGTGGATGCCAGCAGTGTGGGAGAGCAGCTGTCCAATGGTGATGTCCACCGCCTTTCCTCCAAACGATTTGCGAGAAAAGTGCGCCGAATCGACGTACTGGTACACTGAGTCCTCGTATTTAAGCCTGCCCTGGTCGACCAACTGTCCGATGACGGCAGCGGTGAAGGACTTGCTCAGTGACAGCATGCGAAAAGTGTTGTTTACATTAGCCTGAAGACCGTTTTCAATGTCGGCCATGCCCCAGGCCTTCTTGAAGATGGTTTTCTTTTTAATTGAGAATGCAAAAAGTAGAGCAGGGTAGTTTAGACTGCTGTTAAAGCTCAGAGCGTACTTTTCAACGCCAACTAGGGCTTCTGGTAAGGTGGTGAAATTGTGAAAGGGAATGCTTTGATCTTCTTCAGTGAGCGATCGCATTTCAACGTAATTGTTTGGCGAGTAAAAGTACGAGGAGGGAGAGGTGGTAGCATTGTTGACCAGAGTAGTCAACCACGCTAGAAGTTGAAGTAAATTGAGATGTTTAAACTTCATTTTTGGTTTATACAAAAAACTGCAATTTAAAAATTAAAATTTTGAGTTTTGTACTTGTGTTTAAAAGTTTTGGCATTTTACAAAATCATCTCACACAATTAACAGGTTTATCGCTACCGTTAATTAACTATTAAGATATTACTAAATTGAAGTGCTACAATTATTAAAAAAAAGTTAGCTCACGTTCAAAGGTTTTGAGTTGAGAAAATTTGGTTTACGTGCTTACAACATTGTGCCTAAATAAAAAAAGTCAATCAAAAGTCTTTTAAAATTTAAAAACTGACAGTAATTAAAAGTTACTGAAAGGCCACTTTGGGACTGCCTTCCAACTGTGCAATTCCCCGTGCAAACTGCTCAAAAAGTCGATCCGCATAAAAGTGGGGTCGCCAGGGTGGGCCCTCAAGAAAGCCCACATGACCACCACCTGTTGTGGTGAGCAACAGCTGAAGTCCACCGGTGCACTGGGCCACCTCCTCCAGGGGCAAATCTCGCACCGGCTGAATCAAGTCATCGGCGGCGCAGAGCGCCAGTGTGGGCACGGCAATTTCTTTCAATTTCTCAACATTACTCGCCTCCACGTAGTAATCATGAGCGCACGAGAAGCCAGCATTAGGCGCCGTGAAAGCCTCATCAAACTGCTCCAGGCTGGTGAACCACTGCCAGGCGTCCACGTGATAGTTTTTAGTCGTAGATTTTCTGTAAAAAGACTGGTGCAATCTGAGCACCGTACCGGTGATCATCTTCACCAGTAGCAAGTTGAAGAGGCGTGGCCAGAAGCCGCTGCTCAGCTGCAGTTCAGCGGCAACAAAGTCGAAACAGGGTGAAAGGAGAAAGGCGGCGTCGATTTGGGAGTTAACTCCCTGGCGCCGCAAATATCGAGTGAGAATGTTTGCGCCCTGGCTGTAGCCGCTTGCCAGAATGGTCATTGAACCTCGGCTCTGCTCACTTTCTGATGTCTTTCTGATGTGTTCCACCGCAACGGACAGGTCATCGTCGCTGAGGGCGCTGAAGAGGCGTTCCGTCAGTAGCTCATTTCTGCCCAGACCGCGGTTGTTCAGCACCACAGAGCGGTAGCCTAGCCTGGCAGCTGCTCGGATGACCGCTCGAAGGTTCTCTGAATGTGAGTCTCCGGTTAGTCCGGCCAGAAAGAGAGCCACTGGTTTGACGGTTTTGTTATCTTTCTTCTCCGGGATTTCCTCTAAAGTTTCTGGACAGTACCAATCAAGAGAGATCTGGCCACCGTCAGGAGTGAGCAGAACTTCTCTGTAAGTAGAAAAGTTGTTTACTTTTTGCTGTTGTTGTTTACACTATCAAGCCTACCTCTCAAAGTTACACTTTGGATCTCTCATCTTCAGCAGGTACGGAACGATGGACATGAAGAAGGAGTTCAGACACCAAAAGCTCGGTTGATAGGCCTCCTCTTCCTTCTCCAGCGTAGGGCAAGAGTCGCGAAGAAAACGCTTAAACGCCGTTTCAGCGCCATACAACGTTGAAGTTTGCTTTTTAGCAGTTGAGCGAGTGTACAACCAGTAACCAAACAGTGAACTAAACGGAAGCCAAAAGTACTGAAGCATGTTTTGATTGCAGAAAAACAAGTTTTAATGTTGTCAAACCCCAAAAACCAGTAGTTTATATAAACTATTGCTCATATTTTAAAATCCTTGAACTAGTTTGTTTTTACTCATCAAAGGTCAACTTTACTCTAGTGGAAATAAACCAAATGCACGGCAACCTGACAATCTGATGACAAAAACAGCAAAACTAAAGATAAACTCAAGAACAAGGACAAATAGAACAGCAGCAGCTTCCGCTGATAATCTTTTTATCATGCGACACTGGTCACATCCAACAACTGTCAAAGATCGAGTCCAGTCCACCGTTGTCCATCTCACTGATCACCATTTGATCTCTGAAGTTGTTTTCTAATGGCGCACTAATCGTTTCAACAACTGCACTGTTGCCACAGCTTTCAGTCAGCTGGCGGTAGAACTCCTGATTGACATAGGCGCCGTACCTGGCCATGTACCGCCTGAAGAAGTTGACAATGTCAGGATTCAGCTGCAGCAGTTCATTGACGGCCACCAGCAATCGGTTAAAAGTTTCCGAGGCCTCGTTCACATTCGGGTACTTAATCGTCAGGTACTTTTGCAACAGAAGAAGGTAGCGGTTGTGTTCGTTTCTAAAAAACAGCTTTTTAGTATATTAAAAAGTTAAAAGGGTATCTATAAGTACCTTATCATCTGATCACCACCATCACTACTGCCTGGCATAAAGAGAAGAACCGCTGTTAGAAGGTCAAAGATGATCGGGTCTTCCTTCCACTCCTCATCAAAGAGCGAAGACAGCCGCCGGTGGCGCTTGATGTGCTCCTCATTGGGACAGGAAGGGATGAGGTACTCAAATCGGACCAGCATTCCCGACTGGTTAAAGTCATCAATGAGGTTCCAGGCGGCTCGACGCTCATTGAAGTACAACACCATCCTCAGGCAGAAGATCTTCAAAAGGCTGCACTGCAGCAACTTTGATTGTACAGTTCGAGAAAGGGCGGTGAAAGCGGAGATCTGTTTGCAGCAGCGGTTGATCCGATAGAAGGTGTACTCGATGATGCGGGTGCTGGAATGGGGTGAAAGGCTTTCAAAGTACTGTATCCGCTTGTAGGGATTTTGGAGGAGGCGACAGGCGGTGGAGAGCTCCTGGAGAAGGTATTCTTCAGAAGTGCTCAACTGGTGGCCGGTTGGAAGGCCGAGAAAGCTCGGGTAGTAAATGGAAAGCGCTTGGAAGACGGGAGGTTCAAAATCGAGCAGAAGAAAGTGGTTTCCAGTGTTGTTTTCCGGCTCTTTTTTATGTTCAATTAAAGATGCGACAAAGTTTTCGCTGGGTTCATTCTCTTCCTCCAAACCACTAAAGTCAATTTGACTGAGGTCAATCTGCGACATGACGTCTGGTTGCTGGAGAATTTGGTCGCAAACGTTCTCCAGCGAGGCGTCCAGTTGAAGTGGAGGACTGAGAGGAGGAGGGGGCGGTTGTTCATTGAAGGTTGATGAAGTAGAACTATCCGTGATTAATGACTGGAGAAAAAGGTCCACCGAATCGCTGGCACTATTACTCGTCGTCGTGGAGTCGGCTTCAGAACTGCAGCTAAATGGGTAGCCTTCGTTTGACTGAAATTGAACTACACCTTCATTGACACCCGATGAAATGGCTATGTTCTGAAAGTTGAAATCCAGCAGATCTACTACCGCTGCATCGGCTGTTGCTGTTGTACAAGAAGAGTTGCTGGAGGACATTTGAGGTGGTTCAACAGCTTCCTGGTTCTCTGCTCCGTTTCGGTTGCACTGCCGCCGCTTTCGCTTGTTCAGCTCAATGCGTTCCTTGAGGAAGGCCCGTTCTTCTTCAGTGTATATCCACTCCTTTTTCATCCCCACTCGAAAGCACTGGGCCAAGCGACATGCACTGCAAAACTTACGAGTCACTTTATTAATCAGGCAGTTTCCGGTGAAGGGGCAGGGCGTGACCTTGTTCTGCGGAGCGGTTCGCCGGAAAAAGGCTTTGCCTTGAAGAAAATGGACAAAAATGATAAACTTTTGTCAATAAAAGCAAAAGCAAAACTTACAAGAGTTACAGGAGCTGGCATTGAAATTTATTCCCGTCGATTTATCGCCACAAACACTGCAAATCGTAGCGGTTCCACGTTTGCGTCCCATCCTCTTCTTTCAATGTCTTTCAATGTCAAGGTTTAGCTCAAACAGGAAAAGTACTGCATTGAACACTTTTGTGTCAAAAAAAGTTTTTTTACTTTGAAAAAAGAACACCTCGTACCTGAGAAGGGACATGAAGACTGAATGCCGGCAGGGTGACAACTTTCAAGTTGTTTGGTAACTTGAGCAGTTTTGCTGCTGCTAAACTGAGGTGTTGCAAAAGAAGCTGCTGATGTTGCTTCTACTGCTGTTGCTGCTGCCAAGACAGATGTTGTTGTTGGCAGATGTGTTAGCGGTGAGGTGGTAGAGGTAGAGGTAGTGCTGCGACTGTGAGTTTGTTCCTGAGAACACTGCGCTCTTTCTTTTTCTGCATTACCATAGCAAAGTGCAGTAGACACCTTATCAAGTGCACCTTACTTAGTGGAAAGGCAAGTCGAGCAATCGGGTACATCAACTGCTGATGATCACTTGGCTGTTGTAGTATCAATGAGCTTGAAAATCATGTGAGGGTTCAAATGTTCAAAGTAGTTTGCTAATGATTTGTTCAGCATTTTGTTATATTAAAAAAAATTGATTATTGCCAAAATAAATTGCCCAAAAAAAGTTTCCTTTCTTCAGAAAAGTTTTCAAGTTTCAGTGCTCTGAAATTGATGTCCGTTGGTGTACAAATACAGGCTGGAGAAAGAACAAAGATGAAGTTTATCACCGTTGACTATTTGGCTTGTAAAAGTTAGCCTGAACTTGAGAATGGACTTTTACTTGTTTAGTTAAAAGTTACTGAGCTATGACTAATATTAGCTGAGGGGCTGTTTAACGAGTCTAAGTCGAGGTAGTCAAGGTTGTCAAAGTAGTCGGTGTTGCTTGAGTTTGACTTTTACATTAGAATTATCAGAATGATGCATTCCTTCTTTATGGCCTAAAACTGAACTTTATAAACTCCAGTCACTTCAGCCAAGTTGTTTTGAAACTCCTAAAACGGTCAACCTTGAAAACACTTTTTTCTGCATTACCTGCTGTGCACAGAATGTTGCTTTGAATTTAACAACATTTACATATTACTCCTTCGCTTTGATAAAAATCAGCAGACAACTCTGGTACAATTGTATACTGCCAATAGTTAATATTAAAAGTGGCTGATGAATTAATTTTTTAATTAAAAACAAACACGTTTATCTCTGCAATGTCAGCTTGTCCACTGTAAATGGTGTCTGAATTGCGATCAATTCTTAATGAATAATGTTTTTACGTGACTATATAAAATAATCAGCCTGCAAAAGAGTAAAAAAGGTACAGAATAAAAACGAAACAATTTCCTATTTAAACACATTTCAGTTGTATTTTTTAAATGAAAACAACTTTTTGCTTATTTAGAAAAAAATGAGCAATTAAAACAAAAATTTCTTTTTCACTTTTTGCTGATTAAAAACTTGTCCTTTCACTACACACTATGAAAAAATTCCTGTGTCCACTGTTTACCCCTTCACTGCTGTTCACTGTTTGCTATGCCCTACTTTTCAGCCCGGTTGTAAAGGGGAAAGAGGTGATTGCAGTGTACACCACCAATGGCAGCACCGTCCACGTGAACCAGAACTTCCGACATGGCCAGCGAATCGAGGTGCCGCTGGCCCAGCTGACCAATGACACCACCCGAGAGGGCTTCATTCAGATCAACAGTCTTCTCAACTTTAACCATCACGTGGCCATTGGAGACGGGGCTGCAGGTGATTATGGTAGTCTCATTGGCAACATAAGTGATGCAGAAGGTAGCAGAGAGCCGAAAAAGATTGCCGCGGAGCAGAAGCAAATGAACTAAGCGGAGCGTCTGCTGAAGATAAAGGCAAAGAGCCATTGCCTGCGTACTGCAAAGATAAAGAGCAAGTAAGTGATATGCAAAATGTTCTGCTTTTAAAATGTATTCATCATCATCTCTTTTATTATCAGATCAATCGTTTTGTGCACGTCATCACCCAAATCCCTCATGACGGCTGTCCGAGCAACATTGACGCGAAGCTCCTCGAGGGCATCAACCGTCGCCGGGCCTGCGACCGCATGGCCCCGCTCACCCTCTCTGCAAAGCTCTCCACCGAGGCGGCCACTGAAACGTTGCGAATGCTGCCCAATGTCAAGGGCTTCAAGCCGACCCGGCCCAGTGTGGGCCACTACTGGGCGAGCTACTGGAGCAGCTACGCCAGCAAGGTCGACCAGCGGTATTTCAACCTGCTCGCCTACTGGGACGACAGCAACCGCGGTCGACCCTACTTGAAGGCCCTCAACCGGTACTTCAACAGCAAAGAGTGGGCGGAGACAAAGGAGATTGGCATCGGATGTGCCGGCCGTTTTGCCCGCAACGGCGTCTACAACAGGGGAACGCTGCTGATGGCGATCTTTGAAAACCCCACTCAGGCAGCCAATGACACCCACAAACCCGAGGATGAGCGTGAAGATCTGGACGGCGATGGAAAGCTCGACGCTAGGCGCCTGCCGCCCTACTGTGCCCATGAAAGCAAGGTAAAACCGGTTTTGCGTTTATTAAAGTTTCGTATTCAGTTAACCGAAAAAAATTTGTATTTAGAAACTGAGAAATATCCACTCGAACGTCAGCGTCCCCCTCGCCGCCTGTCGGCG